>JAOTOM010005139.1:385000-402500 GCA_034440615.1 Ashinkailepas kermadecensis | reverse complement strand
TGTCTCGCTACCTCCTGCAATCATAATTATTCAACAATACGCATCAGCTCAGGATCAAAGTAGACAGCTCTGAGTGACATCTGAGAGCGCTTCATCAGCTTAACATTAGTGTCGCCTGACAGCTACAGGCGACGTCTGAGAGCGCTTCATCAGTTTAACACCAGACAGTGCGACAAGTCGTCACCAAATTTCCCGCCACATCTGGTGTTTGTGTCCAGGACAGACAGCTAGTGATAATCGAGTCTCGCGTCGGCGGACGGACTGGCGCGAAATCTGCCGCGCCCTTTCGCAACTGTCCGTCGCCGCCGCATTTCTGTCCACCGTCCGCAGTGATTCAATGTTCCTCGTTAGGCTTCGCCCTGTATTTCCGGCGATCTGGAGGGCCTCCAGGGGACCACCCTGGAGCGGCGCAGTCGAACGAACCGCTGTCGATCCTTTCGCTAATAACCGGCCGAATGGGGCTCAGCGAACTACTGAGTTCCACCCGCGACCCGCTGCCGAGAGCGTATTAAACCGCGCCTCCACGTGCCGCGGACGGCGGAGCAATGACCTATATGGTCCGGCTCGCCTCTAAACACACTCCAGGTGCCGTCCGCAGCACATGCGGCACGATCTCCGCCAGATATGAATGGTGTTCGGCGGATGAAGATGTAGTGCGCTGAGAAGATTGAGACACATGCTGCTCACTGATGCAGGCCTGCTGGGAACCGTGCACGAGGTGATGGATGACTCCCAGGCGGAAGCGCGCTACAATCAGTCGACTGGAATATAAAACGGGGTGAGCTTGAAACGTGTTGGATCTGGAACGTGAGTCGTGCTGCAAGGATACGATAGAACAAGCTGTCGGTCAACCGTTCGTGAGGTGGGAGCATTGGCTTTGATGTGTGCTCTGGGGTGAGTGCTTAGTAATGACCTACATACCAATGCTTACATAATCTAGCACAGGACACTACGGGCTATCTTCTTCATGATATTGCCTCCTGGCCAATTCAGTGTTCGAGCCCGCCAATGATAATACTAAATTGATACCCCTGGAGGGTATGGGCCGTCTTGAAGCTTACTTGCATGTGATTCGGTCGGTGAGGTGGGGAGACGGACGGTGTGGGACCTCACCTGTAAGCAGTACGGTCGGTGAGGTGGGGAGACGGACGGTGTGGGACCTCACCTGTACGTGATACGGTCGGTGGGGTGGGAGATGAGCGGAGGTGCCCACGTGACCGTCAGCTGTGTGGCCGACATCTCTGACACCGTCAGATTGTGCGGGTGTGACGTCACTGCCTGCTGCATGACGTCATCTGCGGGGGAAATCTCACGTCAGGGATTGCATCCCGGCTGAACCAAGATGCAATTTCCCTGCTGTCATGCTTCGGCATAGTAGCATGGTGGCATGGTGGTGGTGGTAGTATGTGAACAATCACATTCAATCCCACTCGGAACTGCATTGCATGTGCAAAACGACCACTTGTCTCCCTCAAAACGCGATATGTCTATCTCTTTCTTTATATACCCAGGAAGGTATACGTACCTATCAGTGGCGGGTCCAGAATGGAAGAGGACTGCGGGCATGTGCCTCCCTCCGCTGATAGAGATGTGGCGACCCTCCAAGCCGCTCGAATGTTCCCCTCGAATGTTCCCCTTGGCCCGCTCAACAAATTATGTTTGAGCTAATGGCGCCCCTCAGAGTAGAACAGGCGCCCCTCCGAAGAAACGGCGCCACACCAGACCACCGATCACAATTCCTGAATCCGCCCATGCTGTCGCCCATGCTACCTGTCCATCCATCCGTTTCCCCTCTCCCCGTTCCACATTGGTTTGTTCGCACGCTCTACCTCCATCGACGTCCTATCCCCTCATCCGTGATTTCACGAGTGGAAGCGCACGATAAAAGCCCGACACATCGTTCTACAATCGCATTAGGCGACCAATGCGTACGACGAAGACAGTCCTGGTCTGCCGCGGGAAACAGAGAAGGATGTGTCGGCGCGACGACTGACTGCGACGACTCCCCACCTGACACAACGGCCCACCACCTGACACAACGGCCCACCAACTGACACAACGGCCCACCGACTGACACAACGGCCCACCACCTGACACAACGGCCCACCAACTGACACAACGGCCCACCGACTGACACAACGGCCCACCGGCTGACACAACGGCCCACCGGCTGACACAACGGCCCACCAACTGACACAACGGCCCACCGACTGACACAACGGCCCACCACCTGACACAACGGCCCACCAACTGACACAACGGCCCACCGACTGACACAACGGCCCACCGGCTGACACAACGGCCCACCGGCTGACACAACGGCCAACCAACTGACACAACGGCCCACCGACTGACACAACGGCCCACCAACTGACACAACGGCCCACCGACTGACACAACGGCCCACCACCTGACACAACGGCCCACCGACTGACACAACGGCCCACCAACTGACACAACGGCCACCACCTGACACAACGGCCCACCGACTGACACGAGGTCCCACCGACTGACACAAAGGAGCCCACCGACTGACACGAGGTCCCACCGACTGACACGAGGTCCCACCGACTGACACAAAGGAGCCCACCGACTGACACAACGGCCCACCAACTGACACAACGTCCCACAAACTGACATAACGGCCCACCGACTGATACACCGGCCCACCAACTGACACAACGGCCCACCAACTGACACAAAGGAGCCCACCGACTGACACGAGGTCCCACCGACTGACACAAAGGAGCCCACCGACTGACACGAGGTCCCACCGACTGACACGATGAGCCCACCTACTGACACAACGGAGCCAACCGACTGACACGATGAGTCCACCGACTGACACGGGACTTCCCGACTGACACAACGGAGCCAACCGACTGACACGAGGTCCCACCGACTGACACGAGGTCCCACCGACTGACACGATGAGCCCACCGACTGACTGACACGAGGGCCCACCGAGACACGAGCCAACCGACTGACACGATGAGCCCACCGACTGACACGGTGACTTCCCGACTGACACGGTGATTCCACCGATTGAAACGAGGGCCCACCGACTAACACGAGGAGCCCACCGACCGACACGTGACCCTCGTCCTCAAGAGCCTACACGCCGGCGGGAGCACGCACCCTGCTCGGTGACGTTGAGGGTGATGATCGAAGTGGGCAGCGAGGTGCCGTAGTCGTTGAAGGAGACGGCCGTGAAGCTGTACAGACGACCCTGTCGAAGGCCCTCCAGCAGAGCCCCCGATGACGTCACGTTGAACGCCTGGCCAAGTCGGGCAGCAGCATCAATGCAGGCGCCGATCCAGAAATCAACGCTTCGGGTACACAAACTGCTTGGGAACGGCAAATTACAGAGGAATTATTCGGTTCGCGAAAAACACTGGGACTGGAACAGATCGCGCCTGGTGCCCATGTCGATATTTATTATATTATCGTCCGAACGCAATATTTTCGGCGACATGCTTCTAGAGTTGGGGAAGTCGCTGTTCTCTGCGAATGTCCTTAACAAGTCTGCAGTTTGGAGAAACCCAACTGCCTCTTTCTCTCACACGCAGAGGTGCCAGCGTATTGACACTAACGCTACTGAGCCAATGAACTGTGAGTGAACTCAGCAAACATGTCCCAGCATCAATAGACCGCTTCGAGATCAATCGAACCAGGACGGCATCAACACAACTGTTACATGCCACTGTGTCAGGTGACAGGTGAATCCGGAGTTTTCCCGCGTTATTACCTGATCCAGCCTGTCCATTCCGGGGTTTTCACGGCTGGTAGGGTCCACCTCTCCGTACCGCACCTGCCAACACACACACACCATGGGTCAACATAGCTCACGACGGGTGTCGTAGTTGCCCGATTCTACGCTTCGTTTTGAACCGCGTTTGCAACTTCACAAGTTGTTTCGAAAAAGCGTTTACTTCTCACCGAACGCCCGTTCGGGTTGCTGTTTTCCGGCTACAGCTGGGACAATTTGTGTGGGGATGCCGCGCTTTGTGTTCCCCTCAGCTGGCGCCGCGACAGAGCACATCACTCGCGCAGTTGCGCCAGCTAATAGGAGACTTGCGTGACACCGTGGGATGTTCTGGCCATGAAGGGCACCAGAAGCCGGGAAATTGCACCTGGGAAATTACACCTGGGAAAATATATCGGAGGGGTCAATATGCAGAATATCAAATGAACAGCTATTTTGAAACGGGCCAATGTTCGGAATGAACACGAAACTTGGATAACAGCTCAACATGATTGGTAATTTTAGTGTAATAGCAACAAACACCGCGCGCAAAACCACACTAATATTTGTTTGACACACTTTCCAGAACAAACACAACCCTTGTTTCTAATGTCCGACATCTCATATTTCCATTACCAGGTCGAACACTTCTGAGCGGTCAGGCAGTCGGGCAGAAAATATTTGCTTGAAATTCAGCAGACATCGCTTCACTAGTCATGATTCTACACCTCTGGTGGGAAAGACATGCACAGCAATGCCACGGCAGAGACGATGTATGCAGCTCCACTACAACCCGCAGACATGTCCGGTTTACTTCACGACCAAATGAGCGAGACAACTCGCATCCCGTCAGCGGCCACCAGCCAACTGCGTCGGACTCGCGGCAGCAAAAACCCCGCCGCTGGTCGGGTTCGAACCCGTCACCTCTCCCTCGAAGTCGTCTGCCACCAACTCCGGCCACACTCTGCCGCCAGACAGCCGGATGGTGACTCGCCTGGAAGCCGGTGACGTTGCCGTCGACGGGCTCCCAGATGAGTGTCACCGAGTTGTTGGTGAGCCCGCTGGCGTGCAGAGCGGTCACCGGCGGAGGGAGCAATCCGCTGCCCTCCTCATAGCACTGCCACAGGTTACCTGTCGAGCCACGGGTCACGGTCACGGACAGGGGTTAACTGTCGAGCCACGGGTCACGGTCACGGACAGGGGTTACCTGTCGAGCCACGGGTCACGGTCACACGGACAGGGGTTACCTGTCGAGCCACGGGTCACGGTCACGGACAGGGGTTACCTGTCGAGCCACGGGTCACGGTCACGGACAGGGGTTACCTGTCGAGCCACGGGTCACGGTCACGGACAGGGGTTACCTGTCGAGCCACGGGTCACGGTCACGGACAGGGGTTACCTGTCGAGCCACGGGTCACGGTCACGGACAGAGGCTACCTGCCGGGCCACGGGGTCACGGTCACGGACAGAGGCTACCTGCCGCACGACGAGGGTTACGGTCACAAACAGGGGTTACCCAGCGATCTTGGTTACCTTTCCATAAACGGTCTTCTTTTGCGACCGTCTCTTGTCGCGCAATCCAAAACTAGTCTTTCGAGGCGCAACAATTGTCTTAAGAGTTTATTATTAAACTTCCTGAAGAGTGTGGAAACATGACCCCAGTAGCTCCCCTCCCACTTCCACGCTCCATTGCCCAAATGTCTTCAGTTTGTAAGATGGACCCCTGTGGGGACACTCCTCGCCTGCCGTATTTTGAATGGGTTCTTTTTATAATGGATTCCGCATGTGCACCAGCCAGGTATCAAAAACCATCTCGGATTCCCAGCTGCAATATTTCCGAAATAAGACCGCCACTCAGTAACTTTATACACCTGGCACCTGATTTTTCAGATGTACCAAACTGATGTGAACCCCAGTACACACATTTTCAGCACAATACTCCAATCAGTTTGTTTGCCTGAATCAGAAAATGTCGGAGGGAGGGGGATGAGTTGTCTTGACTCCCCCTCACGTATGCGAGGGCTAAGAAACACACAGGCGTTAAGGGTTTTTGCCAGACAGTGTACCCATCAAAGGCGTCGGGAATACTTCAGCCGATGTTCTTCCCACCGATAAAGGTGGCACAGGTATCCGAGTCGGAGACTGCTGTCGGACACTGTACCGACTGACTAAAACACACAGATATCGGGACCCTCTGTCAGACGCTGTAGCCGCTGACTAAAAACACAGAGATGACGGCACCCCCTGTCAGACGCTGTACCCACCGACGAAGGGGGCGCAGCTGTCTGAGAGAGTCCCAGCTCCACGACAGGCAGGCAGGCAGGTGGAGGGCACTCCCCTCCTCTGACAGCAGGTCGAATGGTCGCGACCACCCGCAGCACACCGCAACAGCTGTGGACACGGCCACACACGTCACACACCCACTCTGCGGCGGAGAATACGCGTCACACATCCACTCTGCGGCGGAGAATACGCGTCACACATCGACTCTGCGGCGGATAATACGCGTTACACATCAACTCTGCGGCGGAAAATACGCGTCACACATCCACTCTGCGGCGGATTATACGTGACACACATGAACACTGCGGCGCAGAATACGTGACACACATGAACTCTGCGGCCGATATTAACTCTACAGCGTAGAATATGTGTCACACATCCACCCTACAGCGGAGAATACGCGTCACACATCAGTCGTGTGGCCGATAACATGTGATACACATCAGCTGTACAGCGGGAAACAGTGTACAAGACCAGCGATACAGGGCGGGGATCCGTGCTGCGGCGAGGGTGTAAGGGGATACACACGTCACATCCCTGGTCTTCATACACCTGTCACGGACAGCGGACACAAGGCGCATCTCGAAGCAGCTGCAGAAACGAGCACAAGTGATGCAGATAAGGTGTGCACATGGGTTTGTGAAGTGTCTTGCACCCACCCACTCGTTTGGAAATTTATACGCCTAACCGATGTGTTGGCAAAAATTGTGAACCCTGTGTATAATTCTGTGATTTCGGTTGCTTAGACCATCTTACAAAGCAACATTTGTGAGCTAGTTATTGTGGCCGATGGTCGTGTTGACAAAGCCTTTCATCATATTGTCTGCATATGTCTTTAAATCGTACGAATGTATTAATGCACCTTCAGGAATAATGCAAAACTAAGAAATTTAATTCGGTGAGCAAATCGACTCGAATCCTATTTCGGGAAGAAAGTAAACAAGCCTACCACTATGTACAATTGGAGACTCATACTCCAGCATGCCCTTGCCATTACAATGCGTTTCTCCCGACACGCACCAGAAGTGGGGAACCGCTCTGAAGTCAGTGGGACCAGATCAGATGTCCTTGCTGCGCATGCGCTGCCACGCGGCTGACCATAATTGGCCGAAGTTGACGAAGTTGAAAATTGACGAAGTTGACAGAGCAGCCATTCTTCAGGCCAGGCGGCAGCACATTTCCAAAGTTACGCGGTGGGCATGCGTCTGACGGGGCTGCGTGTCATGCTGCTGTACTGCTGAAGCTCACCTTGTGGTACTCGGGCGTGCAGATGTGCGCCAGGCCCTGCAGCGTGGACATGCGCGCGTCGTAGTGACAGAGCCGCATGCAGGCGGGCGACATTTCGGCCAGTCTGCAGCACGTGCTCAGGTTGTAGCCGCTCTGGACGGCCTCCTGCTGCAGCACAGCCTCCGGCAGCGTCTGCAACACCCGCCTGACGTCACTATCAGCACCAGCCTGACGTCACTGTCACCACCCACCTGACGTCACTGTCACCACCAGCCTGACGTCACTGTCACCACCCGCCTGACGTCACTATCAGCACCCGCCTGACGTCACTGTCACCACCCGCCTGACGTCACTGTCACCACCAGCCTTACGTCACTATCAGCACCCGCCTGACGTCACTGTCACCACCCGCCTGACGTCACTGTCACCACCAGCCTGACGTCACTATCAGCACCCGCCTGACGTCACTGTCACCACCCGCCTGACGTCACTATCAGCACCCGCCTGACGTCACTGTCACCACCCACCTGACGTCACTGTCACCACCAGCCTGACGTCACTGTCACCACCCGCCTGACGTCACTATCAGCACCCACCTGACGTCACTCTCAGCACCCACCTGACGTCACTCTTAGCACACACATGACGTCACTCGACAGACACCCGCCTGACGTCACTCACCACCTATTTGACGTCACTCATCACCTATCTGACGTCACAGAATCACCCATCTGACGTCACTCATCACCTACCTGACGTCACACAATCGCCCATTTGACGTCACTCAGTACCCACCTGACGTCACTCTCAGCACCGCTTGACGTCACTCAGCACTCACCTGACGTCACTCTCAGCACCCGCCTGACGTCACTCTCAGCACCAACCTGACGTCACTATGCACCCAACTGACGTCACTCAGCACCCAACTGACGCCACTCAGCACCCACCTGGCGTTTCACAAGCAACTCACAATGACTCAGAAAGGCAGCTTAGCTTAAGTTAACTTAAGGCACTTAACAACAGACACCTGGGCCAGCGGCTCCCCATTTCCGTCCATCGCCGTGGTGTGGCACATGGCCCTGGTACCCTCTGGGATCCGTTCTTGACCTGAGCCCATAAGTAGACACATATACACATACTCAGAACCGCCACCATTTGACGCGTTACAAACAGAGCGTACTTGTCAGCAAATACGAGCCCGTGATGTCAAAATGTGGCCAGATTATCGGCTGTAGCTGGAAACTCTGATCAGGCAACTGCGACACGGCCGGCTCAAAGCATGGATTCCAATCAAAGCAAGCCCTGCAGCCATCTGAGGCCGGGTTTCGGTCACACCTCCGGCACCGCCATGCTGAGCGAAACGACTATCGGCCGGTCAACCTCTCTTCTGCTGCAAGAGTACAGTTACTGCCACCTCCACACTCCACAGGCCGGGCGGAACACGCGACCACTCCCGCTGCGAGAGTACAGTTACAGCGACCTCCACAGGCCGGGCGGAACACGCGAGCACTCCCGCTGCGAGAGTACAGTTACTGCGACCTCCACACTCCACAGGCCGGGCGGAACACGCGACCACTCCCGCTGCGAGAGTACAGTTACTGCGACCTCCACACTCCACAGGCCGGGCGGAACACGCGACCACTCCCGCTGCGAGAGTACAGCTACTGCCACCTCCACACTCTACAGGCCGGGCGGAACACGCGACCACTCCCGCTGCGAGAGTTACTGCGACCTCCACAGGCCGGGCACACGCGACCACTCCCCCCCCGAGAGTAAAGATTTTGCCCCCTCCCCCCTCCACAGGCCGGGCGGAACACGCGACCACTCCCGCTGCGAGAGCACAGTTACTGCGACCTCCACACTCCACAGGCCGGGCGGAACACGCGACCACTCCCGCTGCGAGAGCCCCCCCCCCTCCACAGCCGGCAACACACACTCACCACTGCGACCTCCACACTCCACAGGCCGGGCGGAACACGCGACCACTCCCGCTGCGAGAGTACAGTTACTGCGACCTCCACAAAGGCCGGGCGGAACACGCGACCACTCCCGCTGCGAGAGTACAGTTACTGCGACCTCCACACTCCACGGCCGGGCGGAACACACGCGACCACTCCCGCTGCGAGAGTACAGTTACTTGCGACCTCCACACTCCACAGGCCGGGCGGAACACGCGACCACTCCCGCTGCGAGAGTACAGTTACCTCCACACTCCACAGGCCGGGCGGAACACGCGACCACTCCCGCTGCGAGAGTACAGCTACTGCGACCTCCACAGGCCGGGCGGAACACGCGACCACTCCCGCTGCGAGAGTACAGCTACTGCGACCTCCACACTCTACAGGCCGGGCGGAACACGCGACCACTCCCGCTGCGAGAGCACAGTTACAGCGACCTCCACAGGCCGGGCGGAACACGCGAGCACTCCCGCTGCGAGAGCACAGTTACTGCGACCTCCACACTCCACAGGCCGGGCGGAACACGCGACCACTCCCGCTGCGAGAGTACAGCTACTGCGACCTCCACACTCCACAGGCCGGGCGGAACACGCGACCACTCCCGCTGCGAGAGTACAGCTACTGCGACCTCCACAGGCCGGGCGGAACACGCGACCACTCCCGCTGCGAGAGTACAGTTACTGCGACCTCCACACTCCACAGGCCGGGCGGAACACGCGACCACTCCCGCTGCGAGAGTACAGTTACTGCGACCTCCACACTCCACAGGCCGGGCGGAACACGCGACCACTCCCGCTGCGAGACTCACAGGCCGGGCGGCGCGACCACTCCCTCGAAGTTACTGCGACCTCCACAGGCCGGGCGGGACACGCGACCACTCCCGCTGCGAGAGTACAGTTACTGCGACCTCCACAGGCCGGGCGGAACACGCGACCACTCCCGCTGCGAGATACAGTTACAGCGACCTCCACACTCCACAGGCCGGGGAACACGCGACCAAAGTTACTGCGACCTCCACACTCCACAGGTCGGGCGGAACACGCGACCACTCCCGCTGCGAGAGTACAGCTACTGCGACCTCCACACTCCACAGGCCGGGTGGGACACGCGACCACTCCCGCTGCGCAGATCTCCGACAGTGATGACTGCCCTCCGTGCTGGATGTGATCGATGGTTATCGTGGGTGTAGTCAATTGACAAACGGATTGGAAAGTAAGAATACTACAGGGCTGAGTTAACAGGGCGGAGTTACACCACATATTTGTTAGCTGACTGCTTGAATAAGAGCTGAGTTACAATATGCATTTGTTACATGGGTCAAGATGAGCATTATCTGTGCAGGTTCAAACTCGGGCGGGCGGGTAGTACCCCCCCCCCCCCCCACAGGGCTCCTTACCACCTGGAAGCTATTGAGCTTAGGTATGGGAGTGGAGAGTGGAAGGGAGCTGCGGGGACCACATCTCCCCAATCGTCGGGAACTTTAATAATGAACTCTTAAGACATGTAATGTCGAGAATTGGCTTAAGTGACTTCCCCCCCCCCTCCGAAATGACAATTAGGGAAGTTTTTTCGCCAGTTAAAATAACCCTTTGTCTGGACATTTAAGCACCCTATCATTTTGATGTCGACATTTTTTTTTTGTGGGGGGGGGGTGGAAGAGACAGAGAGACAGGGGTAGGCGAAGGAGCAGTTGCTAAATCGCAAGGACCGGTATACGAATGGTTGTGAAGTGAATAGTCAGAAAAACAACAAAAGAAAGGAACAAAGAAAACATAAAAAGTTGATCTTTTTTAGTCCAATTTGTGCACCTTGGTATGAGCGCTAATGTTGCGTATTTATTTGTTCAGAGGGAGGGCCACCACCACCCAGTCGGCTCGATGATGTGGACAGGAGTGCTGTGGCTACAGCGGCTTCAACAGGTGGAAACCGAATACCTGGCAGCTTCAGCAAATTGGAAACGACAGCTGCCACGCGGATAATCTTGTTCAATGGCAAGCATATGCGTTATATTGCGGAGTGCATCAGACAAAACATCACGGAATTCATCGCTAATTATCAACGATCCGATACCAAGAAAAAGCTGAAAATTGTGCTGCGACAGTGAGTATTTTACGCGTCGCCGCATAGTTTATCGCGTGTTCAGTCGGTTCAGTCTCGTCGCGTGTTCAGTTCGCTCTCTTCGCGTGTTCAGTTCGCTCTCTTCGCGTGTTCAGTTCGCTCTCTTCGCGTGTTCAGTTCGCTCTCTTCGCGTGTTCAGTTCGCTCTGCGAGTTAGCGTGTTCAGCTTAGTCCGCTTCACGAATTAGCAGCACTTTCAGTCCAATGCGCCAACTATGAAGCTGTGCACTTCGCTCCGGGGACAGCTCAGCCACACAAACACCACCACTAGTCTGACTGATTAGACCACGGACACGACGGTCACCGAGAACAACTCACTGAGCCCGAGCCGACCGCAAACACGGTCGACCCCCCCCCCCCCCTGCGTCCCTGGCCTGTCAGCCTGCACTCCCCCTGCGTCCCTGGCCGTTCCCCAATCAGGGTTCAATTTCTTCGGGCGTGACTGCAATATTGTCCACAGTTCTCCATCACATCACAGTTATTTTAGTGTTCACATCACAGTTCTTCATGACCGTCCCTCGGGAGGAGTGAATGAAGGAGAGGAATTCGGACTAGTGCACGCCGACCCAGCCGTAGTGAGCGCGGGGGACGTGCTACGAAATCGACTGTGAGAATCCATGCTTTGCTATGAGGCTCGCCCAGCACCGGGAGGGGAGCATATTGGGTCAATTACAATTGAATCCTAAGCTAAATTATACAGCGACATCAGATTCAACCAGAAACAAGTCCACCTCAAATGTTTGCATTGCATCCCAAAATTTGTGTCGATTGACAATTTTGCGTCAAACCACGACTGCGGGTAAAGTCAGCTGCGGGACACAAGGGATCTCAGAACACCACAGCCGGCCCCTCAGACGCGGCACTCCAGTGTGACACGCCGTGGCACGTGGCGGCACGTGGCACGGCAGGACACAATTCCCCCGACGGCTGCTTAAATGGGCGCGTGGAGCTCATCATCGCATTAACGCTACAATGCTGCAGTGTCGTGACACACACTGCAGTGTCGTGACACACACACTACAGTGTCGTGACACACACACTACAGTGTCGTGACACACACACTACAGTGTTGTGACACACACTGCAGTGTTGTGACACACACACTACAGTGTCGTGACACACACCTGCAGTGTCGTGACACACACACTGCAGTGTCGTGACACACACACTACAGTGTCGTGACACACACTGCAGTGTCGTGACACACACACTGCAGTGTCGTGACACACACTACAGTGTCGTGACACACACCTGCAGTGTCGTGACACACACACTGCAGTGTCGTGACACACACACTGCAGTGTCGTGACACACACTGCAGTGTCGTGACACACACTACAGTGTCGTGACACACACTGCAGTGTCGTGACACACACTGCAGTGTCGTGACACACACTACAGTGTCGTGACACACACTACAGTGTCGTGACACACACTGCAGTGTTGTGACGCACACACTACAGTGTCGTGACACACACATGCAGTGTCGTGACACACACACTGCAGTGTCGTGACACACACATACAGTGTCGTGACACACACACTGCAGTGTCGTGACACACACATGCAGTGTCGTGACACACACTACAGTGTCGTGACACACACTACAGTGTCGTGACACACACTACAGTGTCGTGACACACACTACAGTGTCGTGACACACACTGCAGCGTCGTGACACACACTACAGTGTCGTGACACACACTGCAGCGTCGTGACACACACTACAGTGTCGTGACACACACACTACAGTGTCGTGACACACACACTGCGGCGTTGTGACGCACACTACAGTGTCGTGACACACACATGCGGCGTTGTGACGCACACACTACAGTGTCGTGACACACACACTGCGGCGTTGTGACGCACACATACAGTGTCGTGACACACACTGCGGCGTTGTGACGCACACACTACAGTGTCGTGACACACACTGCGGCGTTGTGACGCACACACTACAGTGTCGTGACACACACATGCGGCGTTGTGACGCACACACTACAGTGTCGTGACACACACACTGCGGCGTTGTGACACACACTGCAGTGTTGTGACACACACTGCAGTGTCGTGACACACACACTACAGTGTCGTGACACACACACTGCGGCGTTGTGACGCACACACTACAGTGTCGTGACACACACTGCGGCGTTGTGACGCACACACTACAGTGTCGTGACACACACACTGCGGCGTTGTGACGCACACCTACAGTGTCGTGACACACACATGCGGCGTTGTGACGCACACACTACAGTGTCGTGACACACACACTGCGGCGTTGTGACACACACACTACAGTGTCGTGACACACACCTGCGGCGTTGTGACACACACATGCGGCGTTGTGACGCACACACTACAGTGTTGTGACACACACTGCGGCGTCGTGACACACACTGCAGTGTTGTGACACACACACTACAGTGTCGTGACACACACACTGCGGCGTTGTGACGCACACACTACAGTGTTGTGACACACACTGCAGTGTCGTGACACACACTACAGTGTTGTGACACACACTGCAGTGTCGTGACACACACACTGCGGCGTTGTGACGCACACACTACAGTGTTGTGACACACACTACAGTGTCGTGACACACACACTGCGGCGTTGTGACGCACACACTACAGTGTTGTGACACACACTGCGGCGTCGTGACACACACTGCAGCGTCGTGGCACATGCTACGTGTCGTGACACACACTACAGTGTCGTGACACACACTGCAGCGTCGTGACACACACTACAGTGTCGTGACACACACTGCAGCGTCGTGGCACATGCTACGTGTCGTGACACACACTACAGTGTTGTGACACACACACTGCGGCGTTGTGACGCACACTGCAGCGTCGTGGCACATGCTACGTGTCGTGACACACACTACAGTGTTGTGACACACACTGCAGCGTCGTGACACACACTGCAGCGTCGTGGCACATGCTACGTGTCGTGACACACACTACAGTGTCGTGACACACACACTGCGGCGTTGTGACGCACACTGCAGCGTCGTGGCACATGCTACGTGTCGTGACACACACTACAGTGTCGTGGCACACACTGCAGCGTCGTGACACACACTGCAGCGTCGTGACACACACCGCAGCGTCGTGACACACACTGCAGCGTTGTGGCACATGCTACGTGTCGTGACACACACTACAGTGTCGTGACACACACTGCAGCGTCGTGACACACTGCAGCGTCGTGGCACATGCTACGTGTCGTGACACACACTACAGTGTCGTGACACACACACTGCGGCGTTGTGACGCACACTGCAGCGTCGTGGCACATGCTACGTGTCGTGACACACACTACAGTGTCGTGACACACACTGCAGTGTCGTGACACACACTGCAGTGTCGTGACACACACTACAGTGTCGTGACACACACTGCAGCGTCGTGACACACACTGCAGCGTCGTGGCACATGCTACGTGTCGTGACACACACTACAGTGTTGTGACACACACTGCAGCGTCGTGACACACACTGCAGCGTCGTGGCACATGCTACGTGTCGTGACACACACTACAGTGTCGTGACACACACACTGCGGCGTTGTGACGCACACTGCAGCGTCGTGGCACATGCTACGTGTCGTGACACACACTACAGTGTCGTGACACACACTGCAGCGTCGTGACACACACTGCAGCGTCGTGGCACATGCTACGTGTCGTGACACACACTACAGTGTCGTGACACACACTGCAGTGTCGTGACACACACTACAGTGTCGTGACACACACTGCAGCGTCGTGACACACACTGCAGCGTCGTGGCACATGCTACGTGTCGTGACACACACTACAGTGTTGTGACACACACACTGCGGCGTCGTGACGCACACTGCAGCGTCGTGGCACATGCTACGTGTCGTGACACACACTACAGTGTCGTGACACACACTGCAGCGTCGTGGCACATGTTACGTGTCGTGACACACACTACAGTGTCGTGACACACACTGCAGCGTCGTGGCACATGCTACGTGTCGTGACACACACTACAGTGTCGTGACACACACTGCAGCGTCGTGGCACATGTTACGTGTCGTGACACACACTACAGTGTCGTGACACACACTGCAGCGTCGTGGCACATGCTACGTGTCGTGACACACACTACAGTGTCGTGACACACACACTGCAGCGTCGTGACACACACACTACAGTGTCGTGACACACACTACAGTGTTGTGACACACACACTGCGGCGTTGTGACGCACACTGCAGCGTCGTGGCACATGCTACGTGTCGTGACACACACTACAGTGTTGTGACACACACTGCAGCGTTGTGACACACACTGCAGCGTCGTGGCACATGCTACGTGTCGTGGCACACACTACAGTGTCGTGACAAACACACTGCGGCGTTGTGACGCACACTGCAGCGTCGTGGCACATGCTACGTGTCGTGACACACACTACAGTGTCGTGACACACACTACAGTGTCGTGACACACACTGCAGCGTCGTGGCACATGCTACGTGTCGTGACACACACTACAGTGTCGTGACACACACTGCAGCGTCGTGACACACCTGCAGCGTCGTGGCACATGCTACGTGTCGTGACACACACTACAGTGTTGTGACACACACTGCAGCGTCGTGACACACACTGCAGCGTTGTGACACACACACTGCGGCGTTGTGACCCACACTGCAGCGTTGTGACACTACAAAACCGACCGAATGATTCAGGAATGAAAATGATCAATTCCATCACACGTAAAAATTTCACCCAGACTGTGATCATGGGCTGTGGTCACAGTCTGGGTCTGGGTCTGGGTATTGGTCACAGTCTGGACGGCCAACGATCATCAGAGGGTGGTCGGGCTTCAGATCCACTGTAATATCCTAAGTAAAGCCGGCGAGCGCTATGTTGAAGTTTATGAACATGGAAAGTATCTATGCCACTCAGCACAATGGTAGCGAAGCCCCTGACTACGACACCGCGACCCGTCCGGAGATGACTCGCCCTGCCTGCCCCCCCCCCCCCTGACTACGACACCGATACCTGAGATGAATCACCTCGCCCACCCCTGACTGCGACACCGCCACCCAAGATGACCCGCCAGTCGCCGCTCCTGCCCCACCCCTCACCTGGAAGATGACCCGCAAGCTCTGCGGGGCCGCGCCACGACCATGACCCGCCAGTCGCCATGCCATGACCAGCCAGTCGCCGCTCCTGTCCCACCCCTCACCTGGAAGATGACCCGCGAGCTCTGCGGGCCCGCGCCACGACCATGACCGGCCAGTCGCCGCCCCTGCCCCACCGCTCACCTGGAAGATGACCCGCGAGCTCTGCGGGCCCGCGCCACGACCATGACCGGCCAGTCGCCGCCCCTGCCCCACCCCTCACCTGGAAGATGACCCGCGAGCTCTGCGGGCCCGCGCCACGCTGGTTGGCCGCCTCCAGATAGAACTCGTACTCGGTTTCGGCCAGCAGGCCGTCCAGCAGGAAGGGCGAGTGCGCGTCCTGGTGCGTCACGTACGTGCTGTTGGCCGTCCGACTGGGCCGCACACTCAGCACGTAGCTGCCGACACAGATGGTCATCAGCTGCCGACACAGATGGTCATCAGCTGCCGACACAGATGGTCATCAGCTGCCGACACAGATGGTCATCAGCTGCCGACACAGATGGTCATCAGCCGCCGACACAGATGGTCATCAGCCGCCGACACAGATGGTCATCAGCTGCCGACACAGATGGTCATCAGCTGCCGACACAGATGGTCATCAGCTGCCGACACAGATGGTCATCAGCTGCCGACACAGATGGTCATCAGCTGCCGACACAGATGGTCATCAGCTGCCGACACAGATGGTCATCAGCTGCCGACACAGATGGTCATCAGCTGCCGACACAGATGGTCATCAGCTGCCGACACAGATGGTCATCAGCTGCCGACACAGATGGTCATCAGCTGCCGACACAGATGGTCATCAGCTGCCGACACAGATGGTCATCAGCTGCCGACACAGATGGTCATCAGCTGCCGACACAGATGGTCATCAGCTGCCGACACAGATGGTCATCAGCCGCCGACACAGATGGTCATCAGCTGCCGACACAGATGGTCATCAGCTGCCGACACAGATGGTCATCAGCTGCCGACACAGATGGTCATCAGCT
>JAOTOM010005139.1:342500-382500 GCA_034440615.1 Ashinkailepas kermadecensis | reverse complement strand
CGAACACCAGGCACATGGTCCCCAGACACCTGACGAACACCAGACACAACATGGTCCTCAGACACCCGACGAACACCAGTCACAACGTGGTCCCCAGACACCTGACGAACACCAGACACAACATGGTCCCCAGACACCTGACGAACACCAGGCACAACATGGTCCCCAGACACCTGACGAACACCAGGCACAACATGGTCCCCAGACACCTGACGAACACCAGGCACAACATGGTCCCCAGACACCTGACGAACACCAGTCACAACGTGGTCCCCAGACACCTGACGAACACCAGACACAACATGGTCCCCAGACACCTGACGAACACCAGACACAACATGGTCCCCAGACACCTGACGAACACCAGTCACAACGTGGTCCCCAGACACCTGACGAACACCAGACACAACATGGTCCCCAGACACCCGACTACGAACACCAGTCACAACGTGGTCCCCAGACACCTGACGAACACCAGACACAACATGGTCCCCAGACACCTGACGAACACCAGACACAACATGGTCCCCAGACACCTGACGAACACCAGGCACAACATGGTCCCCAGACACCTGACGAACACCAGTCACAACATGGTCCCCAGACACCTGACGAACACCAGTCACAACGTGGTCCCCAGACACCTGACGAACACCAGACACAACATGGTCCCCAGACACCTGACGAACACCAGACACAACATGACCCTCAAACACCTGATGAACACCAGACACAACATGGCACTTATACACCTGATGAACAACAAACACAACACGGCACTCAGACACATGACGAACACTAGGCAAAACACGGATCCCAGACTCCTGGCGAACCTGACCTACCCACATACACCATCAAATAATGGTGCATAGATACATTGTAATGAAATCGACTTCGGACCCCCTCTTTCGAAATACATTCGGCTCCTATGTACCCTGGGATCCGAGCTTCAGGCGGATCACAGGCATTTGGTCGGGAACTGCCGGAGCGCTGCCATCGACATTTTCACATCGACGGACCCCTCCTTTCGCGGTGTGGGGCAATAGGTGATGCCGGCCAATGACAGATAGCCCGGTGGGCCAACGCTCCCCCTCCCCATGGCCGACCTGTACCACTCTCGCGCGTGCGACTGGCCCTGGTCAGGCAGTCGTCGCAGGGGAGCCGATGAGTTTGGACGTGGCTGGGCGGCAGAGGTGAGCGGACCACCCGATTGGACGGTGAACGGCCCGAGTGCCGAGAGAACTTCATCAGGGCACGAACTGTTTGGAGATGCGTGTCGGTGTCTGCCCGCTGTTCTCTGTTGCACCTGTTGTACGCCAAGCTGTCGCCGTATTGCTACTATCAGCTCGGTCAATACAGGGGCATTAACGGCTGGTGATTTTGAGAAGTTGAAATTGAGAACCAGTTATCGTGGAGGACAAGTACCCATAGTCAGACCGACAGACAAGTCCCCATAGTCAGACCGACAGACAAGTCCCCATAGTCAGACCAACAGACAAGTTCCCATAGTCAGACCGACAGAAAAGTCCCCATAGTCAGACCGACAGACAAATCCCCATAGTCAGACCAACAGACAAGTCCCATAATCAGACCGACAGACAAGTCCCCATAGTCAGGCCGACAGACAAATCCCCATAGCCAGACCGACAGACAAGTCCCCATAGTCAGACCGACAGAGAAGTCCCCATAGTCAGACCGACAGACAAGTCCCCATAGTCAGACTGACAGACAAGTCCCCATAATCAGAACGACAGACAAGTCCCCATAGTCAGACCGACAGACAAATCCTCATAGTCAGACCGACAGACAAGTCCCCATAGTCAGACCGACAGACAAGTTCCCATAGTCAGACCGACAGACAAGTCCCCATAGTCAGACCGACAGACAAGTCCCCATAGTCAGACCGACAGACAAGTCCCCATAGTCAGACCGACAGACAAGTCCCCATAGTCAGACCGACAGACAAGTCCCCATAGTCAAACCGACACACAAGTCCCCATAGTCAGACCGACACACAAGTCCCCATGGTCAGACCGACAGACCCATCAACTCTGTTCGAGCGCAGCAGCCAGTTCTGTTCACCGGAAGTAGCGGAAGTCGATCTTGGTGACGTTGCCGGCGCAGAGGTCGACGCAGATCTGCGGCAGACCGCGCGCGCGGCAGCAGGCGCTGTGGTCACGACCGTCCGCCATGCACGCGAACGTCTTCTCGGCCCAGGGCGCGCAGATGATGACGTCAGTGACGACGGTGTCGGCCGCCACCCGGGGATCGCACAGCTGCCGGAGACACCTGGCGGCAGAGGTCAGGGGTCACACCTGCCGGAGACACCTGGCGGCAGAGGTCAGGGGTCACACCTGCCGGAGACACCTGGCGGCAAGGGTCAGGGTCATGGGAACGGGTCACAGCTGAGGCAGACACCTGGCGGCAGGGGTCAGGGTTCGGGTCAGGGGTCACAGCTGCCGGAGACACCTGGTGACAGAGGTCAGGGTCATGAGGAACGGGTCACAGCTGAGGTAGACACCTGGCGACAGAGGTCAGTGTTCAGGTCAGGGGTCACACAACTACCGGAGACACCTGGCGGCAGAGGTCAGGGTTCGGGTCAGGGGTCACAGCTGCCGGAGACACCTGGTGACAGAGGTCAGGGTCATGAGGAACGGGTCACAGCTGAGGTAGACACCTGGCGACAGAGGTCAGGATTAGGGTCAGGGGTCACAGCTGCCGGAGACACCTGGCGGCGGGAGTCAGAGCCAGTTGGACGGATCGAGCTGAACAGCTGACGGTTATACTTGGAACAGTGGGGAAATATATCCTGCCTTGCCACTGCTGGTCCGACTTGCTAACATACGTGGAGGAAATAGAAAGAACCCAGCTAGTTGCTTCACACCATGCCTTCGGCTTAGCGTAGGCCGAGGAGCTCCACGCCGGAAATTTCGCTTTCTCTGCTGGCACATCATCACCGATCGGAAACGGTCGTGCAGTCCACCGCAACCAGATCCTGCCAACAGTCCGGCTCCAACAGCCAATTACTGCGCCGATGTTTTCGCCGAACAACTTCAGCAGGAAATCACACCGGATCCGGCCCCGAGGCCTCATCTGCACAGCTCTCCGCCCGACGAACGTAAACCGACGTGCGGACGGAAAACTTCCCCAACGGTCACCCCAACGGCCGGAAAACCTCTCCAACGGTCACCACAACGGCCGGAAAACCTCCCCAACGGTCACCCCAACGGCCGGAAAACCTCTCACCCCAACGGCCGGCTCGCGATCGACAACCAGCTCGATTGAGCGATGGTCAGTGGGAGCCGGCACTCGCCGCACGTTTGTGGAGCGTGGCGACGAACGGTGGCACCGCGTTAAAACTCTGCAACCTTGGGGACGGGGCCGGTCGCTAAAAAGATAGGTAGCTTCAACTAGGAGTGTAGCCCCCGCTCCTGATGCGTCGTACAGCCCCTGGCAAGCTGTCCCGCTCCTGATGTGCCGTACAGCCCCTGGCACGCTCTTGATATGCCATACAGTCTCTGGCAAGCTCATGATATGCTATACAGCCCCTGGCAAGCTCATGATATGCCATACAGTCCCTGGCAAGCTCATGATATGCCATACAGCCCCTGACAAGGTCGTGATATGCCATACAGCCCCTGGCAAGCTCATGATATGCCATACAGCCCCTGGCAAGCTCCTCCACTCCTGATGTGCCGTACAGCCTCTGACAAGCTCGTTGTCAATCTGAAAACATCTGCAGTATTGCCTAATATCCACGGATATTAAGCAGCACTATAGGTGGCTTGAGTCCCCCCCCCCATCTCCCTGGTCGACCAACGACCCCCCTCATGGCTGAACAGCCTGGTGACACCCCTGAGCCAAATGAACACCGTTCCACATCCCTCCGTCATTAACTCTCCTCTGCTCCCCGTCACTTAACAAATCGCTCGACAGGATGTATTTATACAGCTCTTTCTGGGTGTGAGTTAATC
Organism: Ashinkailepas kermadecensis; assembly: GCA_034440615.1. Classification (NCBI taxonomy): domain Eukaryota; kingdom Metazoa; phylum Arthropoda; class Thecostraca; family Neolepadidae; genus Ashinkailepas; species Ashinkailepas kermadecensis. The sequence continues at coordinate 378,526 of JAOTOM010005139.1, read as the reverse complement.
CTGGGCCACCCCCTGCATCTCAGCCGACTCGATTAGCATTTCCCATCCGACGTTGCTAAGAGCGTAGCTTACGTCTCCCTCCTTATACGTTGCCGTTCATCTCGTGTCCCCGCATGTCGCTTTCGCACCGTTTCAATGATCTTCATCATGTTCATGCCTAGCCTGTATTGATACGCATCTCCTTCCAATTACTTCCAAGCCTGATCAGGAGCCTACTCCACTAACTTTGTTTGGCTGCACTGAGCATTTCGCGATGGCATTATCCTTTTTAGTTATGCTGAACGGTACTTTTATTTGGTCATGCGAAATACCAATTTCGGTTGTCGGTTTACCGGTTTTGGTGAGACAAATTATTATTGCCCGAAAGATTGTCATCTGGATTCCTCGGCCGTGCCAATGTGTGTACTTGATTTCCATTTGCTCCAGTAGGTATCCTAAATATAGAAAATGAGCACAAAAAAGCTATTCATATTGTTGTTTTCAGCCTAATACGTCAACGTTATATACCTTCAATGAATTGTTTGAATGCACTGATTAACGTAGACCTTAGTGGCATGTTGACTTCACAATATGTACCAAACACAAGTTCCGCCAATACAAACACATTTGTTGGCGCACAATGAGACAAATATTAATTGTACTTCGACATCACGTATATGTGGCAGGATGGGACTGGATTGTACTTCGACATCACGTATCCGTGGCAGGATGGGACTGGATTGTACTTCGACATCACGTATATGTGGCAGGATGGGGCTGGATTGTACTTCGACATCACGTATATGTGGCAGGATGGGGCTGGATTGTACTTCGACATCATGTATCCGTGGCAGGATGGGACTGGATTGTACTTCGACATCACGTATATGTGGCAGGATGGGACTGGATTCATCAGCAGTGTTTGACTTGCATTATGAAACTCTGAATTTACATTGCATCATTGCAAATTACATCATGCAATTGCATCATGCAATTCTGGGTTTGAACATAATTATTGGTCGTCCAATTAGGAGGGGATGAGGTTCTTTCCATTCGTAACATTAAAAATCCGACTTGCATTTTACGGGTTAGCTTTGGGAATTTCAACAAAGAGCAGTAAGCTTGCAGTCATTGTTCATCAGCACTAAGCAACTTTCACGCGAGAAATATGAGAGGATGATGTTTTGGAGAGGCGAACGCTCAGGATGTGACAGAAGTGCAGGCCCACCACGTCCGCGTCAAGATCCGTTGACTAGTTTCGAAGATCGACGGGATGTCGACCGATAACCTGTTCACAGATCAACTACAAAGGAGACAGAACATTGCCACGGGACCAGGGGGCCGCGCCTTGTCACTGTTGGCTCTGGCTGGCTGGCTGCACGGACGGACACATTGTCACGGGACCAGGGGGCCGCGCCTTGTCACTGTTGGCTCTGGCTGGCTGCACGGACGGACACATTGTCACGGGACCAGGGGGCCACGCCTTGTCACTGTTGGCTCTGGCTGGCTGCACGGACCGACACATTGTCACGGGACCAGGGGGCCGCGCCTTGTCACTGTTGGCTCTGGCTGGCTGCACGGACGGACACATTGTCACGGGACCAGGGGGCCGCGCCTTGTCACTGTTGGCTCTGGCTGGCTGCAACCACACATTCACGGGACCAGGGGCGCGCCTTGTCACTGTTGGCTCTGCTGGCTACGCGGACCGAGACGTGATTCCGCAGGTAGCTGTAGCCGAAAGTCTCTCGCCTTGGTGGTGGATAAATTACAGTATATTAATTATCATGCCTGCTGTGTGTGTGTGTGACCTGCGTGATGTACCAGCTCACGTGGCCGTGGCATCCGCGTTATTGTGTGACGTAGTTGACCCTCATGACCACCGCAACTCCACTGCAATACCCGATCTATATGACATTAGTAGGCCACTTGATCTCGATGACCTCCATGCCTTATCTCACCTTTAGCGTCCTGACAGCACCACCGTGGGGCAGGCCGGGCGACAGGCTGACATCCGCACGACCTAGATGACCTCAATGACCTCCATAGCTCACATGACTTCAATGACCTCCATAGCCTGTCTGAACTCAGTGACCTATATGGCCACATGACCTCGATGACCTCCACAGCCCACCTGACCTCAGTGACCACTGTACGTACCTGGTCTCGGTGACACCGGCGTCCTGACAGCAGCGCCTGACGTCGGGCAGGCCGGGCGGCGGACTGACGGCCGTGTTGCGCGTCTCCAGCAGCCACGTGACGGCTCGCACCGTCTCCGAGCGCAGGCTGGAGCCGGCAGCGTTGTGTGACGTCACCGACACCTCGTACATGGTGAGCGGCTGCAGGCCGTCGACGGCCATGAACATGCGACTGGCCGTCACCTGGGGCACAGGGAGGCCACTGGAGGTCACTGGAGTTGAGTGTCGCACAGTGCCGTCACCTGGGGCACAGGGAGGTCACTGGGGCGAAGGGCAGTCCTCTGGACAGAGTTAGGCCACCAGGTCATAGGTTCCTACCTGGGACGGAGCGAGATCGCTGGGGTCACCTGTGGCGGGGCGCATTGTAGAATGCTGCGCTACCTCATACCGATCACAAATATGCCTGTTATTGAAATTCAGCTATAGATTGCTAACATATTACGACATATGCCATATATGTTAAAACTGGCTACATTTCCAGAAATACGGCGCATGTATAAAAGACGTCAGTGAGATTAATCGATCTAAACATTCAGAATACGAAATTCTGCCCAAGGATTATCCACAGACGAATTTCATCGGGATCTGGTACTACGGTGTTGTGCCCTGGTTTGACCTCTTCTGGAATCAGGGCTTGGGGTGTCTCACGAAGCCAGGGGGCTAAGTCCTTATTTTCAGGACATATCTTCAGATTGAATAGGGAACATGACAAATTAACATTAGCAGGATACCAAACCAGGGGGAGCCGGACCCACGACCCAACCTGGATCTACAGCCATGCCTGGAATGCCCCTGGTAGGAAACTCCAGGCTTGAAAACCACAAACGTAAAGCACGCATGTTGTCAAAAATCCGTTGAATGGAAACCACGCAGCAAATGTCAAATGAAAAAGACATGAGATTATAAGGCCCCTGTTAATAGCCACTTGGTCTGGATCATACTAATGGACCTATTGGTTAAACTCCAAAATTATGGTGTGACCATTGCAAATGTGCCACGTGAGATGATGCGCTCATGATGCGATGCACATCGTGAAATTATCCAGATAGGCTATTTTGCGGTAAATTACTTAGGAGTTTCAACAACAAAAATGTCATCGTGGGAAATCGTGCACGAGATCTTCAGACGGTTTGATGGCCGGCTCGGCGCAGAAGAGGCAACGATGAGTGCGAAAATCCGAACAAGCGGGAGCCCAATGGAGTATTAATTGCATCTAATGGAGTCTTAATGCGCTAAATCAATAATGAAGAGTTCGTGCACCGGGCCGAGACCGCGCGCCACCTGCCGGCCGGTCGCCAGCTACAAGCGACATCAATTACGGCCCTGGCAGCGGCAATTATGCAGATACCGAAGACAGAGAAGCGTAATGCACGCAGCTGGCCGGAATGGCGCACGGTGGCGCAGCGTGGTGGGAGTGGCCGCGACACAACCGATGGTCGTTGGAGAGGCTATTCATCACCGGCCGGTCTTGTCTCCGGAGCGGCGGTCTCAGACAAAAGCGCGCCCGGGGAACTGCCGCCGCGGCGAGGGGCCCCTTCAGATGGCGCGCCATTGTCTCCTCGTGACACCCTGCCGCCGCGGCGAGAGGCCCCTCAGATCGCGCGCCATTGTCTCCGCGTGACACCCTGCCAGCGTGGCGAGAGGCCCCCTCAGATCGCGCGCCATTGTCTCCTCGTGACACCCTGCCGGCGTGGCGAGAGGCCCTTCAGATGGCGCGCCATTGTCTCCTCGTGACACCCTGCCGGCGTGGCGAGAGGCCCCTCAGATGGCGCGCCATTGTCTCCTCGTGACACCCTGCCGCCGTGGCGAGAGGCCCCTCAGATCGCGCGCCATTGTCTCCTCGTGACAGCCTGCCGCCGTGGCGAGAGGCCCCTCAGATCGCGCGCCATTGTCTCCTCGTGACACCCTGCCGGCGTGGCGAGAGGCCCCCTCAGATCGCGCGCCATTGTCTCCTCGTGACACCCTGCCAGCGTGGCGAGAGGCCCCTCAGATCGCGCGCCATTGTCTCCGCGTGAAGCCGCGATTTAGTCGAGTGTTGAACGTAAACAGTTGCAATGGGCCACTTGTACTCGGCCGAGCGCCGGCCACTGGCTGGTAATAACCACTGTGGTAATAACATCAGCCGGACACTGGCTGGTAATGTAACGAAGTTCGCTTTGGCCACCCTCATGCCAATGCATTTGACTGTCATGTGTACCTACTCGTCGAGCCTTGGGACCCGGGTCAGGTCATGAACGCCCCGGTCGGAAACCGGCAGCACCGGGCGCATGCCGACCTCAGTTGTTTAGCCGCCACGGACCGCAGAGCCATCACAATGCTCATGTCAGCCTATGTTCTCACGGCGGCCGGCCGGCTGAGGCTCTGTCAACGACCTGATACAATTGGCTGTCATGACATCGTGACACCTGTCACGGTGTCTGATCGTGACACCCCCACTGATGCCAGGTGGGGCGGCGGTGCCGGTCGGAAGATGGGCGTATCCCAGCTGACGCAATCGGTCTCTGACGCGGTGGTCACCTGACGGTGACGCGTCAGACGGAGACATCACGTGATGGGCGGCGATCAGTCATGGTCGCCTCCCCGTACTGGCCAATAGCGGCGGGCGGGCGCCGAGGTACTGCTTCCTAATACTAATCCTAATAGGGTGGGGCGGTCACGTGACGGACAGCTGGCCAGCGTCCCCGCTCGGGGTGACCAATCGCCCTCATTCGGCTCCGATCTTTCGGCACGTGCGGACATGTGTGAGTGGCAGACGTCTCGGAACTTTCGGCGCGGGTGGCTGTACGTACACGAGTGTCAGCGACTGTACCTTTGTTCCCGTTCGCATCACTAACTTCTTGAAACCACTGAAGTATTTGTCACCGTATAATTGTTGTTTAATCCCTCAATATATAGGGGCGCTAATCACGGTGACTTTCAAGAAGGCCTCTTGGAATTGAGAGAAGAGCTATTGAACGTGCAAACTGGCATCGCGAAACGGAGGAAAAGCTAGACTATCGCTGCCAGGCGAGCAGAACTTGCGCACAGTAATAACCACGGCCACTGACTGGTAATAACTCGCTGCACCGTTCCCATGACAGGCTGACTCACGTTGTACAGCCGCGTGTCAGAGGGCCACGGCGCCTGTGTCGGGCCCTCTGCCGGACTCTCTGTCTGCGCCTCTGCGGCGCCGAGGTTGGCGCCGTCGAAGCTGCGCAGCCGGGTGACGTTAACGGTGAAGAGGTCGGGATCGGGCAGATGGCCGCGGCGCGACGCCCAACTGACCATCAGGTCGGTCAGAGAGTCGACCTCCACCTGCACGTTGACAGGAGCGGCCGGCAGCAGGTCTGGGGAGAGCGCGGGTCATGCGGTCAGCGGTCAGCCGCACAGGTCACGGGGACGGCGTCAGAGGTCATCGCGGACCATAACCTGTGGGCACGGGTTACAACCCACTTCTAACTGGCCATGACTGTTGGACACGGGTTACTAACCAGTGGCCGCCGACGATTGTCGCTGGGCCCAGATTATCTACCGACCACCACTGGGCCCAGATTATCTACCGACCACCACTAGGTCCAGATTATCTACCGACCACCACTGGGCCCAGATTATCTACCGACTACCACTGGGCCCAGATTATCTACCGACCACCACTGGGCCCAGATTATCTACCGACCACCACTGGGCCCATGAGATCTCACCGCCTGGCTGTGCACTCATCGCTTCGCTGTGCACTCACCGTCTCGCTCTGCACTCACCGTCTGGCTCTGCACTCACTGTCTCGCTGTGCACTCACCGTCTCGCTCTGCACTCACCGCGGCCGAGGGCTACGCAGTTGATCATGGTCCGGGAGAAGGCCGCGCAGCTGAAGTGTTCCCGGATGTGGTCCGTCTGTGTTTGGTAGTGTCCCCAACAGATGGTGCTGCACATGGCGGGCACACCCTGCCGTTCGCAGCACGGCAGGTGGTTCCGGCCATCTGGGTCAGATCGGGTCAGGTCAGGTCAGGTGATCGTCGATAGGTAGGTACACCCTGCCGCTCACAGCACGGCAGGTGGTTCCGGCCATCTGGGGTCAGGTCGGTTCAGGTCAGGTGACGTCGATTGGTAGGTACACCCTGCCGCTCACAGCACGGCAGGTAGTTCCGGCCATCTGGGGTCAGATCGGGTCAGGTCAGGTCAGGTGATCGTCGATAGGTAGGTACAACCTGCCGCTCACAGCACGGCAGGTGGTTCCGGCCATCTGAGGTCAGGTCGGGTCAGGTCAGGTGACGTCGATTGGTAGGTACACCCTGCCGCTCATGAAGTGTGCGGAGGGAGTCAATTCCCCCCCCCCCCCATCCGAGCGCGTGTTAAATTTCGATCTAGAAATACCATTATCGTGCTATAATTATCATATTTTCGTACTACATAGTCCAACAATTCCAGAGCGATGTCACTCAATAAATATCCGAACTGCATACAAATCAGCAACCTGAATTTGACGTGCACAATGCTCATGGTGTTGGATCGCGGAGTCACGGAAACGCCTAGTACTCTGACCCCTGTATATACCACATAATTTAACCAAATAGTGACCTGCCATACAACAAATCACGTCGAGTAGTGACCTGTCATACAGCCGATAACGTCAAGTAGTGGCCTGTCATAAAACAACTCACGTCAGTTCTCACCCACCATGCAGCAGACCACGTCAGTTCTCACCCACCATGCAGCAGACCACGTCAGTTCTAACCTGCCATACAGCAGACCACGTCAGTTCTCACCTGCCATACAGCTAACGATGTGAGGGAAGTCGGCATCACAATCAGCTCCATTCGCTGGGCTTCCGTGCATGAGACCCTGTCCAAGAGTTTGGTACGCGTTACGGGGTTACCGGGTGTACGGAACACACTGCCGACCAGGACGTGGGAACGTTACCGCGCGACAGCCCATGTCAAGAGGACACAGCGAAGGTTACTCTGAAATACCAGGATGATACGGTACAATATGTGCTACTCTACGAGAAACCCCACCAGTGCACTATGGCAAAAGTTACCCAAATGATGATCTTTGAAGAAGAAAATAAAGACGGATAAAGGCTACTGTATGAGCCACACTGCAGAAAATCAGGTAATGTGTTACCCTGACAGGGCAGACAGACCGCACAGTACATGTTGACACTACGACACACGGTGTGGCACTGACCGTTAAACCGAGCCGGTGAGGCTGTGAGACCCTAACCGTGGGACCGAGCCGGTGAGGCTGTGAGACCCTCACCGTGGGACCGAGCCGCTGAGGCTGTGAGACCCTCACCGTGGGACCGAGCCGGTGAGGCTGTGAGACCCTCACCGTGGGACCGAGCCGGTGAGGCTGTGAGACCCTCACCGTGGGACCGAGCCGGTGAGGCTGTGAGACCCTCACCGTGGGACCGAGCCGGTGAGGCTGTGAGACCCTACCCGTGGGACCGAGCCGGTGAGGCTGTGAGACCCTAACCGTGGGGCCGAGCCGGGAGTGAGGCTGTGAGACCCTCACCGTGGGACCGAGCCGGTGAGGCTGAAGACCTCACCGTGGGCCGAGCCGGTGAGGCTGTGAGACCCTCACCGTGGCCTCACCGTGGGGCCGAGCCGGTGAGGACCCTCACCGTGGGCCGCCGGAGGCGAGACGAGGCTGTGAGACCCTCACCGTGGGACCGAGCCGGTGAGGCTGTGAGACCCTCACCGTGGGACCGAGCCGGTGAGGCTTGTGGGGCCGAGCCGGTGAGGATGTGAGACCCTCACCGTGGGGCCGAGCCGGTGAGGTGGCCTCCCCGGGGGGGGGGGGGGGGGGGTGGGGGACCCTCACCGTGGGGCAGTGAATTGAGACCCTCACCGTGGGACCGAGCCGGTGAGGCTGTGAGACCGGAGCCCTCACCGTGGGACCGAGCCGGTGAGGCTGTGAGACCCTCACCGTGGGGCCGAGCCGGTGAGGCTGTGAGACCCTACCCGTGGGACCGAGCCGGTGAGGCTGTGAGACCCTCACCGTGGGGCCGAGCCGCTGAGGCTGTGAGACCCTAACCGTGGGACCGAGCCGGTGAGGCTGTGAGACCCTCACCGTGGGACCGAGCCGGTGAGGCTGTGAGACCCTAACCGTGGGACCGAGCCGGTGAGGCTGTGAGACCCTCACCGTGGGGCCGAGCCGCTGAGGCTGTGAGACCCTAACCGTGGGACCGAGCCGGTGAGGCTGTGAGACCCTAACCGTGGGGCCGAGCCGGTGAGGCTGTGAGGAACTGACCGTGAGGCTACAGAGGCCGAGGCAGGCCTCCGAGACGTTCTGCTGTCGGCAGCAGTTGGTGTAGTCGTGGGAGCGCACCGACGCGGTGTCCTCACCAGACTCCGCCTCCTCCTCCTCCTCAGCCTCATCCTCAGCCTCAGCCTCAGCTTCCGAGGTCAACACTGGCCAAAGAACCGTCAACTGTCACAACAGGTGCAACTCAGCCTTCGTCTGTCCTGATATTCAGCAATGTGTGCTTGTCGCGTCCCTGCTTCGTCAACCGTCATCTGCTACATCGCTAACCCGTCACCCGTCAACTGCTACATCGCTAATCCGTCACCCGTCAACTGCTACATCGCTAACTCGTCAACCGTCATCTGCTACATCGCTAACTTGTCAATCTGGATCTGTCAAATCGATAAGCCTGTCAATATGAATCTGTCACATCGCAAACCCGCCAATAATGGATCTGTCACATCGCTAGCCCGTCAATCTGGATCTGCCACATCGCCAACCTGTCAACCTTAACTTCTTAAGCCGCCCTTCCGTCAACCTTCAGCTGTCACATCGCCAATTAGTCGACGTTCAGCATTTCAGCAGTTCCGTCACTGACCAGCCACTTAATTGACAGCTAAATACTCGAATTCGGAACGCAGACGTATGCAGATATTATAATTATTGCTGAGCACCCATCAATGCACATTAGCCGGACCATGGAAGCTTCAATACAAAGTCGCACAAAGCGCATCGAAGCGACTGAGTCAATTACAACTGAATGCAGCTGGGTCCACTGAGCAGCGTGCTGAAGTGTCCGGGAGGTGGAGTGGGGGAGGGAGGTAGGTGGTGTCGGTCTTAATTGGTAATCGTCGGCTGCGCTCGTGCCAAGGAACGAGCGTGCGCTCGTGCTGGACGAGCGGTGCATTGGCATATAATGATCGATCGCAAAAACCTTGCTCTCCATGCTGACAGCAAAGGCTAATGGTGGATAATATAGGCAATGTCCGGACGATTTGGTGAACTGCTGGACGGGCAGCACACACTTCACAATGCTGCTGGACGGGCAGCGCACACTTCACAATGCTGCTGGACGGGCAGCACACACTTCACAATGCTACCACAATACTACCACAATGATACCACAATGCTACCACAATACTATCACATTTCACAATGCTATCACAATGCTACCACACTTCGCAATGCTACCACACTTCGCAATGCTACCACAATCCTACCACAATGATACCACAATACTATCACATTTCACAATGATACCACAATACTATCACATTTCACAATGCTACCACAATCCTACCACAATGTTTCCACAATGCCACCACGTTTCACAACGCTACCAGCATGAGCACATCATGCACGGTGTTACTTGAGACTACGACACTCCTCCTCCCACAGCACATCATGAGCACATCATGCACGGTGTTACTTGAGACTACGACACTCCTCCTCCTCCCACAGCACATCATGAGCACATCATGCACGGTGTTACTTGAGACTACGACACTCCTCCTCCCACAGCACATCATGCTTGTCTGCGTGACGACAATGCGTGACGTCATTATTTTGGCATTACTACCATCTCGGCCCGCCTCGACACCATGGCATCACCTTGACATTACCACTCTCTCGGCCAGACTGGACACCGTGACATTACCTTGACATTACCACTCTCTCGGCCAGCCTCGACACCGTGGTATTACCTTGACACCGTGGCATTACCTTCATACCGTGAAATTATCTCGACGCCATGGCATTACCTTGACACCGTGGCATTACCTTGACACCGTCGCATTACCTTGACACCGTGGCATTACCTTGACACCGTCGCATTACCTCGACACTGGCATTACCTTGACATTACCACTCTCTCGGCTAGCCTGGACACCGTGGTATGACCTTGACACCGTGGCATGGCCTCGACAACGTGGAATGCCAGTTGATCGGCAGAAGAAGAAGGCCCTTGGGTTCTTCTACAGTGGCATTACCTTGACTTTACCACTCTCTCGGCCGGCCTCGACACCGTGGCATGACCTCGACACCGTGGAATGCCAGTTGATCGGCAGAAGAAGACTGGCCTCGGGTTCTTCTACGAAGCATTCAACTGCCGAGTCATATGCCGTCATATGACGTCATAGTCATATGACGTCACCAACCTCTCACACCGACTGATCGCGAGTGGACTCGGTAATCCCGCCGACTGTGGGATTCGAACCCACGACCGTACGATCAAGAGTGCAACGTCCTACCGACTGAGCTATCGCGACCACCATGACAACTGACCAAGTAGGTCGATAAAAATTGTCCCTTTGGTACCGATCCAGATTTGTGGGAGTCGGTAGACAGGCGCCTATATAGTGCCACCAAAGTCCTGAGGACAACACCAGGCGTGCTCTAATTACAGGACGTCACCACCACAGAGCTACCAGGCGTGCTCTAATTACAGGACGTCACCACCACAGAGCTACCAGGCGTGCTCCAATTACAGGACGTCACCACCACGAGGTACCAGGCGTGCTCTAATTACAGGACGTCACCACCACGGAGGTACCAGGCGCTGCGGTCTCACCTAAATGACGATACTCAACAGTAATCCCACGTCGTTCACTGCAGTGAAACTACTTAAATGTGGCCAACGCCCTGCCGTAAAACATTATACTTTGTCGCTATTGCTCTAATTAGTTCCACAAATTGTGCGATGCAAAAATTATGACGTAATCTCAACAAATATATGCAATCGGTTCTAACGAGGCATGTCGTCCAAACATACATCAGAAGCGAGGAAAACTCCGACAAGTGCCACAACCGTAAAATATCTCATCTCACGGAGAAATAGCCGGCAAACGGCACCCAATTCACCTTTCTTTTCGTGTTGTTTCGGGAGGCGGCGAGCTCGAGACACTAGCGCCACCAGGCGGCACCGGGCCACAGCCGCAGCCAGAACTGCACATCACCAAACCGGCCGACCTGTGATTTAGAGCGACGACCGACAGTAATTTGGACGCCATACGTCAGTCGATATTGAGCCAGAGCCCCTCTAACTCCACTCCCCCTCCAACCCCATCCAACTACCCCCTCCCCACTATCACTCACAGACGGCGTCGCAATCGGCTTCGCTGGCCCGTGACAAGATAACGTGGCTACCAGGTCTCCTGTCGCAGTCAGCTCGCGTCAGCCGTCAGCCACGGCCCATCTGAGCTGGAGAGTCAGCTCGCGTCAGCCGTCAGCCACGGCCATCTGAGCTGGAGAGTCAGCTGGCGTCAGCCGTCAGCCACGGCCCATCTGAGCTGGAGAGTCAGCTGGCGTCAGCCATCAGCCACGGCCAATCTGAGCTGGAGAGTCAGCTCGCGCCAGCCGTCTGGGCACCAATAGGCCGGCCGGAATCACCTATGATGACGTCACACGGAGCAGTCGAGTGGAACAATTGACACAGTTCAATGCGACCTAACGAGCTCCCGGAGCGTGTTCTAGAACACCTTGTTTGATCAGGAAAACGGAGTGGATATAATTCGATGAATTGGCTCGCGCTGGGCCATCGCGGAGTGTTCAGCTCCCAGGACAATTTGCAACTGGCAATTTTTGGGAACGTCTCGTTGACTCTTGCCCGTGGATATCAGTTTGGAGAGGAAAATTCGATAGCAATCGCCCCCGTTCACCCGAGTAAAAGATCCATGTGGTGCTCTCCGGATTGTTGACGTTTATCTTTTATCAGCATAAGGGTTATTCGGAATGTCGAGCGAGCGAGAACAAGAGGTGGGGATGGGTTCCTGTGCTGCAGACACAAGAGGTGGGGATGGGCTCCTGTGCTGCAGACACAAGAGACGGGGTACGGACTCCGTTGTGTACAACAAGGTGCGGGGTACGGACTCCGTGGTGTAGAGCAAGAGGCGGGGTACGGACTCCGTTGTGCAGAACAAGAGGCGGGGTACGGACTCCGTTGTGCAGAACAAGAGGCGGGGTACGGACTCCGTGGTGTAGAACAAGAAGCGGGGTACGGACTCCGTGGTACAGAACAAGGGGCGGGGTATGGACTCCGTGGTACAGAACAAGAGGCGGGGTACGGACTCCGTGGTGTAGAACAAGAGGCGGGGTACGGACTCCGTGTGTGTAGAACAAGAGGCGGGGTACTGACTCCGTGGTACAGAACAAGAGGCGGGGTACGGACTCCGTGGTGTAGAACAAGAGGCGGGGTACGGACTCCGTGGTACAGAACAAGAGGCGGGGTACGGACTCCGTGGTACAAAAAAGCGTGTGCAGAACAAGAGGCGGGGTACGGCTCCGTGGTACAGAACAAGAGGCGGGGTACGGACTCCGTGGTACAGAACAAGAGGCGGGGTACGGACTCCGTGGTGTAGAACAAGAGGCGGGGTACGGACTCCGTGGTACAGAACAAGAGGCGGGGTACGGACTCCGTGGTGTAGAACAAGAGGCGGGGTACGGACTCCGTGGTACAGAACAAGAGGCGGGGTACGGACTCCGTGGTACAGAACAAGAGGCGGGGTACGGACTCCGTTGTGCAGAACAAGAGGCGGGGTACGGACTCCGTGGTGTAGAACAAGAGGCGGGGAACGGACTCCGTGGTACAGAACAAGAGGCAGGATACGGACTCCGTGGTGTAGAACAAGAGGCGGGGTACGGACTCCGTGGTACAGAACAAGAGGCGAGGTACGGACTCCGTGCTGCAAAACAAGAGGCGGGGTGCGGACTCCGTGGTGCAGACACAAGAGGCGGGATATGGACACCTTGCTGCACCACGAGATTGGGTGTCGTATCTAGACAGGGGTGTCGTATCTGGACAGGGGTGTCGTATCTAGACAGGGGTGTCGTATCTGGACAGGGGTGTCGTATCTGGACAGGAATATTGTGTACCGACTTCATCTGCGCTCTCTGCGCATCCCGACAGGATATACACCTTACCGAGTTCAATTTTCGCGGAACTGTAGGAATTTCAAAACCAAGCTCAAACAACCCATCACGGCAATTCGGCACAGCACATTCACATTTGTCGCGGGTGCTCCATATTCGGCAGCAACGGAGCCTCGGCCGACTGCGGCCCCGGCAGCTCAGATGGCCAGGGCGCCGGCCAGTGCTGGTCTCCCCGCCCCGGCAAGACCGGGTTCGAGTCGCTTCACGCGCTCGCATAGCTCTCGGCTATGCGTAGGTATCAGCTGGGAACCGGTGGAAACAGCGGCTCCAGTGGCAACACATGTGCCCTGAACAGCAATCCACTTCCGCCGAAATTCGCTGCACCCTGCCTGACCTCCATTAGACAGTGACCACGTCACCGGTCCGCTGCACCCTGCCTGACCTCCATTAGACAGTGCCACGTCACCGGTCCGCTGCACCCTGCCTGACCTCCATTAGACAGTGACCACGTCACCGGTCCGCTGCACCCTGCCTGACCTCCATTAGACAGTGCCACGTCACCGGTCCGCTGCACCCTGCCTGACCTCCATTAGACAGTGACCACGTCACCGGTCCGCTGCACCCTGCCTGACTTCCATTAGACAGTGACCACGTCACCGGTCCGCTGCACCCTGCCTGACCTCCATTAGACAGTGCCACGTCACCGGTCCGCTGCACCCTGCCTGACCTCCATTAGACAGTGACCACGTCACCGGTCCGCTGCCGCGCCACAGCCGACAGAGCGTGGACATGCCTGACCCCGCCGGACAGGCCGTGACCTGACCCCGCCGGACAGGCCGTGATCTGACCCCACCGGACAGGCCGTGACCTGACCCCGCCGGACAGGCCGTGACCTGACCCCGCCGGACAGACCGTGACCTGACCTTCATCTGACAGCGCCCACGTCACCGGTCCGCTGCCGCGCCACAGCCGACAGAGCGTGGACATGATCTGACCCCGCCGGACAGGCCGTGACCTGACCCCGCCGGACAGGCCGTGATCTGACCCCGCCGGACAGGCCGTAACCTGACGTCCATCTGACAGCGCCCACGTCACCAGTCCGCTGTAGCCACAGTCGACAGAGTGTGGACATGACCTGACCCCGCCGGACAGGCCGTGACCTGGCCCCGCCGGACAGACCGTTACCTGACCTCCATCTGACAGCGCCCACGTCACCGGGCTGCGGCCTCGTCACAGCCGACAGAGCCGCCTGTATACTACCGGCGCCGGCCAGCTGGTGGCGTAATTACTACAGCGGGGTGCAGAGTGACATCACTGTTGACACTGGAGGCGACCATCACGTCATCGGTCGGCGGCGGCTGTCGACACAGACTACGGCGGCGGCAAGTCATCACGAGGTCAGCTGGTGCGGCTGTGTCGACCGGAACCTGTCCACTGGTGTGCCTCGGAGGTGTATCATAACATCCACTGGCCGTAAACTCCACGGTTCATAAATTCCACAAATGTAACATACCCGAAGTGGTCGTAACCTCCATAGGTCATAACCCCCACAGTTCACAACCTCCACTACTCCGAAGCGGTCATAACATCCACATGGTGTGTCGCAGCTGTATACTGACTGTTCCTCCGAGCCACATGGTGTACCGCAGCTCTGTACACTGACTGTTCGTCCGAACCACATAGTGTGCCGCAGCTGTATAGCGACTTAGGACGGCTCTGACTGTGCCACTGGGTGGTGGCCACCTGGTGTAGTCCATTGCAGTTCATTGGTGGGCCATTTGCGGTCGTTTATGGCGTTGTTTTGTTCGCTTGCAGTTGGCTTTTAGCAGACATATGGCAGAAGTGTGGTGTGCTTAAGATGTGTTATAGCGAATTACAAACACGAGATGGGGGAAAACGTGATGCATCATACATATAGCTCCAACCCAACCATCCAAGCATAGAGCATAGTAGAGCAGGAAGTAATCTGCGGAAGGGCAGAAGGGCAGCTGGATCTACCAAGCAATGTGCAGAAGGGCAGAAGAGCAACTAGACCCACCAATGTGCAGAAGGGCAGAAGGGTGACTGGGTCCACCAAGCAATGTGCAGAAGAGCAATCGGCAGAAGAGCAGCTGGATCCACCAAGCAGATTGGCAGAAAATCAGCTGGATCCACCAAGCGAACGGAATCACTGCGTTGCAGCCAGAATAGTCTGCCCAAATTGTTTCAAAGGGGCTGAAGGGGAACCCACCGAACGTCTTGAGGTTGGAAGCCAAAAATATGCAGGGCTCCTGCCGTTCTGAACGATAAAACATGTGACAGCTACATGATGTAAAGCCATGCTAAGCTGAATACCTTTTTCGACATCCAAATTTCGACATTAAACCACACAACTCCCGACCCCTCCCGATACACAACTCCCGGCCTATCCCGATACACAACTCCCGGCCTATCCCGATACACAACTCCCGGCCTATCCCGATACACAACTCCCGGCCTATCCCGATACACAACTCCCGGCCTATCCCGATACACAACTCCCGGCCTATCCCGATACACAACTCCCGGCCTATCCCGATACACAACTCCCAACGCTCCCGATACACAACTCCCGGCCTATCCCGATACACAACTCCCGGCCTATCCCGATACACAACTCCCAACGCCTCCAGATACACAACTCCCGGCCTATCCCGATACACAACTCCCGGCCTATCCCGATACACAACTCCCGGCCTATCCCGATACACAACTCCCGGCCTATCCCGATACACAACTCCCGGCCTATCCCGATACACAACTCCCGGCCTATCCCGATACACAACTCCCGGCCTATCCCGATACACAACTCCCGGCCTATCCCGATACACAACTCCCGAGCCTATCCCGATACACAACTCCCGGCCTATCCCGATACACAACTCCCAGGCCTATCCCGATACACAACTCCCGGCCTATCCCGATACACAACTCCCGGCCTATCCCGATACACAACTCCCGGCCTATCCCGATACACAACTCCCGGCCTATCCCGATACACAACTCCCAACGCCTCCCGATACACAACTCCCGGCCTATCCCGATACACAACTCCCGGCCTATCCCGATACACAACTCCCGGCCTATCCCGATACACAACTCCCAACGCCTCCCGATACACAACTCCCGGCCTATCCCGATACACAACTCCCGGCCTATCCCGATACACAACTCCCGGCCTATCCCGATACACAACTCCCGGCCTATCCCGATACACAACTCCCAGCCTCCCGATACACAACTCCCGGCCTATCCCGATACACAACTCCCAACGCCTCCCGATACACAACTCCCAGCGCCTCCCGACACACAACTCCCGGCCCCTCCCGACACACACCTCCCGGCCCCCTCCGACACTCAGACCTCAGACTCCGGGTAAGCTTGGTGTCTTCCAGAGCATCGATCAGTCTCCCATATCATCGGTCAGCGTCCCACAGCATCGATCAGTCTCCCACAGCATCGACCAGTCTCCCACAGCATCGGACAGTCTCCCACAGCATCGACCGGTCTTCCACATCATCGGCCAGTCTCCCACAGCATCGGCCAGTCTCCTTCAGCATCGATCAGTCTCTCATAGCATCGGTCAGTCTCCCACAGTATCGATCAGTGCCCCACAGCATCGATCAGTTTCCCACAGCATCGACCAGTCTCCAACAGCATTGACCAGTCTCCCACAGCATCGGCCAGTCTCCCACAGCATCGATCAGTCTCCCACAGCATCGGCCAGTCCCATACAGCATCGATCAAGTCTCTCACAGCATCGATCAGTCTCCCACAACATTAGCCAGTCTCCCTCAGCATCGACCAGTCTCCCACAACATAGGCCAGCCCAGAATTCCACTTCGTTCTGTGCGGATGCCTTGAAGTGTGGCTTACTAACTGAAGTGAAGCGCGGCCTCGGGAAGCATGGCCCCATCAACCACACCACTTTGTACTGATCCTTCACGCAAGATGTCTTCATCAATCTTTCAGAATGCGGCAAACTATATCTGGCGTCAGTGGTTTGATGTGCTTGGCTGCTAGACTGAGCATCACCTGGCCAGGAATGTCGGCAATCAAGCTGTCGAATCAGCCAACTGAGGATACGTCCGGTAAGAATTCTGTGCGATTCTGGATTCCAGGTGTGATATTTGCCGAGAGCTTCTTTGAGAATTGAAGCCCTAAAGTTATGATTTTCGGTAAAATACCAACCGGAATAAAATGTCCGATCCTTGTCGGGAACACATATCCCGCTGGAGACCGTAACTAAGCGACCAGCCGACGATGATGAGACGAAAAATGAATTGCAAATGCCCCTTGATAAATGGTGGCGGATTTATGGCTATTTCGCTGGTAGATTGGCAATCAGCGTGGGGCAGATCGTACTCGGAAACACTTTTGATTTCTGGGAAAGTTTTACGGTTTGATAAAAATACAGACGCTCTGATAAAATCCTATAGCTGTTGGAGCATCCGCAGTAGAGGTTTATTGCACATTCTATAATCCATTGACCCCTATTGTGCCACATATAAGTCATGTAGCCCCCATTGTGCCACATGACACCTCACACGTGCTGGTTCGAAATGGAAGGGAAGGGAAGTGAAAGGGAAGTGTTTAGAGACGCGTCAGCCGCGTAAGCTATATAACACCGATGCAATATTCTTACTGCGCTACTTGCTTTTGCACGCTTTTCATTTGCTGTTCCCGGTGATTGTCTCGCCTATGAGGGAGTTGCAAGGTGTGGTAAAATACATAGTTATCACCAGTGAGCACAGGGTAAGATAGTGAAGTGCAATGAGGTAGTGCGACAAAGCGAGGTTTCCGATACTGACGCCGCTGAAGGTGAGTTGGGAAGGTGAGTTGGGAAGGTGAGTTGGGAAGGTGAGTTGGGAAGGTGAGTTGGGAAGGTGAGTTGGGAAGGTGAGTTGGGAAGGTGAGTTGGGAAGGTGAGTTGGGAAGGTGAGTTGGGAAGGTGAGTTGGGAAGGTGAGTTGGGAAGGTGAGTTGGGAAGGTGAGTTGGGAAGGTGAGTTGGGAAGGTGAGTTGGGAAGGTGAGTTGGGAAGGTGAGTTGGGAAGGTGAGTTGGGAAGGTGAGTTGGGAAGGTGAGTTGGGAAGGTGAGTTAGGAAGGTAAGTTTAGAAGGTGAGTTGGGAAGGTGAGTTGTGAAGGTGAGTTTGAAGGTGAGTAGGGAAGGTGAGTTGGAAGGTGAGTTGGGAAGGCGAGTTGGGGGCGAAATTATCACCTGTGAGCTCACGGTAAGAGCGCCTGACCAGTAGGAACGTGAGTTGGCCGAAATTATCTCATGTGAGCTGATGGTAAGAACGCCTGACCGGTAGGAAGGTGAGCTGGGAGCGACGTTCTCACCTGTTAGCTGATGGTAAGAGCGCCGGACCGGTAGGCTGTTGACTTCGCACACATACATGCCGGTGTCGTTGACAGTGGTGTTCTGAATGGCCAGCACGAACACATTGGCGCCTGTAGACAAGCGCGGATAATTTATCTCATCGAAAATAGTACACCTGTAGCACACAGCCATGCACCAACAGTGGCACCAGCACCAGCACCAGCACCAGCATCAACAGTAGCAACGCGCTATCGACCACGCACAGACAAACATACGCAGTTGGACACAACTGATGCTAATAACGACCTGGCAACACCACGACAATGGCCATAATATTTAAGTTCGTGGCACCGCAACTCAATTTTGGCGCATCTGGCTGTACCAAATTCCGTTGAACGCTGCAACGCTACATAAAAGCTGTCCAAAATTAACACAACAGCTGCTAGGTGAGTCCAGCAAGCGGCACACGAATCTGAATGGCTCTCGCACATGTTGGTTAGACCGAGTTGACGGAGATGCCGCCGTCAAAAAGCGGATCATCCGTGACACAGCGCTGCCGATATCTGTAGGTCATCTGAACACTATCGGTAGGTCATCTAAACACTATCGGTAGGTCATCTTACCGCTATCTGTAGGTCATCTGAATACTATCGGTAGGTCATCTTACCGCTATCTGTAGGTCATCTGAACACTATCAGTAAGTCATCGGAACACTATCGGTAGGTCATCTGAACAATATCAGTAGGTCATCGGAACACTATTGGTAGGCAGGCTATCTGAACACTATCGGTAGGTCATCGGAACACAATCGGTAGGTTATCTGAACACCATCGGTGTTCCGATGGTGTCCACTCCATTATATCTTCTCTCTCTCTCTCTCTCTCTCTCTCTCTCTCTCTCTCTCTCTCTCTCTCTCTCTCTCTCTCTCTCTCTCTCTCTCTCCCCCCCCCCCTCTCTCTCTCTTCCTCTCTCTCTCTCTCTCTCTCTCTCTCTCCCCCCCCCCCCCCCCCCCCCCCCCCCCCCCCCCCCCCCCCCCCCCCCCCCCCCCCCCCCCTCCCTCTCTCTTCAAATTGCATTAACCCTACTTGATGCTAATTTCCGCTTTGGCACCGCCAGCTGGGAAATTTGCATCACCAGCTGCGTAATTTGCAACACCAACGATACCGGCAACCTCCTGCCAATGAAAAAGGGAAGTGACGACGGAGACAAACGTGCAGACAAACGAGAGCAGCGGCGCAGTGGCAGCACACCGACCACTGTTTGTCGTGTGGTGCGACTGGTCAGTGCGGCGCTCCTGCTGACATCATGCTGACCTGCCGTCCGCCACGTGTCACGTGTCAACCGACAGTGTAGTCAATCAACAGGATGCCTATCCACCTTCACATTCACCTTCACCTCCACCTCCACATATTCTTGATTCTCATGTGAAATTTTGCCGAAGAATGCAAGCAACAATCTTTCGAGAATTGCATGATATTTCTCACATAAGACACATTTTGTGATCATTCAATTATTATCACACGCGATATGTTACCGGTGTGCATACATTGCTATCAGTTGAAAATATGTCCCAAAAACGAACTTATGTAGATGCAATACAATCGCAAAATTGAGTCGGCAAACCCCAAGCACTCTCGCCTGCACCAGGAGGGCATCAAAATCCCTCAGATGTACAGGCACGAGTCGTATCCTTGAAAGGTACCGGTCATCCATCGTGGAGCCGCACAGGAAGTATTCTCTTCCAACGCCAGAGTTCGAAAGAGGCTGAAGCCTGCTTTCCACAAAGCATAATTTCGTTGATCTGCTTCCAGAAATAGCCTGGTGTTGCATCGCCTTAGAGGTCGTACCGTCGTAAATATGTCTCCGAACCCCACGGAACGCTATGGCAATTGAGGCGTTTTTCCTATATACGCTAACTTGAAGGTACAAGGGTCAATACTTTTCTTCAGTGCACCACCTTATACTTCCGTTGCATCGATAAAACCAATCATGTGCTCCCACGCTCATAGTGAACAGAGCAGGCTTTTGTCGACCCTTTGTCGACCTTTTGTCGACCCTTTGTCGACCCTTTGTCGACCCCCATGTGCATTGCTTTTAATTATTATTCTTGGGGAGAGGGACTCAGGTCCCCAATATTTAGCGGAGCTACCAATGATAACGCACCGCCCCAGCCGAATGGGAAATTTTGACCACCTGAAGTTGAGACTACAAAACATCAAAGCTTACCTCCCCACTCAACATACTTGTTCCCGGAAAAGCGCAAGCAGGACATCGTCATACCATAATTGAATCCAAATTGTCATTTAACGTGCGTGATGCTGCCGCCAATCGTTTGTATAAAATGACAGCCATGTCAGCCCACAGTCGACACTTTTTGTCGAGTCATTCGCGTCGAGGCAGTCGTTTATCGAGGCGCACGTCTCGCTTGTATATTCATGAGAAAACAGAGCCATCACCGGTCAGGTCAGGGACAAAGAAACACGCGGTGAACCGAGATGAAGAACCACCACCACTGAAAACACCACCGCAGACGACAGAGCTCGACCAGCATCACTGAAGCCCGTCTGCCAAACGTGCAGGAAAGCGACAGAGAACACTCACCGTCAAACAAGTCGGCCTTCGGACGCCGGGCTACAGACGAATGGAGAAACGAATGGTGTGAGTTCGTGCCGACCTGCCCCAGTAGTCACCACCAACACTGAACACCAACACTGAACACCAACATTACCACCCAACACTACACAGGTAGTCACCACCAACACTGAACACCAACACTGAACACCAACATTACCACCCAACACTACACAGGTAGTCACCACCAACACTGAACACCAACACTGAACACCAACATTGAACACCAACACTACCTCCCAACACTACCCAGGTAGTCACCACCAACACTGAACACCAACACTATCTCCCAACACTACCCAGATAGTCACCACCAACACTGAACACCAACACTACCTCCCAACACTACGCAGGTAGTCACCACCAACACTGAACACCAACACTACCTCACAACACTATGCAGGTAGTCACCACCAACACTGAACACCAACACTACCTCCCAACACTACCCAGGTAGTCACCACCAACACTGACCACAAACACTGAACACCAACACTACCCAGATAGTCACCACCAACACTGAACACCAACACTACCTCCCAACACTACCCAGGTAGTCACCACCAACATTACCTCCCAACACTACCTAGGTAGTCACCACCAACATTACCTTCCAACACTACCCAGGTAGTCACCACCAACACTGAACACCAACACTACCTCCCGACACTACCCAGGTAGTCACCACCAACACTGAACACCAACACTACCCAAGTAGTCACCACCAACACTGAACACCAACACTACCCAAGTAGTCACCACCAACACTGAACACCAACACTGAACACCAGCACTACCTCCCAACACCACCCAGGTAGTCACCACCAGCACTGAACACCAACACTACCTCCCAACACCACCCAGGTAGTCACCACCAACAGAGAACACCAACACTACCTCCCAACAGTGAAGCCGCTGAAGTGCTAACGTACGGCTATGAACTACGCGCTACTAGACAAGTGCCGCCTGCCTGCTCTCCGGAGAGAAAGACAGCCGCATGTTAGAGTTACCCCAGATGAAAAAAAACCCAGCAGACATGCAGTTTTAACAGACTTGTGCCAAGACGTGGGGAAAAACTGGCGACATCGTCACATCCGGAAACAGATGTCATATCAGATGTTGTCATCTGGAACAACTGAACACAGTGACATGCTCAATTTACCACCTCACAGATTCTTACTACCTCCCAGTCTGTTACAATGTGTACAGTAAGTGCAACTACAGTCTGTTAATACACAGTAGTAAGTTAGTATAGTAAGTTATTACAGTAAGTACAGATACAGTTTGTTACCACCTCCCGGTCTCTTACTACCTCCCAGTCTCCACCCCAGTATGTTACCACATCCCAGTCTGACCTCCCAGTCTGCTATCACATCCCAGTATGCTACCACCTCCCAATCTGTTACTACCTCCCAGTCTGGTACCACCCCCAGTCTGTTAAGATCCCCCGGTCTGTTATCACCTCCCAGCATGTTACCACCTCCCGGTTTGTTACCTCCTGGTTCAATCTGGCAAGACACATGACCAAACATGATCCATATCCACCCAAACACACAGGCATACTCCATATATAATTGAACATGAACTGTGTGTGACGAAACATGAAATGTATTCCGATGAAACATGATGCACGTTATTGCAAGTCAAGCTAGAGCGAGTCACGTCCAATGGCAATGATTCCCGTTCTACGAAGCGCATGAAATATGGCGATGAATCAAGACATAAATAATCAGATGAGCAGTGATAACCGCTAACAATCACAACATTTTGGTGAAAATGTCCATCAACAATGAGTCGTGTCCAACGAAGACCTTCCCGGTCCGATCAACATGTTCACTGTTCGTCATATCAAAGACACGAGTCTGTGCTCGGTTGAGCATGTGACACGTGTTTGCCCAGTGTAGCATGTGACACGTGTTGGCTCAGTAGATCATGTGACACGTGTTTGCCCGGTGTAGCATATGACACGTGTTGGCCCGGTGGGGCATGTGACACGTGTTAGCCCAATAGATCATGTAACACGTGTTTGCCCAATGTAGCGTGTGACACGTGTTGGCCCAGTAGATCATGTGACACGTGTTTGCCCGGTGTGGCATGTGACACGTGTTTTCCCGGCGGAGCTTGTGACACGTGTTTGCTGGAACCGGGTGCACGCCCCACGACACACGCCAGCACCTGTGCTCGACGGTAACCGGACAAATGTACGTAAAGCAAATGTACGTATGGCAGATGTACGTACACAAATGTACGTAAGCAAATGTACATAAGCGTAGATGTACGTATGGCAATTGTACGTAAGCGCAGATGTACGTATGGCTAATGTACGTAAGCACAAATGTACGTATGGCAAATGTACGTATGCGCAAAAGTACGTATGCGCAAATGTACGTAAGCGCAAATGTACGTAAGCGCAAATGTACGTAAGCGCAAAAGTACGTATGCGCAAATGTACGTAAGCGCAAATGTACGTATACGCAAATGTACTTATACGCAAAAGTATGTATGCGCAAATGTACGTAAGCGCAAATGTACGTATGCGCAAAAATACGAAAGCGCAAATGTACGTAAGCGCAAATGTGCGTATGCGCAAAAGTACGTATGCGCAAATGAACATATGGCAATTGTACGTAAGTGCAGATGTACGTATGCCAAATTTGCTTTAGCGCAAATTTACGTATGGCAAATGTACGTAAGAGCAAATGTACGTATGGCATATGCACCTGACCAAATGTGCTTAAACGCAAAGGCCCGTGTGCCTAAATGTACGTACATTGGCTCATACGTACATTTGCTCTTGCATTCTTTTACGTTTACGTACTGTTGCGCTTAGGTACATTTGCGCTTACGTACATTTGCGCTTACGTACATTTGCGCATACGCACGTTTGCGCTTACGTACATTTGTGCATACGTACGTTTGCGCATACGTACATTTGCGCTTAGGTACATTTGCGCTTACGTATATTTGCGCATACGCACATTTGCGCTTACGTACACTTGCGTATACGTACATTTACACTTACGTACATTTGCCATACGTACATTTACGTTTACGTACATTAGCCATACGTACATCTGCGCTTACGTACAATTGCCATGCGTACATCTGCACTTACGTACATTTGCTTACGTACATTTGCTTACGTACATCTGCCATACGTACATTTGTCCTTACGTATAATTGTCCTAGAATCGACTCCAACATCAGTGGTCATGGCCGGTGCCGGCTGAGGGTGCCCAGTATTCACGTGTGCGGAACACTGCTGACATGAGCTGAGCGCGACAGTATCGCGCCGTTGCCATGACAGCACGACGACAGAGCTCAGCTGATTGTTAGCGATTGCCGTGTGCGAAGCTACGGAATGACTTTCCAGCTCAAGGATGGACTTTTGCTAAAGGAACAGGGGAGAGAGCAAATACAATTTTGAAGAGACAGATTTCACCGAACAGAGCGCAAGATTACAAAGAAGCTTGGCAAATGTTGACTCCCGACGACACACATGGTGGTGGGGGTAACGAACCCACACTGATAATGTCTGAGAGCACAAGCCTCCTCCCCCCCCCCAGATATCCAGTAATGCACCGGTAGTGACTGATGGTAGTGCGACCAATCGTCCCTCTGCTCCCATCGATGTTCCCATATGGTCAAGGCGAGGGACAGGGCAAGGGACATGGCGAGGAACATGACGAGGGTCAGGGCGAAGGACAATGTGAGGGATAGGGTGACGGACAGGACGAGGGTCGGGGCGAGGGACAGGGCGAGGGTCGGGGCGAGGAACAGGGCAAGGGTCAGTGTGAGGGACAGGGTGAGGGACAGTGTGAGGGACAGTGTGAGGGACAGTGTGAGGGACAGTGTGAGGGACAGTGTGAGGGACGTGGTGAGGGACTCCACAAGGGCCGCCACCACCTCACCGTTGTCGTGCAGCAGCAGCAGGCGCGGGTCGCTGACCACCCGGTAGTCGCCGGCCGTCAGCACGACGGCCGCGTCACCGTCGGCGGCCGCGCGCTTCCACAGCAGGGTGTAGTTGCCGAGGTGGTGCACCACACAGGTCAGCAGCGCGTCACCACCGGCCGTCACCACCATCGGCCGGCGCAGACTCATGCTGAGGTTGGGCAGCTCTGCGGCAGGTCATGTCAGGTCAGGTCAGGTCACGAGACGTCCCAGCCGGCTGTCACAACCATCGCCGGCGCACTCATGCTGAGGTCAAGAAAAAGAACAAAAAGCCAGCAAACTGATGAAGTAAACCAATAAACCACACGCTCACTAAATAAAAACATCAGACGAAAACGACGACGAAATGAAATGGCAAGAAACACCGTTTGCTCAATATATGAAGAACTCACAATGA
Source organism: Ashinkailepas kermadecensis (assembly GCA_034440615.1). NCBI lineage: Eukaryota > Metazoa > Arthropoda > Thecostraca > Neolepadidae > Ashinkailepas > Ashinkailepas kermadecensis. The sequence continues at coordinate 352,945 of JAOTOM010005139.1, read as the reverse complement.
AGGCAGCAGAGATTAAGTGACGTATGGTGATCAGGCTCTGGGCACAGGTACATACCAGACCGGGTCAAGTTAGGTCTGGTCAACTATCAGGGTAGCTAGGCGACAGAGACACTCAGATCAGGTGAACCAGAGGTTCGCATATGCACCGACTGCAGCCAAGTGAGTGGAGGGCGCCTATTTGTCCATGTGCGCAGGCAGCCGTCCGATATGGCTGCCGCCAGCCGTCCAATATGGCTGCCGCCAGCCGTCCAATATGGCTGCCGCCAGCCGTCCAATATGGCTGCCGCCAGCCGTCCAATATGGCTTCCGCCAGCCGTCCAATATGGCTGCCGCCAGCCGTCCAATATGGCTGCCGCCAGCCGTCCAATATGGCTGCCGCCAGCCGTCCAATATGGCTGCCGCCAGTCGTCCGAATATGGCTGCCGCCAGCCGTCCGATATGGCTGCCGCCAGCCGTCCGATATGGCTGCCGCCAGCCGTCCGATATGGCTGCCGCCAGCCGTCCGATATGGCTGCCGCCAGCCGTCCAATATGGCTGCCGCCAGCCGTCCAATATGGCTGCCGCCAGCCATCGCTTGACTCTGCGTGCGGCGGTTGGGGGTTGGGGGGTTGGGGGGTTGGGGGGTTGGGGGATGGGGTGCCGAACCCCGGCACCCAACACTTGACCCGCATCGCTCTGATCCAAGCGGGCTATAAAATAGACCATAGGCCACTGCCATCAATCGCTTCGAGCAAACACGGCACTTTATGGGCTTCCGCGGCAAAGGCGGATTCAGGATTTTGCTACAGGGGTGGAGAGGTCTCAGGTGGAGCGCACTGTTTTGTCTGTTCCCTCGATATGCGTGGCTTCCACTCGAGGGGGTGCAGAGTCTCAAGTGGTGCTCATGAGCAAAACAGCCCAATGTCCGTGTATAAGAAGAATACAAAACAATACAGCTAGTGACGATTGAACATTTGGAGAAACACCAGTTTTGGAGAAGTTCGAAGCACTCCGGAATTATCTACAGGGACCAGTAGTAGCCCATCTCCAGATCCCTGCAGGAATTTCCATGAACCAGTGACACTCTCCACCCCCACACCTCATAGATCTACTGGTGACTTAAAGCGGTTGCCGTAGCTTCTGGTTTTTCGTTTGTTTCTGGTAGAGAGTTATGAAATGACAACCATGAAGGAAAATCAAATAGAGCAAGTATGGTGGCCGCCACACCGACTTACGGATGACCACCTTTCTCTTTTCCATACGATTTGCACCTATGCTGAAACGATATCATCTGCTTGCTTTGCCACATCAACTTCTTTCTGGTTCCCCACACACAGCACATGCATAACGCATCCGGACCCATTTTCTGCCAGGGTTATTTGCAGCGAACCAGGGCCGCCGTCGCCACCCCCAGCCTGGGACCGCCTCTGGCAATGAACTGGCGCTGCTTCAGAACGACCGGTGGCAAGGCGTCAACACACGGCTATGGATACTTCCATCGAAAAACAAGCTGCACGTGCCCTACACCACCAGCTGTCCCGCCGCGTGGGTGAAAAACAAGCTGCACGTGCCCTACACCACCAGCTGTCCCGCCGCGTGGGTGAAAAACAAGCTGCACGTGCCCTACACCACCAGCTGTCCCGCCGCGTGGGTGAAAAACAAGCTGCACGTGCCCTACACCACCAGCTGTCCCGCCGCGTGGGTGAAAAACAAGCTGCACGTGCCCTACACCACCAGCTGTCCCGCCGCGTGGGTGAAAAACAAGCTGCACGTGCCCTACACCACCAGCTGTCCCGCCGCGTGGGTGAAAAACAAGCTGCACGTGCCCTACACCACCAGCTGTCCCGCCGCGTGGGTGAAAAACAAGCTGCACGTGCCCTACACCACCAGCTGTCCCGCCGCGTGGGTGCACTCCCCGTCATCCAATCGGCGCCGCACTCGGCACCCACCGGGGAACCAACTTCGGACCTGGCGCGAGTGGGCGGACCTGGCTGAGAATCGCACTCCGTTGGCCACATCGAGCGGCGAACGCCTACAGGGATCAGATTGTGGGGCTGCGAAGCCTGCCTACGGGGCGCGCGAGACGTCGTGGTTCCTGTTTACATGCGTCGCCGTCACAGTGGTTGGTGGAAGCGCATCTCTCTTCGGCTTGAACCTGCCGCAGATCGTCCAACCTTCGGTGGGTGTGACAACGGCTGGGATATGGGATACGCCCGCGCCCGTCTGGTGTGGAGATGGTCTAGAGTTGTGTGTGCTGCTGGGGTGGCGGAGCTCTAGAGTTGGGTGTGCTGCTGGGATGGCGGAGCTCTAGAGTTGTGTGTGCTGCTGGGGTGGTGGAGCTCGAGAGTTGGGTGTGCTGCTGGGGTGTGCGGAGCTCTATAGTTTAGTGTGCTGCTGGGGTGGCGGAGCTCTAGAGTTGGGTGTGCTGCTGGGGTGGCGGAGCTCTAGAGTTGTGTGTGCTGCTGGGGTGGTGGAGCTCGAGAGTTGGGTGTGCTGCTGGGGTGGCGGAACTCTAGAGTTGTGTGTGCTGCTGGGGTGGCGGAGCTCTAGAGTTGAGTGTGCTGCTAGGGTGTGCCGAGGTCTAGAGTTGGGCGTGTTGCTAGAAAAGCTCGCGTGTACTTCAAAATACGGGGAATGCAGAATTTTGGACATAATGAGGGACATAAATGTCGCAATCCCCACATAAATGGCGCACATCCCCACATAGAATACAGCTTTGTGTATGTTCAGCCATCCACTTGATATCGAGCTTGTCGACTTTCTTCGACTTTGAATCTGTTACTGTGAGAAGCCCTCTGCAGATAATAGTACAATTGCAAGTAGGCTTGAGCGTTGCCACAGTAGCAACGTTCTCATACGCCACGACGTAGGTCTCAACGTTCTCATTCGCCACGACGTAGGTCGACAGTAGCAACGTTCTCATTCGCCACGACTTAGGTCTCAACGTTCTCATTCGCCACGACGTAGGTCGAATGCTTCCACCAATGAACTGTTTCCGGAGCACACGCCGAGAACAGACCACGCGTACAATTTGGTGGCGCTTATTTGACAGCTCGGCCGGTCGGGCGTGGCAGAAGGCCTGAGTTATTTAACAGTGTCCTTCATAGAATTGTAACGAGATGGATTTGGCCGCGGAGTTCCTCGAACGCCGGGCACTAAATGTGGGATGGCAAACGGTGGACATTTATTACCGCTTCCGGTCTGCGAATGTGGCGCCTCGAGAGGGTGAATATATGTCAAGATGAAGCACTGAAGTCGGCGGCTGGTCAGGAAAAAAAACTATCAGAACACATTCTGGCTGTGAATTTCTTGACGTATAAGCTCAGTTGGAACTTGTATTTCTGATCTTGGCTACTTCAAAAACGACCACGACGAACCACGACGAACTGGGGCAAATCACACCTTATCAGAGCGAATCATAGCTACTTTAGAGTAGCGACCAGATACATATACGTGGTACACATACCTACACTAGCGGATCTAGCCCGCCAGTTAGAGGGAGAGGGGACTTTAGGAGAGCGACCAGAGACCGAGACGTGGGTGTGTATATATATATATATATATATATATATATATATATATATATATATCTACATCAGCGGATTTAGCCCGTCCGTTAGAGGGGAGGGGGACTTTAGGAGAGCAACCATAGACCGAGACGCACCTGCACTAGGGGGGGGGGGGCAACTTTTGGCGCCGGGCCAACCTTATACCCCTCCTCTCTTAAGACCAAAAGTCGCCAGGGCCAAAACTTGGATTTCCGTCATTTGATGTTGTTTGTCCTATCTACCATGTCTAGACTCTGCCACTGGCAGCCCTGGCACCCCTGGCAGCCAAACATTCGCACAGACAGCCACCCGGCGCGCGTGGGGGAGGGGGCGGGGCGCCATCTTTGGTAACAACGCCGATATTAAGACGCTATCAGCTTCAAAGGGCGACTCGAATTCAGCCATTCAACCAACAGGCAGACATGCAGTTGTGGTGGACCCCACCAGTTGTAGTGGACCCTACCATTTGTAGAACCTTTCCCCAACAAACAGGACTGTTACACAGACTGATACAGGACTGTTACCAGACTGATGCAAGACTGTTACACAGACTGATACAGGACTGTTACACAGGCTGTTACAGGACTGTTACACAGACTGATACAGGACTGTTACACAGACTGTTACAGGACTGTTATACAGCCTGTTACACAGATAGCCACCCAATACACGTGGCGGGCACCACTACCGATACAGTCGCCGATATCAAGACGTTATCAGCGCACAATAGCGACACGGAGTCATTCATCCATCGCCGGCTGTGACGGCGTGCAGACCCACATCGTCACATTACATCCCGCCGGCCATGCTGCTCACCTCGTGCAGACCCACATCGTTACATTACATCCTGCCGGCCATGCTGCTCACCTCGTGCAGACCCACATCGTTACATTACATCCTGCCGGCCATGCTGCTCACCTCGTGCAGACCCACATCGTTACATTACATCCTGCCGGCCATGCTGCTCACCTCGTGCAGACCCACGTCGTTACATTACATCCTGCCGGCCATGCTGCTCAACTCGTGCAGACCCACATCGTTACATTACATCCTGCCGGCCATGCTGCTCACCTCGTGCAGACCCACGTCGTTACATTACATCCTGCCGGCCATGCTGCTCACCTCGTGCAGACCCACATCGTTACATTACATCCTGCCGGCCATGCTGCTCACCTCGTGCAGACCCACATCGTTACATTACATCCTTCCGGCCATGCTGCTCACCTCGTGCAGACCCACATCGTTACATTACATCCCGCCGGCCATGCTGCTCACCTCGTGCAGACCCACATCGTTACATTACATCCTGCCGGCCATGCTGCTCACCTCGTGCAGACCCACATCGTTACATTACATCCTGCCGGCCATGCTGCTCACCTCGTGCAGACCCACATCGTTACATTACATCCCGCCGGCCATGCTGCTCACCTCGTGCAGACCCACATCGTTACATTACATCCTGCCGGCCATGCTGCTCACCTCTCTAGAATGTTCCCCTGACAAAATACTAAAATACCGATTTTATATTTCGGACAAGGCATTTGGATGGTGTGAGTCGCACCTGTCCGCACGGGAGCAGAGGGTTGAGCTGTAAGCGGCAAGTAATCGGCATTGATTTCTGCACCACCGGGCACGCCAGGAGGGGCGGGGGAGGGGCGGAAGCCTGACACCTCCGCTGCTCGCGTGTTGTATCAATGATCGGTCAGCATGTGTGCCGACAAGCTTTACGATGTTTGTCGATGATGTATGATGTCGATGATGCGCTGAGTCGACAAACACACTGCCGCCACCATCTGCCTGTCTGCAGAGTGAACGTGATCATCTGTGTCAATGGGCCGCTTCGCGGGGCTTAGCACTAAACTCTGCCAGATATAAAGTGTTTATGTTAACACTGCAACGGCCGCCAACTGGAGCACGCTACGCTACTTGTTACTAACGCTAATTGTTACTAACGCTAATTGTGCGGCAATTGAAATGGTGAGCGTGATATACATGATTGGTGTAGTTGTCGACGAAAATAGCCCATGTTTGCGCACCATGTCGATAACATTGCTTTAAAATAACACCATTGCCACTGCATTGGTGTCAAGTCGGGTGAATAACATCGAATGACCTTGGAAGGGTCATGACTTACGTCAGGGTCAATAACCTTCGTTGAGTTGCCCATCGCTCTGCCGTACCCAATGCCGACCGCGTGGGGAAATAAATTATGTCAATTGCCCATAATTCGTGGTTTCGGCGAACACTGCCTGACGTTCTCCTCCTTATTCTGTCACAGACCAGAGACATGGCGCGAAACGTTCAATTTATTTGAATGCCATAAGGCCAGCAAAAGACCATCTGCCATCAACCATACCAAGCCATAAGGCCAGCAAAAGACCATCTGCCATCAACCATACCAAGCGGTGACGTGTTGACTCCCGCCCCGTCTGCCACCAACCATACCAAGCGGTGACGTGTTGACTCCCGCCCCGTCTGCCACCAACCATACCAAGCGGTGACGTGTTGACTCCCGCCCCGTCTGTTCGCGATCGCGAAAAATAATCCCAAGCTGGTGAGGCTCTACCTGAGAGTTAAATGCACGGACGCCACTAATACCACCAGCTGTACCAGCACTAATACCAAGCGAGATACCGTGATGAGGTAGCAAAATTGAAGCTTACTGGCTGACTGCTCTGGCAAGAAAACGACCTCCGTCCTCCTTCGATATCAGTTAGCTATAATTTGATGCCACTGTTGATTCATTTACATTGAGATTACACCCAAATTCTCCTCCGACGCACGGCGCGTCCCAAGTTTTCCTCCGACGCTTCGGGAGCTAGATCAGAGTGGTGCTCAAACACCGCCACCCTTGGCACGGGCTGCAAGGATCCGACTCCAAGGTATGTGGCTGGCTAAGAAGGTCGAGCAATAATCGTTTCTCGGGAGCAACCGTGACCGTGGGTCCGTTGGCTGTGTAGACCGCAATTGTCACTGTCTGTAACAGCCGTGACCGTGGGCCCGTGGGCTGCGTAGACCGCAGTCCCCCTACTGTAACTGTCACTGCCTGTAACAGCCGTGACCGTCGGCCCGTGGGCTGTGGGTGCGACCCCGAGCTGCTGCACTATATGCCCAGTGCGACCACGGGCTACTGAATTATATGCCACGAGCTGCTGAACAATATGCCCAGTACGAACCCGGGCTGCTGAACTATATTCCCGCGTTCGTCCTGGCCGTTGCATCATTTTCCGCGTGTATCTCAGCTTCACGCTCCCAGCATGTCACGGGCAAGGGCTCCAGCCATGTCCAATGTCACGTGCGACTTGCTCAATATTCAGCCTGGAGGGTCGTGATTCGATACAGTGCCGCTGTCGGGACATCGTCTCACTATCTCTGCCGACGCCCGTCCCGACTGAGATAGTGAGACGATGTCGACCTCCTGCTGCTTTATACGGGAATAGAACCACACATATTGAAGCTGTAGAAGAGAGTTGGCGGGGTGGACGGGAACCATCACCGTCGCAGAACATATAGAAATGGTACGCTGATCGAAACTGACTACAGGGAGCCAACTTTTCAGGTCTGTGATATTTGGACTCTTTGTCAAGGTTGGCAAGTTGCAGCCGTCCGATGGGCAAAACCCGTCAACGCCATGGTTTTAACCGGCAAACAAAACTAGTCACATCCACTTCGTCGTGAATAGTGAAGAAAGTTCTAATTAAAAAACAAATCAAATGCTTGCTGGGTGGCTTTATGGACCAGGGTTGTATGTTAAACAGTGTGTTTCTTGAGACCTGACGCCACCATACAATAACCCAGTTCAACGGCAGAATTTCTACCGAGAGCTTAACATGTCGTCAATGCACCGACACGGCCGCCCATTTGTCCTTTCACAGCCTTATCGAGCCAGTTGCCAGCTGAACCTCCTCCCCCAGCCGGGGCTCTGCGAGCGGTGATGTGACTCGAACCCTGTCTTAGTCGTGCCAGGGTAGGTCGGCGCTCTAACCAACCGGCCGGCGGCGCCGGGGGTCACTCAGCTCCAGTGAACGTTACGGCAGCGCTGGGGGTCACTCAGCTCCACTGAGCGACTCGGATCCGCCAGCTACACTCAGCTCCACTGGGCGACACGGATCCCCCAGCTACACTCAGCTTCACTGGAAACACTGCTACACTCACAGCTACACTCAGCTCAACAGCATGGGCAACAACAAAACATAGGTCTATTTAGCTCTTCATCTAAAAAGAATCATGTGAATGTTGAATGCGCGCAGGTCGAACAGACGCGCTAAACGAGGCCAGTGTCCTGGCCAGGAACAGGATCGGTGTCATTATAGGATCACGGTCAGACCCAGGGTCAGCTTAGGGTTCGGGCCACATTCGCGCCATTATCTGGCTGCGGTGCGGGTTAGGTTCATGATCAGTGTCTTGCTCAGGAATCAGGATGAGGTCCAATGCTATGTTCAAGATCAGCGTTACGGTCAGTGTCGAACAGCTGTGGACAGGGTTGTGGTCAGCACGGGTCGCGTTCAGGATCAGAATCAGGTTCAGAATCAGGATAAGCATCATGGGCAAGATCAGGATCGTGGTCTGTGATCGTGGTCAGGCCAGAGCTGTGAGCAGGGTCGAAGTCAGTGGTGGATCGAGTTCGAGATCCGGGTCAGGGTCAGGTTCAGGATGAGGGTCGGAATCGGGGTCAGATTAGGGCCGCAGAGGTCAGACACGTCTTCAGCGGTCATCGCACACGACCAAGTCGGCCACCAAGGGGTAGTCCATCACCAACGTCCGGTGGACAAGGCATGGCCCGTACCAGTTAAGGGCCCCTAGGTCGGTGCTGAAGATGAGCCCACGAGCCCACAGGGGGAAACGGCATCCACGCTGTCACAACAGTACGCTAAAACGAACATGTTGTCAGCTGACTGCTGTTCCACGCTTGTGTTTCGACTGAAACACCAATATCGTCCCATTGTATGCACACGATTACCGGACACGGAAGCTGGTAGTTGTGTGGCAGTGGTGCAAAACATCAGCGAGAACGTACCCAACACAACGGTGAGAAATCACTCGCACGGTGCCGATATTGTCAGCGAATACTCCATCAGCTCAGTTCAGCTCACGACATCGCGAGATGGGGCCACGGCGAGCCACAGCGTGGCTCGTCACCTGTCACCTCCGACTACCAATCGGCGGTCACGGCGAGTCACAGCGTGGTTCAGCACGTGTCACCGACCACTAGTCGGCGGTCACGGCGCGCCAGCTTCTGCCGGCCGTCGGCGGCCGGTGACCTTGACAGCGGGGTCAGAGACCGCACCAGGCGCGGCCAGACTGGCCGCCGCTTCCTGGGCGGTCGGCGGGCGACGCTGCTCATGCTCCAGGCGCTCGACCAATCAGCGCCGCGCCAGGTGACGGCAGATCGGTGGTGCGCACGGCACCGCAGCCATCCCAAGGTCACGATTAGTGCCAGCGCCAGCGTTACCGTACATCCGCTCGTGCGTGCACATACAAAGACACACCTAATTCGTGCGCTAATAGAGGAGCAGAACGGAGGCCTGTTTCACCACGAGCAAAAACGTAAACAATCCAATCATTAAATCAATGCTTTTTTCCGTTTCACCATCGTCTTTCGCCTCGGTGTTTCCTTGCGGTTTATTAGATGTTTAAATCATGATTTAAATTGTGTACAAATTATTATATTTGTTTCAGCAACTCATGGACTATCGTTTGTAATATATTTAGAAACTTATCATTTAAGATCTGATCTAGCATAATTCCTTTACATTTATAATTATCCTTCAAAACCATAGTTTTAAAACTCTATCGTCGTGTATGAACACTTCGAACTCGTTGCGTAGCTCCATGGGAACATAGTTGAGCCGCGAAAGCTGAGCTTCCGTTGTTTCAGGGAGCTTAGGATGAGTTATTGACGGCAATCGCTTTTCTTATATTCCATGGAAATATTAGTGTCTTGGACGAAGTTTGTCATACACAGCTATAGTTCTTCGGCATCGGCAGGTGTTCCGCGGCGCATCCCACCGATATCAACATGGATTCGCTTTTGATGCGATGGCTCCGTGGGTTAGGTAGGTGGGGAGATATCCAGGCGCGAGGGCTGTGGGCTATTTTGATGTTCTGCTAATCGGTAGTCAGCGGCAGATACAGAGGGGATGGGACACTGGAGGCATGCCCCCCCCACCCCCATGGAAATGTGTCGCACCTCCGGCCGGACAGGAGGTCCGACACTGTGTGACCTTGTACGACAGGAGGTCCGATACTGTGTGACCTTGTACGACAGGAGGTCCGACACTGTGTGACCTTGTACGACAGGAGGTCCGACACTGTGTGACCTTGTACGACAGGAGGTCCGACACTGTGTGACCTTGTACGACAGGAGGTCCGACACTGTGTGACCTTGTACGACAGGAGGTCCGACACTGTGTGACCTTGTACGACAGGAGGTCCGACACTGTGTGACCTTGTACGACAGGAGGTCCGACACTGTGTGACCTTGTACGACAGGAGGTCCGACACTGTGTGACCTTGTACGACAGGAGGTCCGACACTGTGTGACCTTGTACGACAGGAGGTCCGACACTGTGTGACCTTGTACGACAGGAGGTCCGACACTGTGTGACCTTGTACGACAGGAGGTCCGACACTGTGTGACCTTGTACGACAGGAGGTCCGACACTGTGTGACCTTGTACGACAGGAGGTCCGACACTGTGTGACCTTGTACGACTCTCACACAGGGTTCGCGCTGCCGCCGGCACTAAACTCTAAACTCTCTAACTCTTTACCAAAAGCAACCCCGCCATGTCTGTTCTACCACTGATTAAACAAGCGAATTGCCAAAGTACTTAAACACAAGTCGCACAAGTGAACGAGATAACAACCAAATGGGACTCGCATTTTTTCCATATAATTTGCATCATTATATAATTAT
>JAOTOM010005139.1:0-337500 GCA_034440615.1 Ashinkailepas kermadecensis | reverse complement strand
GGACGGGCGGATAATGCAAAATGTGTAAATGAAAACGTGAAATTGGTCTGAAATGAGTCGGATATATTATGGAATATTCCTCCGACAGCTCTTCCACACGTAACAGAATGACAAACGTCGACTGGTACGAAATGCACATGAACTACTATTTGCAGCAAGCTTATCGAAAAAAAGAATGTCATTGCTAAAATAATACTGCACTTTATTGACATTGCATACAGCGTATAACCATGGTAATAGCAACATTAACCGTTTTGTCTACTTCCTTCAGTATGAAGGTTGTGAAAGTTGCATCTATTTCATGACATAATAAGAACGACAAGAAAACAAAACGGATTCGTAGTAAAATAAGACCAAACGCTTTGCTTACACTGACAAGGAATGCTATGCTTTAGTTAAATATTTAGTGCATTAAGGATGCCGAAATTAAATTTCCATCGTAGATCATACTCAAACAGATTTTCGATCAGAGATCATTTTCCCTCTAGGAAATGAGATGCAGACGAACAGCTTGAGTCCCTAATACTGTCCTAATCCTCAGTCCTCATGTTTACCAAAAACACAATATTTCTTACCAATGTGGGCCTAAACGTTTCATCATATTTTATTTCCAATCATTGCATGCAAGAAAATAGTTCGTGTCTTTTCAGAATGAACACAAAATGGAAAGAGCAGTTTTAATCCCGGGTTCATCTATGACATACCATTCCCGGTCCACAAAACGGGAGGCTATGTCACTTATTCTTGCATCCAAGGGCGTAGCTTTGTATGCTTTTGTATGCACTGTGTGCACTGCCGACCGAGATAACTGTTAACTCCAGCACTGAGTCTCCTCGCCGGATTGCAGTATCGATATACTGCCGACCGAGATAACTGTTAACTCCAGCACCGAGTCTCCTCTCAGGATTGCAGTATCGATATACTGCCGACCGAGATAACTGTTAACTCCAGCACCGAGTCTCCTCTCAGGATTACAGTATCGAAATACTGCCGACCGAGATAACTGTTAACTCCAGCACTGAGTCTCCTCGCCGGATTGCAGTATCGATATACTGCCGACCGAGATAACTGTTAACTCCAGCACCGAGTCTCCTCTCAGGATTGCAGTATCGATATACTGCCGACCGAGATAACTGTTAACTCCAGCACTGAGTCTCCTCTCAGGATTACAGTATCGATATACTGCCGACCGAGATAACTGTGAATTCCAGCACCGAGTCTCCTCTCAGGATTACAGTATCGATATACTGCCGACCGAGATAACTTCCCGGGCTTGCGATCGCCCGCGGCGCAAAGGAAGCACAACAAGCTGTATGGGTGTGGCAAGAGCTGCCGCAGGCCCTTCCCTTGATCGCGTATTCAAAGTAGTTCAAAGTGGCATAATGAAGCTGTCCAAAAATATAAATTCGGAGAGCAGTTCCACTTTCCAACGAAGACAGCGGGGCTTGAAACTCTGCGACAGGAAGTTGGTTAGGTAAAAACTTGGCAACCAGACCATGCTGACGTTACCAGACCAGGCTGACGCTACCAGACCAGGCTGACGTTGCCAGACCAGGCTGACGTTGCCAGACCAGGCTGACGTTACCAGACCAAGCTGACGCTACCAGACCAGGCTGACGTTGCCAGACCATGCTGACGTTACCAGACCATGCTGACTACCACACCAGGCTGACGTTACCACACCAAGCTGACGCTACCATACCAGGCTGACGTTGCTAGACCATGCTGACGTTGCCAGACCAGGCTGACGTTAACAGACCAGGCTGACTACCACACCAGGCTGACGTTACCAGACCAAGCTGACGCTACCAGACCAGGCTGACGTTGCCAGACCATGCTGACGTTACCAGACCATGCTGACTACCACACCAGGCTGACGTTACCAGACCAAGCTGACGCTACCACACCAGGCTGACGTTGCCAGACCATGCTGACGTTACCAGACCAGGCTGACGTTACCAGACTAGGCTGACTATTACACCAGGCTGACGTTACGAGACCAAGCTGACTACCAGACCAGGCTGACGTTACCAGACCAGGCTGACGCTACCACACCAGGCTGACCACGTAGATTCGTGTATGTACCACAAGAGAGTAGACTCGTTGGGGATTTGTGCTGGCTCGTAATGACAGCCTTGTACCCGGTGGCCGAGGGACAGGCACACCGCGTAATTCCTTCACTTCACATTCGGTATCATTTCACGTCTGGAAACACTTCGCCTCTGGAATGCAGTCGCCCGTGAAGGGTTGGTGTAAGAAGGGAATTAAGTCGCCCGTGAAGGATTGGTGTGAGAAGGTAATAAAGTTCCCGTGAAGGGTTGGTGTGAGAAGGGAATGAAGTCGCCCGTGAAGGGTTGGTGTGAGAAGGGAATGAAGTCGCCCGTGAAGGGTTGGTGTGAGAAGGGAATGAAGTCGTCCGTGAAGGGTTTGTGTGAGAATGAAATGAAGTCGTCTGTGAAGGTTTGGTGTTAGAAGGGAATGAAGTTGTCTGTGAAGGGTTGGTGTGAGAATGAAATGAAGTCGTCCGTGAATGGTTGGTGTTAGAAGGTAATGAAGTCGTCCGTGAAGGGTTGGTGTGAAAAGGGAATGAAGTCGCCCGTGAAGGGTTGGTGTTAGAAGGGAATGAAGTCGTCCGTGAAGGGTTGGTGTGAGAAGGGAATGAAGTCTCCCGTGAAAGGTTGGTGTTAGAAGGGAATGAAGTCGTCTGCGAAGGGTTGGTGTGAGAAGGAAATGAAGTCGCCCGTGAAAGGTTGGTGTTAGAAGAGAATGAAGTCGTCTGTGAAGGGTTGGTGTTAGAAGGGAATGAAGTCGTCTGTGAAGGGTTGGTGTGAGAAGGGAACGAAATGGTCCGTGAAGGGTTCGTGTGAGAATGAAATGAAGTCCTCCGTGAAGGGTTCGTGTGAGAATGAAATGAAGTCGTCCATGAAGGGTTGGTGTCAGAAGGGAATGAAGTCGTCTGTGAAGGGTTGGTGTGAGAATGAAATGAAGTCGCCCGTGAAGGGTTGGTGTTAGAAGGGAATGAAGTCGTCCGTGAAGGGTTGGTGTGAGAAGGGAATGAAGTCGTCCGTGAAGGGTTGGTTTTAGAAGGGAATGAAGTCGTCTGTGAAGGGTTGGTGTGAGAAGGGAATGAAGTCTCCCGTGAAGGGTTGGTGTTAGAAGGGAATGAAGTCGTCTGTGAAGGGTTGGTGTGAGAGTGAAATGAAGTCTCCCGTGAAGGGTTGGTGTTAGAAGGTAATGAAGTCGTCCGTGAAGGGTTGGTGTGAGAAGGGAATAAGTCGTCCGTGAAAGGTTGGTATGAGAAAGGAATGAAGTCGTCCGTGAAGGGTTGGTGTTAGAAGGGAATGATGTCGTCTGTGAAGGGTTGGTATAAGGGAATGAAGTCGCCCGTGAAGGGTTGGTGTTAGAAGGGAATGAAGTCGTCCACGAAGGGTTGGTGTGAGAAGGGAATGAAGTCGCCCGTGAAGGGTTGGTGTGAGAAGGGAATGAAGTCGTCCGTGAAGGGTTGGTGTTAGAAGAGAATGCAGTCGTCTGTGAAGGGTTGGTGTTAGAAGGGGATGAAGTCGTCTGCGAAGGGTTGGTGTGAGAAGGGAATGACGCCAGCAGGCTGAAACAAACAAACAAACAACGAAATGCCTTGAAGGAGGCATTTTAGAAAAAAAAAACATGCACACACCACGTCACCAAGGCATGCAAACACCACATCACCTAGGCATGCATACACCACGTCACCTAGGCATGCGAACACCACGTCACCTAGGCATCACCACGTCACCTAGACATACAAACACCACGTTACCTAGGTATCGACACATGCTACCAGTACGGAACTCGCCCATCTCCGAATCTCATCGAATCCAAGTCACGCACCCGAAATGTCGCGCCCGTGAATAATTCGCCAATCTACGATGCCGTTACGCTCCACTTGGGACGGCTGAAAGCCAGCTGCAGCCACCACAAGTTCGCACTGAGCTCGTACGACGATCCGCTGTGCTTCGCGCGCCGAACAACTTCAGCTGCCCGCCTTCATCAGTGCGTACTTCTGCTGTCACCAACACCACACAAGTTTTAAATCAGGTCTCGCCTCACAACTGTCAGGAGGATGCGTCATAGTTTGCCACCTTATGATGTTATGCATGGCTCTGTGATATCTGTCATGTGTATTGCTATTTGTATCTGTGCTTGCGCCACTTACTTACAACTGCAGGCCAAGTCAAACCGCGTCCACCTACACTTACATTACGCACACACATAAGCACAAGTGGCCCGCACAAGTGGCGTGGGCGTGACAACACTAAGCTAAAGCTCAACAAGCACAAAGCCACGCACTGGACAACTGGCGCCGGAGTCCCGCTTGGGCTCGAGTACCACAAGCGATGGCCAGTCTCTGTGCATAAGAATGGTGAAGCATTCAGCTTGAGCAAACGAGAGGTGATTCCTTGCACCCGCGCCGAGAGTCCCTGCAGACAGCAAGCCTGAAGGAGTCTCCACTCTGCGGAACATCTTCACGTCGTCGACATGCACAAAACTGTCTCTGATACTGTCTCTGATACTCTGATACTGTCTCTGATACTGTCTCTGATACTGTCTCTGATACTGTCTTTGATACTATCTCTGATACTGTCTCTGATACTTTGATACTCTGATACTTATACAAATGTTCGTTATGCGTCATGAGCGGACATAATACCGGTGGCGCCACTCTGGTGGTGGGTTTGTGAAGGAGCACCATCAGAGTGGGTTTGCTATGATTAAAACCATATTCTAGTTTCTACAGGAGGTGCAAGTCATTTCCAATGGTCAAATTTGAACAACATTTAAACAAGCTCTCTTATGAGGTGTAGTTCGTTTTGTTATCAAATAATTTCGCCCTGTCACTGCCCTGAAAGTGAAATAGGAGAAATTGGTCACTCAATTTCTTGTGACAAAATTGCGTCATACAGCATCTGTGTAATGTGCTGACAAATTCCAAGGTGCTTAACTAAGCGAAAATGGAATGTGCTACATTTTGATGTAATCTTGAATAGCTTCCATGACGTTTAAATTAATCTTGTCATTTTTTGGGCACTCAATTCCAGAATTTGTGTCCCATCTTCACATTACATGAATTTAAATTGCATATCAGATATTCTACATTAGATAATTGATTTCCAATGGTTTGCAATAACCGGCATAAAATCAGCTGCCTTCTGGTGCCATACTCGACCATTTTAAAAATCAACATCCAACCTCGTCATTTTTCACATTTTGACATGAAGCTTTCAGGCATTATTAGCATTCTGGCATGGCTCGATACGCGTCAAGCGCCGACATTAGCTGCCCAGAGGACCCTTAGAGCCACCGAATGTCGTCACGGCATAAACAGCTCCAGCCTTGATCAATACCAAGCAACATCGGCTCTGCCACGTTAAAATTATATCGTGGAAACTCACAGTTGTAGATTCATTCTTCCTATTCAACGCCGATGAGCGTAACGTTCTTAAACAATATCGAGGGAAGCAATCGACTTCAGCTCCAATGGCAGAAATCACGCCAATATCAAATACGAAAATATGCCTGTAACCCTGGCGCTGGGGCCCATTAACGATCAGGGAATGTTTCCGCGCCAGCCCAGACCAACAATGGCGGTCGGTCGGCGGTGAGCCGCGGGCGCCGCCGCCGCCGGCCCGCCGCCTATGGTGTATGAATACCAGAATATAGTTTCAGAAGACTATTCACAAGATAATAATTTGTGTAATATATCAGTAAGTGGCAATTAAATTAAAATCTAAAGGAAAGCCAACTTCAATAAATGCACTTGGCAACACATTTTATAGAGACAGAGTCTCATAAATTGTAGCTATATTCCTTGCGCACATACTAGTGAGCATCAGGGCGGGCTTGTCGCGGACGCATATTTCAGAGTTCTTGAATGGCATCAGGAACCTACCTGTTTTCTTCTTTTTTACTGGAGATCTCTCCATGTCCGCAAAACCACTGCGGCTGACGCTTAACGCCCTCCCAGACGCATATCGTTTTTGAACAGGGTAAATGGCCATGATGATATCGGCCCCCTTCGGGAGTACCTGACACGACATCAGTCCATTTGGACACCCTTCCGCTCAGCACGACTCGCCACTTCTGTCTTTTCAGCTGGGATCGGATCCATTTAAGTGGCATCCCTGTGAAGTAGTACATACGCTGAAGCTTAAACAGTAGGAGATATGGTTCACACTTCGACACAAGGTATATTCGTGTGGATCGCACTAAGCCGAACACCGCCAGAGATGGTCTCCCAGACATGAGAAAGACAAGTATAGTCAGATTTGTCAGACATCAAGCTATTTGTACAAGAAGACAAGTGGCGCAGGACATGGCTCAGCATCAGGTAGGCGACAACTCTTTCCGGTATTTTTGCAGATAAATACAATAGAGAAATGGACGATAGATTTTCGTTTTTTACCAGATCCATTTTGTGCATTGAAGCCATGTTGGCTTCTTCCCATTGTTCAGATAAATGACGACTACAAGGGAGAGGGAAGAGTTTGGAGAGAGGCTCGGCTCGCCTGTCTGTACACTCGCGACGCACGCGAGCGCTCAGGCCGTGCTGTTCACATGCCCTACACTGCATACACTGGAGTGTGCACCTATACTGGACACCTCCAGGGCAGGAGCGGGGCAGGAGCGGGTCCATTGGGGTGTCAGGGGCGTATCCAGTGGGGATGGCACCACGAGAGCGCGTCACCACGCGTGTCAGAGTGTCAGACGTGACAGAATGTGACGTGTCAAGTGTCAAAGTGGCAGAGTGTCAGACGTAGCAGAGCGTCAAGGTGGCAGACGACGAGCAATAATGGTGACAACAATCGTCCAACTCCATACTGATCTCTTGGGAAGACAACACACTGGGGCGGAGAATCTTGTCGCAAATGGCTTAAAAGTTTGGCTCGTCCAGCATCATCAGCATCTAATGGATCGCTATGCTCCAAAACATGGATGCTTTTGGTCTGCCGAAAACTTCATTCAAAGGATCAGAAGAGCTTGGGGTTAGGGAAAAGTCTAGCCCCTCCAGACAATCTTTGGAGCAGGAAGCAGCGATTCGGTTAAGCTCAGCACGTGTTTGGGAAGTGATGTCTAACTAACTGGGCGGTGGGGTGCCGTTTGGGAAGTGATGCCTAACTAACTGGGCGGTGGGGTGCCGTTTGGGAAGTGATGCCTAACTGACTGGGCGGTGAGGTGTCGTTTGGGAAGCGATGCCTAACTGACTGGGCGGTGGGGTATCGTTTGGTAAGTGATGCCTAACTGACTGGGCGGTGAGGTGTCGTTTGGGAAGTGGTGCCTAGCTGACTGGGCGGTGGGGTGTCGTTTGGGAAGCGATGCCTAACTGACTGGGCGGTGGGGTATCGTTTGGTAAGTGATGCCTAACTGACTGGGCGGTGAGGTGTCGTTTGGGAAGTGATGCCTAACTAACTGGGCGGTGGGGTGCCGTTTGGGAAGTGGTGCCTAACTAACTGGGCGGTGGGGTGTCGTTTGGGAAGTGATGCCTAACTGACTGGGCGGTGGGGCATCGTTTGGTAAGTGATGCCTAACTGACTGGGCGGTGAGGTGTCGTTTGGGAAGTGATGCCTAACTAACTGGGCGGTGGGGTGCCGTTTGGGAAGTGGTGCCTAACTAACTGGGCGGTGGGGTGTCGTTTGGAAGTGTCCTAATTACTGGGCGGTGGGGGTTTGGGAAGTGGTGCCAACTAACTGGGCTGGGTGTCTTTGGGAAGTGGTGCCTGGGGTGGTCCTCTTC
This sequence comes from Ashinkailepas kermadecensis, assembly GCA_034440615.1. NCBI lineage: Eukaryota > Metazoa > Arthropoda > Thecostraca > Neolepadidae > Ashinkailepas > Ashinkailepas kermadecensis. The sequence goes on along the minus strand of JAOTOM010005139.1, from coordinate 329,733 downwards.
CGCTTCAGCCGCCCGAAGGCTGCCTGCTTTACTCTCGGCGCCGGCCGCGCCGCCGCAGCAAACCAGGACGGGAAACGCTTCCCCAAGGTGACTGGCGGAATGTGATCCATAATTCCAGCTTCTACAAATGAATGAGGGTGGACACAGCCTCGTCAACGTCCATGCCATCTAGCAAGCTCCAAGACAGTTCGCTGGAGCCCCACCAAGACAGCTCTACGGTAGTTCAACGCTGTGCTCTTGGTATCCAGAGGCAGCGTGGTAAAACAGCGTTAGATGCCACTGTTACGGCACCATTACCTCGCTGTGGTGATGGTTGAGGTTAACGTACCATTATGACACTATTACCTCGCTGTGGTAATGGGGGCGGCGAACGTACTCGGCCCGCAGAACCCGTTCACATTGCATAAACCACGAGAGCGAGCTAAATATAAGATGATGTTTGCACCGGTGCACTGGCTAAAGGTGCAAACATCATCATGATACCGACCCATAGCATCACACGCGTCAATACATTGACAGACAGGGCTCGCGACGGCATGAAGTACAGGCTGCGCTGCTCGGCCAGAACTATTCTGTGCCCACCAGATCTCAGACAGATCAATGTCACCGAGCACAAGTAGTGCAGACTCAAGCGGTAGAAGGGTAAAATCATATATGTTATCAAGAGCCGCACATTCACCACGGACAGGCCCAGCTGAACCATAAGTGTTCCTCTGCCGGGGCTCGGTGACTGTCACTTATATGCATTTTCTACTTTGAGCTTTGATGTTTCTGCCTTTGGTAAAACCAGAAGTGGAGATCGCGTGGGGGCCTGGGTGTGGTTAAGAACCTACTGAGACAAAGATTGGCCAATATCCAGGGAGTATCAGGGGGCGGCGGTCCTACCTCTCTTTCTCCATCTCTCCCGCTCTCCTCTCTCTCTCTCTCTCTCTCTCCCCTCTCTCTCTCTCTCTCTCTCTCTCTCTCTCTCTCTCTCTCTCTCTCTCTCTCTCTCTCTCTCTCTCTCTCTCTCTCTCTCTCTCTCTCTCTCTCTCTCTCTCTCTCTCTCTCTCTCTCTCTCTCTCTCTCCCTCCCTCTCTCCGTCTCCGTCTCCGTCTCCGTCTCCTCATCTCCGTCTCCATCTCCGTCTCCGTCTCCGTCTCCGTCTCCGTCTCCGTCTCTGTCTCTGTCTCTGTCTCTGTCTCGTCTCTGTATCTGTATCTATATCTGTCTCTGTCTCTGTCTCTCTCTCTCTCTTCTCTCTCTCTCTCTCTCTCTCTCACTCTCTCTCTCTCTCTCTCTCTCTCTCTCTCTCTCTCTCTCTCTCTCTCTCTCTCTCTCTCTCTCTCTTCTCGTTTTTATTTCCTCTCTAGCCCTTTCCCTCTCGTGCAGAATCCTCTCTCTCCATCCCCTTAACACTTGCCCTCTTTTCATTTCATTACATCTCAGTCCCCTCCCCCCCCACCCGAATATTCCGGATACCACTCCTTATCCTTTTCCGCCACTCTCACCTTCTCTCCTGATCTTGTTAAGCCCTGCGCTCCACCTACGTGAGGAGCCTTGCACATTCCGTGCTGTGTCGGTGGCGGTTTGGAGGCTGCACATGCTAACCGAATCAAAAGTCGAACAAACCCAATAATCTGATGGATGCGGAAAACCGCCGCGCCAGTCCACCGCTGTCAATGACAACTCTCCTGCCGGACCCGGGAAGCCCCACAGAAACCAGGTCGTCTCTCTTGTCTCTCGTCTCTCGTCTGCCCGCTCGTCGCCATCTGGCTCCGCGCGGGCCGATTGGACCTCTGACTCGCTATATCCGCGCTTCCTGCCTGCGCTCCCGATGTGGCCGGGAAAACGGCGCCGGCACCGCTACAGATCACACTGAGCATATCACACTGAGATAACACTGAGCCGCCGCTCGACAGCAGGGGCGCATCCAGTGTGGAGCTGGCAGGGACGTATCCAATGGGGTGGCAGGGGCGCATCCAGCCGGTGTGTAGGGGGGGAGATAACAGAGGCACCCGCCACTTATTATGGGGATGATTTTGCGCGTTTGTCTCGCAGGGTCCCTGGAAGCGGCCACAGAAGCAACATGTGGCTTCGCCCACCCGTCACCACCAAGCCGCCTGTCGTATCGCTCACCAGCCACCTGAAATAGCCTGTCGCATCTCAGGCTCAAATCCATCCTGCTTCTGTCAGAAACCATGGGTGCCCGAGATAGGAAGTCAAAGGGATAGAGCTTTGACCTCCAACTGTCATCAGCTGACCATCTGTGAAGATGGTCAGCTGATTCCCCTGCCTCGTAAGTTGTCCTCCGGAATGATTGCATAGTCATAAAGTCATAAAGTCATAAAGTCATAAAGTGTTAAGGCTTAATAAGAGCCACAGGGGCCCATCTGGGTTAAGCCTATCTGGAAAAGGTACTAGAAAAGTACATACTCTCACCCCAATCAATCCCTTACCTCAAGTTCCTAGGAAGCTATATATCGCAGCCTATCTAGCACCAATTCACTTGCTATTGCATAACACACTCCAATTGTGCTACCATAGACAATCTCATCAGTATCACATCCCGAAGGAAGGTGCTGAATCCACTGCTAGGTACACCCTATATAAAGTTATAAAGCGCTTAGACTTAATAAGAGACTCACTTCCTATTGCATAACACACTCAACAATTACAAACTCCTCCCATCATACCCATTGTGCTACCATAGACAATCTCATCAGTATCACATCCCGAAGGAAGGTGCTGAATCCACTGCTAGGTACACCCTATATAAAGTTATAAAGCGTTTAGACTTAATAAGAGACCCAAGGGCCCATCCAGTTAAGTCTGTAAATGGAAGATAATATAAGCCTGGTAAAAAGACCCTCCCCAGCCATCCCACATCCTGAAGAACCAGTCCTCCAATATCCCACACACCTATCAATGCCTATCTACCCTAGCTTTCCAGCCCTATTCCCCTGATCTCTCTTAACACATGTGGATTGAATGCCTTATCAATAATTTTCAAACTGCCCGTATCTCGCATAGCCCCGTATCTCGTGCTGGTACCCCCAAAGCAGCATCACATAAGCGCAATACCAGAGCAACACAGCAACACAGGAACAACATTGCAGCATGACAGCACCAAAGCAACATCATAGCATCACGACAAAAAACAACATAACAACACATCAACACAGGAACAGCATCACACCATCACAGTATAACACAGCAACACCACAATATCACGACAAAAACAACACAGCAACACAGGGTTGCTTGTGTGGATGTCTGCAAACAGGACTTCCAAGAGGGTGGGGGACTTTTACTTGCGCATTTTTCTGTGGCACGGTAAAGCATTGTAAAGCAATCCGAATAATGTACCGCGTGCCAGCACGAGGATGGGCGCGTCGTCCCACAAGCGCCGGGTAGGTGAATTTTACCCTTTTCAAGTGGGGCGTATTGCCCGATGTATGCAGCATTTTGTTGTTTTCTAACTGATATCAAATGCATCACAATTCACGCACTTTTATCGTGTCACCTATTTGCCTTCTTAAGTGACCTACATCACACATCAATTGCAGCATGGTTATACCAATAAAAATGCCAACACCATATCCGTAATGCTGCGACGGATACATTCTCGGAACTGCCGCACGTCAAAGGGAGGGCAGACGAGCAATTGAACTAGAGTTCAGAAACGGTTTGAAATACGCTCAAGTCCTATTCTCAACACATGTGTGTGGTGCGTTTTACCAGACGGGAGTATCTTGTTCCACTCTACACTGTACAGAATTCTCGACACATGTGGGTGGTGCGTTTTACCTGACGGGAGGATCTTGCTCCACTCTACTCTGTACAGAATGCACCACCAAACGAGGCGATCAGCCATATCCACACATGACAAGCGAAAACATAGCATACAATGTAACATAAAACATACCATACAATGGAACAGAAAACATAGCATACAATGTAACAGAAAACATAGCATACAATGTAACAGAAAACATAGCATACAATGTAACATAAAACATAGCATACAATGTAACAGAAAACATAGCATACAATGTAACAGAAAACATAGCAAACATAACAAACATACCAAAGATAGTGAACATAGCAGGGCTTGCACTACGTGCAGGATGCATTTTTTGTATTCGGATTCGGATGTTCGCTATGTCCTGCAGAACAATTATCCCACTAAACCCTTGGGATAGGACGGCTTGGATGGAATGAAAGGAAGACGGAATGCAGAAACGGCGCCAACCGCCGAACAGCTATACCACCGCTTCACCAACCATAACAGAAGCACACGGCACAGCAGCACAGCACCAGCGACGCAACAGCCAGCACAATAGCACAGCAGCGCAGCAGCACAGCACCAGCGACGCAACAGCCAACGCCGCTGTGTTAATACTCCCCGTCGTTTGAGTAAAGCTGTGGTTTTTGGTTGGCTGGACGCTGGGCTGGATCAGCACTATTGAGAGGTCGGTGAAGCCGTTCTGGTGATGGCCTGGACGGTGACGGCCGCCGCGAGATATTCGGCATTGATGCCACCCCAGCCGTCTGCGGCCGATCGAAGCTTAAACCGCAGCTATGGCTTACCCGAGTGCGCTTAAAACTGAGCATATACCATATGAATACAGTATTTTGAAAATGAAAGCTGACCTATAAATTTTCCGTAGTTGGTATGGTAAAAATCACAGTATTTCACAATAAACGTGCAAATGTTTTAGTCGCTCCAAATATTTCCTGAGCCTGTTCCATTCAAGATGGCGCCGCGCTCTGTGTGAGAAAGGGCAAGCCGCAGGCTGCAGCAGAGCCCCCGTGTCGCAGACACAGGCCACACGTCAGGCTGCAGCAGAGCCCCCGTGTCGCAGACACAGGCCACACGTCAGGCTGCAGCAGAGCCCCCGTGTCGCAGACACAGGCCACACGTCAGGCTGCAGCAGAGCCCCCGTGTCGCAGACACAGGCCACACGTCAGGCTGCAGCAGAGGCTCCCCGTGTCGCAGACACAGGCCACACGTCAGGCTGTATCAGACAGAGCCCCCGGGCTCGTCGCAGACACAGGCCACACGCCAGGGCCAACAGGGCTCCCGTGTCGCAGACACAGGCCACACGTCAGGCTGCAGCAGAGCCCCCGTGTCGCAGACGCAGGCCACACGTCAGGTCAACAGGGCTCCCGTGTCGCAGACACAGGCCACACGCCAGGCCAACAGGGCTCCCGTGTCGCAGACACAGGCCACACGCCAGGCCAACAGGGCTCCCGTACCGCTAACTGACAGCCGCCATCGACCACCGACAGTAGCGGAAATCCATCCATCTACCACCTCGGTCCATCTACCACCTATCAGCCACACTACTGCCCTTTAAGCTGGCCCTGCTCACCTCAGTCTCAGCTACCCCACTCTAGACCATCCCATCCCACCAACAGTAGCGGATTATTGCCCATCCACCACCTACCAGCCACACTACTGCCCTTGAAGCTGCTCCGGCTCATCTCAGTCCCAGCTACCCCACTCGAGCCCACGACTGTCTGTTCAAATCGCAGCAGGTCCAACTTTGTCTAATCCCAGTCACCGTCACATGTATCAGTCCGTTTTATCGAGCTGGTATGTACCGCTCGGCTGGTACCGCTCGGCTGGTACCGCTCGGCTGGTACCGCTCGGCTGGTACCGCTCGGCTGCTACCGCTCGGCTGGTACCGCTCGGCTGGTACCGCCGCCACACCGCCCGGCTCCAACCCGTTCGCTCCAATCCAGGCCACCTCCGCTCTAACCTGCCACACCTCGCTCCAATCCAAGCTACCTGGATCCTGACCTATGGCACCTCGCTCCAATCCAGGCCACCTCTGCTCTAACCTGTCACACCTCGCTCCAATCCAGTCCACCTCGGCCCTGACCTGTGACAGTCCGTCCGGAGTCGCCGAGGCTGTGAGCGGCTTGTGCCGCAGTCCGGCGCGCTGTCGACAGGCCAGCCAGTATTGAGCGCGTGAGGCAGACATGTCGCTGAGAGGGTATGCAGATCGGGCGACGCCAGTCAGGGTCGTTTTCCTGCTAAAACAGCAGGTGCTCGGGCTTTTGGTGCTCCGGCCAAATCATAAGACCGACGGATAACTATGGAGGGGATTGGGAAGGACCTTACATTTATACTATACGGACGTATAGTACGTCTGACGTCTGACGGGTAGTGCGGACCGCCAGACTGGAGATGACGTGTGAATATATATATATATATATATATATATATATATATATATATATATATATATATATATAGTGTGTGTGTGTGTGTGTGTGTGTGTGTGTGTGTGTGTGTGTGTGTGTGTGTGTGTGTGTGTGTGTGTGTGTGTGTGTGTGTGTGTGTGTGTGTGTGTGTGTGTGTGTGTGTGTGTGTGTGTGTATGTGTGTGTGTGTGTATATGTGTGTGTGTGTGTGTGTGTGTGTGTGTGTGTGTGTGTGTGTGTGTGTGTGTGTGTGTGTGTGTATCAAGCCACACTTACGGCTGACCGGTGGACGACTGTATCCCCGGACAGTGTGGATCCTGACCTTGGTCGGCCACCACCAATTACACCGTTCGGTTTCAGCATGCGGAATGCACCAAGTCGCGAGAATGTCAGATCTCTGACCGGAACAAGTCTCTGTCGTTCTTCGTCCGCGTCTCAGTTGATCCTCAGTTGTGCCTTAATTGTTCCTCAGCGTCGCCTCAGTTGTTCGACAGTCGCACCTCAGTTGTTACACAATCTCGCCCCTCTTGCTTACTACGTTATTTGGCGCTTCTTTACCGGTCCAGGTTCTTTGCTTTGCTTTACCGATTCATGATTTTTGCTTTGCCCTTTGCCGAGTTTCTGTCGCTATTTTATCGTCCCTCTGCCGTACCTCGGTGTCTCTGTCGTTGCGGTGTTTTCCTCTGCTGAGCCTCTACCGTATAACCATTGAATATCTGCCGTGCCTCTGCTGTTCCTCTTCTGTGTCTTTGCTGTTCCTCTGTTGTGCCTCTGCTGTTCCTCTGCTGTTCATCTGCCGTGCCTCTGGCATACTTATCGTTCCTCTCTCATAGTTCTGTCCGGTCCGTCCCAACGGTTCCTCTACCACGTTTCTACCATTTCTCTGTAGTTCCCCTGCCGTACCTCTGCCAGCCCCGCCCCGATAGTTTCCCTGCCGTACCTCCGCCAGCTCACCCCTACCGTACCTCTGCCAACCCTGCCCCGGCGGTTCCCCTGCCGCACCTCTGCCAACCCTGACCCGGCGGTTCCCCTGCCGTACCTCTGCCAGCCCTGCCCCGGCGGTTCCCCTGCCGCACCTCTGCCAACCCCTGACCCGGCGGTTCCCCTGCCGTACCTCTGCCAACCCTGCCCCGGCGGTTCCCCTGCCGCACCTCTGCCAACCCTGACCCGGCGGTTCCCCTGCCGTACCTCTGCCAACCCTGACCCGGCGGTTCCCCTGCCGCACCTCTGCCAACCCTGCCCCGGCGGTTCCCCTGCCGCACCTCTGCCAACCCTGCCCCGGCGGTTCCCCTGCCGCACCTCTGCCAACCCTGCCCCGGCGGTTCCCCTGCCGCACCTCTGCCAACCCTGACCCGGCGGTTCCCCTGCCGCACCTCTGCCAACCCTGCCCCGGCGGTTCCCCTGCCGCACCTCTGCCAACCCTGACCCGGCGGTTCCCCTGCCGCACCTCTGCCAACCCTGCCCCGGCGGTTCCCCTGCCGCACCTCTGCCAACCCTGACCCGGCGGTTCCCCCTGCCGCACCTCTGCCAACCCTGACCCGGCGGTTCCCCTGCCGCACCTCTGCCAACCCTGACCCGGCGGTTCCCCTGCCGCACCTCTGCCAACCCTGACCCGGCGGTTCCCCTGCCGCACACCCACCACCAGTCGCGTGATCATGTGGTCCAGCGTTTGCAGTGTCGGCACGTGGCCGTGCCGCGCCTGGACGAGGGCCACGCCCGGCCGTGACCCTGACGCGGTCAGCGGCGGTTCAAGGTCGCCGCTGCGGGTCACTGACCCTGACGTGGTCACTGCGCGGCTGCACTCTGCACGACGCCAAGGCCGCCGCCGCCGTGTTTTGGTGAGCTGGACTCGGCGCACGGGGTAACAGGTGGGCTGACAGGCGTGCCGAGCAGCCACTGTGCGCTTCACACCCGGTGTCGGGACATCAGATGAGGTGCACATGTCACATGTCCATGTGTGGCCGCCTAGCAGGGTGTGGGGCGGGTGAGGGGACACGGCGGGTCAGGCTGTGGGGCGGGTGAGGGGACACGGCAGGTCAGGCTGTGGGGCGGGTGAGGGGACACGGCGGGTCAGGCTGTGGGGCGGGTGAGGGGACACGACGGGTCAGGCTGTGGGGCGGGTGAGGGGACACGGCAGGTCATGGTGTGGGGCGGGTGAGGGGACACGGCGGGTCAGGCTGTGGGGCGGGTGAGGGGACACGGCAGGTCAGGGTGTGGGGCGGGTGAGGGGACACGGCAGGTCAGGCTGTGGGGCGGGTGAGGGGACACGGCGGGTCAGGCTGTGGGGCGTGTGAGGGGACACGGCGGGTCAGGCTGTGGGGCGGGTGAGGGGACACGGCAGGTCAGGCTGTGGGGCGGGTGAGGGGACACGGCGGGTCAGGGTGTGGGGCGGGTGAGGGGACACGGCAGGTCAGGCTGTGGGGCGGGTGAGGGGACACGGCAGGTCAGGCTGTGGGACGGGTCAGGGTGTGGGACGGGTGAGGGGACATGGCTAATGTTTGAGGGTAGCATTGAGCTCTGCACATTCAACCTCCCGCAATCACAACTTGCCTGCGTTTCTGTTTTGTTCTGACAAAGCGGCATCGGCTGGGTGCGTGCTTTTAGAGCTTACATTGAGCATAACCTGCGTCAGCACACTCGCCGAGAGTGAATTTCCTCTCAGAGTCTCTCTTTGCTGGTCTTGTTGGTTTGGGTTTTGTGCTATGCAAAGTTTGCTTGTGTTGTTCTCGCAAACACTATGCCACCATCTGGGCGAAGGGAAATATATGATTCCATCCTGCCAGCAGTTTGCGATGTTGGTGGAGAAGGCCATTTCCCTTCTGTGGGTTGTCTGTTGACATTGCCTCCCAAAAGTCTGGCGTGAACCAGGTCGAGATGAAATAAATTAGCCTTCACTTCTACAAATGTCACAAAGGCAGGCAGTGAAGAGCAGGGGGAGGGGATGGGGAGGGGGAGGGGAGGGGGAGGGGGAGGGGAGGGGAGGGGAGGGGAGGGGAGGGGAGGGGCCAGTGGCTGCCCGACGCGCCTGCATTCGAGTGGTTTCCGTTCAGCAAACACGCGTTTCCAATTTAAGTCTTCGGCGACGGACGTGCCCAGCCTGCGATTCAGCACTTGAGCCAGAGTTGAGCACGAGTTCCTCACGTCAGAATACAGCTCAAGGAGTCGGCAAACAGCGAACAGTCGGTGAGACCGCTGGCCACCAGATACAGCCGCCTGGACAAACCTCTGGGTAGCCACCAGATACAGCTGCCTGGGCGGACCTCTGACTGGCCACCAGATACAGCCGCCTGGACAGACCTCTGGCTGGCCACCAGATACAGCCGCCTGGGCGGACCTCTGACTGGCCACCAGATACAGCCGCCCGGACAGACCTCTGGCTGGCCACCAGATACAGCCGCCTGGACAGACCTCTGACTGGCCACCAGATACAGCTGCCTGGGCGGACCTCTGACTGGCCACCAGATACAGCCGCCTGGACAGACCTCTGGCTGGCCACCAGATACAGCCGCCTGGGCGGACCTCTAACTGGCCACCAGATACAGCCGCCTGGACAGACCTCTGGCTGGCCACCAGATACAGCCGCCTGGGCGGACCTCTGACTGGCCACCAGATACAGCCGCCTGGACAGACCTCTGGCTGGCCACCAGATACAGCCGCCTGGGCGGACCTCTGACTGGCCACCAGATACAGCCGCCTGGACAGACCTCTGGCTGGCCACCAGATACAGCCGCCTGGGCGGACCTCTGACTGGCCACCAGATACAGCCGCCTGGACAGACCTCTGGCTGGCCACCAGATACAGCCGCCTGGGCGGACCTCTGACTGGCCACCAGATACAGCCGCCTGGACAGACCTCTGGCTGGCCACCAGATACAGCCGCCTGGACCGCTGGCCGCCTGGACCGCTGGCCACCTGGACCGCTGGCCGCCTGGACCGCTGGCCGCCTGGACCGCTGGCCACCTGGACCCGTCAGGACCATCACTTGCATGTCCCCCGGTCCCGCACTGAGATGGGGAAGGGACGATTTAGCTCCAGAGTACCACTTATGTACAACTCGCTGCCACCCGACCTGATGCGACATCCCGTGGCAATCTTTGGTTGCCACCAAAGATTGCCACGGGTGCCACGGGCGGCACCCGTTTAACGTGCCGCCCGTGCCGGACTGATTTGCTGCTCGCCCAGCTGTATTTTATTTTAATTTTTTGTTTTATTGTATTATGACATGTATGGCCACCGGTTTAACTGTTATGCGATTTTGAACTTTCGTGCTGCGCTGTTTTATCTAATTAACGCGAGGTTGTAATAGCCACAAGTCCATTGTGGATTACCTCAACAAAAGTCTGTCTGTCATCAGATACAGCCGCCTGGACAGACCTCTGGCTGCCCGAAGCTCTTTCGTTGTAAATCAAAAGCGCAACCACTGACACAGCATCATGTTCACATCACATTATTGATAAGGCATTCAATCCACATGTGTTAAGAGGGATCAGGGGAATAGGGCTGGATAGCTAGGGTAGATAGGCATTGATAGGTGTGTGGGATATTGGTGGACTGGTTTCTTCAGGATGTGGCGTGGCTGGGGTGGGTCTTTTCACCAGGCTTATGGTATCTTTCATTTACAGACTTAACTGGATGGGCCCTTGGGTCTCTTATTAAGTCTAAACGCTTTATAACTATATGTAGGGTGTACTTAGCAGTGGATTCAGCACCTTCCTTCGGGATGTGATACTGATGAGATTGGCTATGGTAGCACAATGGGTATGATTGGAGGAGTTTGTAATTGTTGAGTGTGTTATGCAATAGCAAGTGAATGGTGCTAGATAGGCTGGGATATATAGCTCCCTAGAAACTTGAGATAAGGGATTGATTGGGGTGAGCGTATGTACATTTCTAGTACCTTTTCTAGATAGGTTTAACCCAGATAGGCCCCTGTGGCTCTTATTAAGCCTTAACACTTTATGACTTTATGACTTTATGTTGTGCATGTCAGGGATGAAGGCGTGGCCTCCGCCTTAAACTGGCAATATGGACACGGATCCACCTCTCTCTCTCTCTCTCACCTGACCGTCTGCCACATGAGCCGCTCTACCACCTGCCGGGGCTGCCATATGAGCCGCTCTCCCACCTGCCGGGGCTGCCATATGAGCCGCTCTCCCACCTGACGGGTCTGCCACATGAGCCACTCTCCCACCTGCCGGGGCTGCCATATGAGCCACTCTGCCACCTGCCGGGGCTGCCATATGAGCCGCTCTACCACCTGACGGGTCTGCCACATGAGCCACTCTCCCACCTGCCGGGGCTGCCATATGAGCCACTCTGCCACCTGCCGGGGCTGCCATATGAGCCGCTCTCCACCTGACGGGTCTGCCAATGAGCCACTTGCCATGCCGGGGCTGCCATATGAGCCACTCTCCCACTGACGTTGCCAAGAGCCACTCACCACGACGCTGCCATATGAGCCACCTCCCACCTGACCGTCTGCCACTGAGCCACTCTCCCACCTGACCGTCTGCCACTGAGCCACTCTACCACCTGACCGTCTGCCATATAGCCGCTCTCACCTGCCGGCTGCCATATGAGCCACTCGCCACCTGCCGGGGCTGCCATATGAGCCGCTCTACCACCTGACGGGTCTGCCACATGAGCCACTCTCCACCTGACCGTTGCCATATGAGCCGCTCTCCACCTGACGGTCTGCCACATGAGCCACTCTCCCACCTGCCGGGCTGCCATAGAGCCACTCCCACCGCCGGGGCTGCCATATGAGCGCTCTACCACCTGACGGGTTGCCAATGAGCCGCTCCCGCCGGGGCTGCCATATGAGCCACTGCCACCCGGGGCTGCATAGAGCCACTTCCACCTGCCGGGGCTGCCATATGAGCCGCTCTACCACCACGGTATGCCAGAGCCACCTCCCACCTGACCGTCTCCACATGAGCCACCCACCGACCGTCTGCCACATGAGCCACTCTCCCATCTACGGGCTGCCACATGAGCCACTCTCCCACCGACCGTCTCCACATGAGCCGCTCCCACCTGACGGGCTGCCACATGAGCCACTCTACCACCTACCGTCTGCCACATGAGCCACTCACCACCTGACCGTCTGCCACATGAGCCACTCTCCCACCTGACGGGTCTGCCATTGAGCCACTCTACCACCTGACGGGCTGCCACATGAGCCACTCTACCACCTACCGTCTGCCAGAGCCACTTACCACCGACCGTCTGCCACATGAGCCACTCTCCCACCTGACGGGGCTGCCATATGAGCCGCTCTACCACCTGCCGGGGCTGCCAATGAGCCGCTCTACCACCTGACGGGTCTGCCACATGAGCCACTCACCACCTGACCGTCTGCCACATGAGCCATCACCACTGACCGTCTGCCAATGAGCCACTCTCCACCTGACGGGTCTGCCATATGAGCCACTCTCCCACCTGACGGGGCTGCCACATGAGCCACTCTCCCACCTGCCGGGGCTGCCATATGAGCCACTCTCCCACCTGACGGGGCTGCCACATGAGCCACTCTCCCACCTGACCGTCTGCCACATGAGCCACTCTCCCACCTGACCGTCTGCCACATGAGCCACTCTACCACCTGACCGTCTGCCATATGAGCCACTCTCCCACCTGACGGGGCTGCCACATGAGCCGCTCTACCACCTGCCGGGGCTGCCATATGAGCCACTCTCCCACCTGACGGGGCTGCCACATGAGCCACTCTCCCACCTGACCGTCTGCCACATGAGCCGCTCTCCCACCTGACGGGGCTGCCATATGAGCCGCTCTCCCACCTGACGGGGCTGCCATATGAGCCGCTCTCCCACCTGCCGGGGCTGCCATATGAGTCCCTGTTCGACCTGCCGGGACTGCAGTATGAGCGGCTCTGCCTTCCAGCCGGAGCATCAGTCACAGCCGCGGCGGCCGTCGACCGCCGATAATTCGATTCAATTACAGTCTATCACGACCCCGGATCCCGGCCGGCATCCTCTCATTGCCTGCCGTTCACGTGCGCAGCCCTGTCCGGTTGTCATGGCAACACAGCTCCAGGACGGCCCACGTCCATGTGCCGGCCGAGAAGACGAGGGTGGGGGCGGTGTTCCGGTGACTGACGTCACTGGCGTGACGTCACAGTGCGTGACGTGATTCCGACTGTGCTCCCAACCCGACAAACTCATGCAAAGGTGTTTTTTTTTGTGCAGCAAAAATAATTTTCTTAAGAAAGTTTCTGAAAACTTCAGATATATATATATATATATATATATATATATATATATATATATATATATATATATATATATATCATCGGCAGTCAATCTGAACATATTGGACGGCGGGATTTTCTAGAGCCCATTTGCAATGATTTAGAGTTGTGGATGCCCGTGTAACTTCAACAATGCAAACAAACCAGTACAAGTCGCTTAAGGGAACGCATGACGAGCCCGGGTGGGTGTCAAAAGCGCAGCGTTGTCGAATCTCTCGAAAGTCATGGGCGCATTGTCCATATCAGTCATTGGCGTGCATATCAGTCATATGGGCGTTGCCCATAACAGTCAAAGAGGTATTGCCCATAACAGTCACAGGCGTGCATATCAGTCATAGGCGTGCATATCAGTCATAGGCGTGCATATCAGTCATAGACGTGCATATCAGTCATAGGCGTGCATATCAGTCGTACGCGCATTGTCCATAACAGTCACAGGCGTGCATATCAGTCATACGCGCATTGTCCATAACAGTCACAGGTGTGCATATCAGTCATAGGGGCATTGCCCATAACAGTCCTAGGCGCATTGCCTTGAGTGTCTAAACAGTCATTCGCCTTCGAGCATGTGCAGAGCTTAGGTGACTTCGGATGCAAAACACCCGCCAGACTCCGTTACCGAGAGCAGAGGTGAGGCAGCGCCGTCTCGCCCGGCGGCTGGCGGCGGGCTTTCCAAACAACGAACAGCCGCACCGCACCGGCACTGAGCCGCGGGGCGAACGGTAGCCCCGGGCTGCGGCGGCGCCGGGTCCTGTCATTAGCTGCGGGAACGACAGAGCCTGTGTGCGGAGGTAATGACGCCGCCACCCACCGCTTGAATATGAAAATGAGTAGAGCAGGTCTGGCTCTGGGTGCAAGAGTAGAACTTGAAATGCTGCATTACACCGTGAAATGCCGCATTACACCATGGGACGCTGTTGAAATATGGTCGCCACCAGAAACGCTGCATCAAACTGTTTTATTTCAGCAAATATTGAGCACGCTTCATGAATACCAAGATGAAATTGAGGAAAAAATCACGATTAGAGTAAGACATCTGCCTATTATGGGAAATAATAGAACGGGAAACGCTGCAACAAAAGAAAAGTTATTACAATGTTAAAAGTGTGTCCATCTGGCCGGACCATAATATAATGACCGGCCATGACCGGCCACACCCAGGCGCCGAGCAGAGCCGCGTCTCCACGTGTGGTGGTCGGCAGACATCCGTTATCTCGGACGTGTGGAGGCGACGACAGAGCGGACGACAGAGCGGCGGAACGGACAGCGACATGGCCTCCGGCCAGTCTCGCGCCACAAACACGACCCACTCACAGTGAAATTCGTCACCCCCTCCCCTCCCCCCCCCCTCCTCCGTCCCCGCCCCACGTTCAAAGGCATCGGCCGCGCCTTTATAAGCCTAACACGCGTTGACACTTTGAGCCAGAATACATAACGCACCAGAAGCAGGGCCTGCCGACAGTTGATATTACACTCGTTATCTTGTGAACACCATGGTGGTAGCTGGTAATAGCTTGGCATGCATATAAAATATACATGGGCGCTGCCTCAATGGCCAAACCATAATGCAGCTTGTTGAAATACGCAACCTTGTGGCAACTGCAACGGTGATGGTTTGCATGCATGAGCGTAGACACAGCCGGCTACAGGATTGCATTTTTCCGTCCTTCAACTTTTCTTGGTTTTAAAATTACACCTATCATGAGCATTGCGTATGAAAAATTGACGTGAAACGGACTTTGACCCCCCCCCCCCCTCTCCTCCCATCTCTTGCCATCGGTAAGGGCGTCGATGCTTGTGATGCAATTTGTGTCTCAATTTGGCCATGGATTACGAGGTAAAACTGCGATAAGTGCACGTTCGATGCGGACAACGTTGGCAGGTCAGAATGTGCACGGAGGAGTGGATGTATTCTTTGCACTGAATGGCTCGCCCGGGGCGAGAGAAAAACCAACCAATCACTGGGCTCCATTCGGAACGAGATGTATGTGGGACAAGAATTTAGCCGACGGAAACGCACACAGAGGGGCAGTCGCCCGGCGGAACAAAGCTAAGCACATTCCCTCTTCTTATTGAAAGATGGAAATGACCTTGTTGGCCAAACGCGGATAATCACGCACGCACGCACGCACGCACGCACGCACGCACACTCACTCACTCACTCACTCACTCACTCACTCACTCACTCACTCACTCACTCACTCACTCACTCACTGACGACTGACCGACCGACCGACCGACCGACCGACCGACAAAGCGAGCCAATGAACGCATCCGCACATGCACTTATCCGACTACATGCCAAACGTGACCAGGAAAAGATTAGCCAACGGCGGAAAAACAACAGCCTGTAGGAGGGATCGGCTGCCACTCTAAACCCAAAAACCAACCCACAACACCGACACCGAGACAATGTCCACGCTTAGTAACATCTCAGGATATCGTGTCGGTACTGCAGCTCACTTGTGGGTACAGTTCGAGCCCACTTATCAAAACACGTCACGTGCGCACATTCCAGGTGTGACGCTATTGGACAACCGGTCATGACGTCACCAGAGGCCGAACCTACATGATGTGCATTGTTGGTGCAAAAATAAGCTGAGAAGACACTTCGGTTTGTCTTCCGAGTCCCTGTCCGATTTCCTGTTCCGGTCTCAGACTCGCTGCAAGCACCTTTCCCAGTTCTGTGACCCTGTTCATATCTCAGCCATCGTCTCAATCTTTGTCCCAGTTATTGTCCCAGTATTTGACCCAGCCCCTGTTACAGTTCCTATCATAGTTCCTGCCCACGTCCCGCATCCCAGTTCCAGTCCAAGTGTCAGTTCATGTGCACGAGTTCCTCCACAGTTCATGTCCCAATAGATGTTCTAGTTCATGCCCCAGCTCCTATATCAGTTCCTGTTCCCGTTCGGGCCCCTGGTACTGCTCCAGTCAGTCCGATGTCCTGTCCCTGTATATGTCCCCGGTTGCTGTCCCAGGCCCCGGTCCCTGTCCCAGTCCCAGTCCCAATTCCTATCCCAGTCCCAGTCCCTGCCCCAGTACCTGCCCCAGTCCCAGTCCCAGTCCCTGTCCAAGTCCCTGTATCAGCCCTGTCCCTGTCCCAGTCCCTGTCCCAGTCCCTGTCCCAGTCCCAGTACCTATCCCAGTCCCTGTCCCAGTCCCTGTCCCTGTCCCTGTCCCAGTCCCAGTCCCAGTCCCTGTCCCTGTCCCAGTCCCAGTCCCAGTCCCAGTCCCTGTCCCAGTCCCAGTCCCAGTCCCAGTCCCTGTCCCAGTCCCAGTCCCAGTCCCAGTCCCTGTCCCTGTCCCAGTCCCAGTCCCAGTCCCAGTACCTATCCCAGTCCCTGTCCCAGTCCCTGTCCCTGTCCCAGTCCCTGTCCCTGTCCCTGTCCCTGTCCCAATCCCTGTCCCAGTCCCTGTCCTGGTAGCGGCGTCGATGCCGCTCGGTGTTCGGTCAGTAGCTGTGGAGACCAGGCCAGACAATGTCACCGCAGGCCGTCGGGTAGTTCCAAGGTTTTTAAAATATAACGCGGTGCTGCATGGAAGTGATTGTATCCAAATTAAGCCGGTCAATCTTCCTCAACTTCCGTGACGATTCGCGTTGTATACTTTTGGAGGAGCACGTCCCCCTCCACCGGTGTGCAATTGCAGACCGTTGTAGCCTACGCGCGAGGGCCTTGTCAGAGGTTCGACTCCCATACGCCAGCATTGTCACGTGATAGACAGCGCCCTGCCCGGCCGGTTTTCACTCGGCCCCCTGTCAGGTCATGCTCTTCTTTGCACTTGACGATGATCTTTGGACCTGAACAAGTTTTGTTTTTGCTACGACGGCATATACACTGAATAGCTTTCGTTTTTTGTTTCATATCCTAAGTTATGGATTCACCTGCTCTTTCAACGCTTCATCATTATCGACGTCCATCACAATATTTTGATCTGAACTACTTGCAAACTTCGCCTAAAGATAGTTTTGTTTTGGCTGTATACGTATCGTGTCCCCATAGCTCGCGGTGTGGCCGAGGGTTGTACTTATCGCGTGCTCACAGCTGGCCGTGTGGATTCGGCTCCCCACCGGTCTGGTGAGAGTCACAACACGTGACCTGCGTGTGCCGGTCGGTCCGCCCAATAACGACGCAATAGGAGACACAGTGCCACACGGCCGCGTCGTGTGGACATAACGTCGAAGCTGTGGTGCAGCGACGGCCGAGACACATTCTGATATGCTGATGTGCTGATGTGCCGATATGCTGATCATTCTGATATGCTGATGTGCTGATATGCTGATGATTCTGATATGCTGATGTGCTAATTCGAATTTCCGAATAGTGCATCAAAATGTGAGATATGTACACAATATTCGACAGAGTAACCTCATGTCGGGCGTGAGTGCAACGAATGTCAATTGAAGCGAATTGGTTTCACATGAACTGATGCTCAGAGTGGAAGCACTGTTTCTGGAGTCCGGACTTTTCTGCAGAATACTGCACACTGGTCTGAAATTTGAATGTACTGTGTCGAATTGTCCAGACCGGTTCTCCAACCTAGAATCCATTAAATTACCAGGAGCCCAGCGGATCTACACAGTGGCACTGCAACTGTCTTAAAGTTCGGGGAACAGCCATTGTGAAATCGATTCTTTCTACCCTGTGCCTTTGCAATATAAGACATAATTAAGGCCATCAGAACATACCTTTAGAACATACGATGTAGCATAGTTAAGGTCGTCCAATGTTGGGGGAGCGGAGGGGCGGTTCCCCCTCTGGCGCCCTGGCTCCAGCGTGCCCCACGAGTCTTCTGTTCACCACGGTTCCCGATCTCGTGCCTGCAGTCCTGGATCCGCAGTTCGCGCTCGTTCAGCGTCCCCAACTACACGTTATGCTGATTCGTAGTACCAGACTGACTAATCAAATGAATAGGACCGGCCGGTGAGGTTGGGACCACACTGACCATTGGACTGACCAGAGCCCATACTGACTATTGTACTGAGAACAAGACCAGACTGTCAGCTGGGTAAGGAGGACCATTTGGTCTGGTGTGGTGTGCAGCTCGGTACGACTGGCTAACCTGTGGAGAGGACTGGCTAGCCTGGCTGGCTAACCTGAAGGAGGACCACTTGGTCTGGTGTGGTGTGCAGCTCGGTATGACTGGCTGACCTGTGGAGAGGAGGAGTGTTGTGATTCGTTCGACTCGTCTTTCTGTTGTGGTGTGACCGTCCTATCCCAATGCCAAGGCCAAGGCCACAACCGTCGCACGCAACTGCGAGCCTGCAAGACGCGACGGACACACGTTCTGCACCGCTCAAGGTGCCTCGCGGTGGCGAAATAATCCCGCCCGTCGGGGAAATGCATCCGCACCGTCCTGCGCCAATCGACTGATCTCGGCAGCAATGTGGCGCTAAATCCGCCACAAGTATCGTGTGCAGACGGCCGGCCGCCACGTGGTGGGCGCGTCAACACAGGTGTGCGTGACTCGGCAGCGGCCGCGTGTGATGCTGCGCCGCCAGACACAATGGGCGCTCGGTTACGCCGGCGCGCAGATAGGCCTCCACAATGTGGAATTAGCGAGAGGTGGTCCCGGAGAGCTCCATCAGGAGTATTCCAAGAAGGCTTGCCAACAACAATGCAGGGAGGTAAACTGATGTCGGAAGCTAAGCTAACACTGTTCGAGTAGTTCGACAACACCTTCACATTATTTCAGTCAGATGTACAAAGCGCCGAGCGGCTCCATCTACTAAGCGGCAGCGACCTGGCTTGATGTGGTTTTAATATGTTTTGGCGTCGATAAACACAAATTGGCGGCTCTACTCTGTCTCCAGAAACAATGGAACCTCATGGGAAAATGAGTTACTCCATCCACACTCATCGACATACACACATCACTGTCAGACGCTCATCGACACACACACACATCACTGTCAGACGCTCATCGACACACACACATCACTGTCGGACGCTCATCGACATACACACATCACTGTCAGACGCTCATCGACACACACATCACTGTCAGACGCTCATCGACACACACACATCACTGTCAGACGCTCATCGACATACACACATCACTGTCAGACGCTCATCGACACACACACACATCACTGTCAGACGCTCATCGACATACACACATCACTGTCAGACGCTCATCGACATACACACATCACTGTCAGACGCTCATCGACACACACACACACACACGCACGCACGCACGCACGCACGCACGCACGCACGCACGCACGCACGCACGCACGCACGCACGCACGCACGCACGCACGCACGCACGCACGCACGCACACACACACACACATCACTGTCAGACGCTCATCGACATACACACATCACCGCCAGATGCTCATCGACACACACACATCACTGTCAGACACTCATCGACACACACACACACACGTCACTGTCAGACGCATTCATATCTTAAAAGGGGTCCTGGACCACAGTTTGTGTGATGCTAGAAGGCATGACAGAGAAAGAGTGTGGAGAAAGATAAATACACCAAATGTATGTCCAGCTGAACAAGGAGCTTGACATATATTGACATAAAACTAAAGTAAATTGTTCCTGTACGAGCTTAACACACACGGCTGGTGCTGGTGCAGTTTTTCAGCTCAGCGTTTAGCTACAACCGGCTTAATAGTGCGAATATGATATGCAACTTATTTAAGATCCATTCGCAACTTCCATTCCATATTGTGTATTTAGCACTCTGCTTTAGGGCAGCATGAAACCCTACAAAAGTGGATCGATGCAAAAGCTTAGAGCCTACACTGATTTGCTGCTTTTCCTGCTGTATTTTATTGTGGCATGCACGACCACCGGTGTAATTGTTGTGATTTTGACCTTCTCTGTCCTGATGTTTTATCATATTAACGCGAGGCTGCAATAGTCACAAGTTCATTGTGGATTTCCTCCATGCAAATCCGTATCTGTATCTGTATCTGCATCTAAATTAAGGCACCTTTCCCAACTCAGTAAAAAAGAAGCGCAAATACGCCACCAGGGCCAGCCACGGGGTAGCAATGCCAACAATCGCCCGCCGAGACAGTACACAGTGAGGATTTTCTCTGGCCGTTGAGTTCCGCAATCAAGTAGCCATACATGCCACCATAGCACTGACGGAGATCATGCCACCATAGCACTGGCGGAGATCATGCCACCATAGCACTGGCGGAGATCATGCCACCACTTTGTTGCTGAGGACCAACGTATCGGCATGCGAATGGAATGAAAGTTTGCGTGAGATGCTCGAGCCGGGGGCTGTCCCTCCGTCTGACCTGTTTACCAGAAGGCGGCACGTCTAACTTCGCTGTTGAGACTGGTTATTGAAGTCGGGGATTAGTTCGTGTTCTGAATGGGGAGCGCTCTGTCAGCGGCATACAAAGCGTGGGCAGGGATAAGAAGATGTGTCGTGTTCTTGAGTACGGCGGCGTGAGGGGCCGGCAGAGATGTTGCATAAGGATGCTTTATCTTAAAGACGTGAGATTCACAGTAGATGTTTAAGATCGTGTACTTAATCGATTACTTTAATTGTAATCCTATTACTTAACCTACTTAATCGATTAAGATTAAGTTGGTCTAGTAGGCGCGGCCCCAGCGCCTGCTACACCTGCTACACCCTCTCGTTCTCTCACGCTACGGACTGTGCTTCGCAGCCGTCAACAGTACCCACGCATAATAATGAAGCTAAGCAATTACCAATTGTGTACAAAAACAGTTGCGGATGCTTCAGGACCCACATAGCCTACATCAACTTCATCATCATCAACTTCCAGCCACATCCACAAGGTGCAATACACAGTCCCACGGTGGACTGATAAATTACAATCGCTTCGCCTTGGTCAGGTTTGCTTCGGTTTGGTCCTCTTTAGAAATTCCATAGTTTCCATGAGCGGTTCAAAGTCTCAAAAAGTGCAGTCAGGAGGTTCCTCTTCTACCATCAATACTCCTCTATGTGCATGGCCAGGATATAAATGTAAAGCTCCTTGGAGGCCTGTATGTACCCAGGAGTTGAGCAGGAAGGACTCCATCGGCAAATGGCCACAGGGGGACGACCAGTATTTTCTGACTATCGTTCTCGAGCAACACCATGAGCCGAGACCGGAATTTCGGCGAGATGACGGAGGAAGGTATGGAGGTGGAGAAGAGGGGGAGGCGTACCTGTCATGCATAATACAACGGACCCGCCAAGGAGACGAGGCCGGTAACCTCGCGGCCCCTGCGCCTGCTACACCTGCTACACCTACTACACCCTCTCATTCTCTCCCGCTACTGACTGTGCTTCGCAGCAGTCAACATTCCTACGCCTGCTACACATGCCACACCTCGTTCTCTCTTGCTACGAACGATGTTGCGCTGCCTTCAACATTCCTGCGCCTGCTACACATGCCGCACCTCGTTCTCTCCTGCTACGAACGATGCTGTGCTGTTTTCAACATTTATACGCCTGCTACACCTGCTACACCTCGTTCTCTCTTGCTACGAACGATGCTGTGCTGCCGTCAACATTCCTGTACCTGCTACACCTGCTGCACCTTCTCGTTCTCTCTTGCTACGAACGATCCCGTGCTGCCTTCAACATTCCTGTACCTGCTACACCTGCTACACCTGCCACACCTCGTTCTCTCCTGCTACGAACGATGCTGTGCTGCCTTCAACATTCCTGCACCTGCTACACCTGCTACACCTTCTCGTTCTCTCCCGGAACGGGTAGTGTTGCACTGCCGCTGGCATTCCTGCGCCAAATGCGCCGCGCAGTTCGACCTGAAAACACAATGGCCGTCCCACCTCGACTATCTCGGAGCGTCCGCGGATGACGGACGCAGGCATGCAAATAGTTTTAAGTGGATAAGTTAAAAGGAATTTCATTTGGAAATGACTGCACACGCCGGAGACGGTAGAGATACTCGAGATAAATGACTAGCGGTGCTGTGCTAGGTCTACCTCCATCTGGACGGAGGTGGTGATGTTACGTGGAGTTTAACGTATAGCATGCTTTGGACGGTCAGCTTCATCGGTGAAGTAAAATAAAAAGTTCATGAAAAGAGAGATATATATATATATCTTCGAACACGTAATTTCGATTCGATGGTGCCATTTTTGTCGCTGCTAATGCGAAAGGAGTTCTCTTGTCCAACCACTTGGCAGCTTGAGTGCACTGTAGAATGTCTCACCTGGACACAATTCTAATTGACAAAAAAAAACATTACCATCAAGTATATGGTGTTCATCAATGGATGTGTATAAGCTTTCCTTACTGACGCCGAGGCGAAACCATCAATGCCTTCTTACATGTTCACGTATAAATATGTTGTTTCGGTTGATTTCATTTGAGGAAGTAGCAGTGCGTCCAAGTTCGAGATTCTAGGCGTCGAGGCAAGGATGCAAGTACAATTTTAACTGGAGATAAAATATAAATTTTGAAGAACATAGTATCAATATCGGAAGTTGGGCATAATTCAAGTTAAGGAATCAGATCCATGCGGTTCTATTTCCATCGTCGATCACAAATTATCTGCAGATTGTATGTATATTCACATCCTGACTCATCACTGAGCGAATCTGGACACACGGGAAATGAGCCGTGAAATGATATTTATCGACTTCTCATTGGGTTTTGGAATAAACCGGCGTCCAAGAGGAGTGGTGCATATATACTGGTGGCCGTTCCCTTTTATATCAAATGAAACATATAAATTTTGGACGTTCCCTTCTGATATCAACTGAAACATATAAACTGACGGACGTTCTCTTTTATGTCAACTGAAACATATAAACTGATGACTGTTCCCTCTTATATCAACTGAAACATATTAACTGATGGACGTTCCCTTTTATATCAACTGAGACATAAACCGAGTACTCCATGAGATATTTCAAATGGGTTAGTTATGTCGTTTAGTGTAAAAATGACCAAGCACGTTTGGTGCGGGAGGGAGGGGGGGGGGGGGGCTTCACCTTGACTGCCCACTGACTTCACCGGTGGGGATACATACCTACGGGTGAACTAAGGAATTGCTTATTTTAAAATCAGGAATACGATATTGCCGAACCACCAATCGTTTCAAGAACCCATATGTGCATAAAAAGCATTGTGCCATACCGTACTGCACTATAGACGCGCTGGCGCCGGGCTCAGACTTGATTTGATGGTCAATACTTTTGGGGATTGGTTTTTGGTGGTGAAACTTCTAGAGAGGTTTTGCTATTTCTAAGGAGTTTACTTGCGGTTGCCTTTGAAACATAATAACAGTTTGTCGGTTATTATTTACTAGATGGAAATAGACGACATTAACTATTGGAACTATTCGCGTCTTTATGAGATGGAAATAGACGACATCAACTATCGGAACAGTGGCTAACTTCAATATACCATCCTATGATAATTACACGAGGCGGCCAAGATGTTCCCGAGTTAATGGTGTTCATGTTGAACACTTCATATCAACCACTTCGTCTTCATCACACACGAGTAATGATGGTCCGATATCGGGGACAAAAAGATAGCTTTCGACCTCCATAATGTTGGCAGGGGGTCATCCAGCCAGTCGGCTAGCCAGTCCTGAGCAACTTCTAACCAGCCCTGGTGGTTAACCAGCCCTGGTGGTTAGTCGTTAACCAACGCTGTTGTGTGTCCATACTCGATACACAACAGCGACAAGCGGCCTTGTCTGGCAAGTGCTATTGTTGCCAGTTTCTGTTGCGAGTGTGAAGACTCTTTCCGTGCAGACGGTGTGTCCGGTTCACGCGGGACCGACGGAACAGGATGGTTAACAGTACTGGTATGTACACTCGGTTTCGGTGGGATGTTCGGGGTACCCTTAGCATGGCTGGCTCACTAGGAACGTAGGCTGTGACGCTGCACACCAAAAATTACTGGTAGGCTGCGCCGTTTCACAGTTATGAGTTGCGTGACAGCCTACCAGCTTCGCCACCGGCCAGCGTCCGAGCCATAGGAATTCGCGTTTGTGGTCGTCACGCGACCATTTGCCCTGCAGCCATGCAGTGGTAAACAAGGGTCTTCCCTGTTCCCGCCTTGCATACCTCTGTCGACGAAACAACATTGGCAGTTAAACGAGCAGGTTACTGGACTTCTCTCGATAAGCAACAATTGATAGCTGCGGATTTCTGACTGCAGCAACACAGAATGAGCAGGAAAGGTTGGAAAAAGCTCAGTTGCAAAGATGTAGCGAAAGGAGATGGGAGGTTTATGATGTCAATGAAGTATTCTCTGGCCCCAAAATAATAATAGAATGTCCAACAGTTATACGTTTTAGAAATGTAGTCCGAACTCTTGCAGGGGTGGCTTTATGAACCAGGATCCAATTGCTAAGAAGAGCTGGTTTCGTGAACCCTGGCCATGATTCCATGAATTACAGTTTTACAGTCTAAATTTGGCAAAGCGCTTCACGTGCCGTCAATACACCCATGTTTTAGGGCGCAAGGAATGTGTTGCATGATATCATATTATTGATTGCATATGTTGTGCACTGTACTGCAAGCGACATATTCAGAATTCCGTGGGGATAAAGTATTTCTTCACGCTGATACCATCGAACTATTTTACCATACAAAGATTTTACTTTATATTGCTTCATATCAAGTAAAATCTTTGTATGGTAAAATAGTTGGATGGCATCAGCATGAAGAAATACTTTATTCCCACGGAATTCTGAATATGTCGCTTGCAGTACAGTGCACAACATATGCAATAAATAATGATATCATGCAACACATTCCTTGCGCCCTAAAACATGTGATTCTCAATGAAGTAGATACAATTTAATCAAGTAACTAATTGACTTGTCAATTAATCTGAATTAAGCAAGCAAGTGCCTCCCTGTGAATTGCCGCCTCGGTAGCTTTGTTGGCTAGAGCGCTTTCGTGCACCCGTCTCCGCTGTCCTGGCAATGCTGGGTTCGAGTCGCTTCGCGTGCTCGCTTTTAGTTCCCGGCTGGGAGGGTCAGTTGGCAATTGGCACGATAAGGTCGAGAGCGAGCTGCCTGGGTCGCCGTGTCGGTGTATTGACGGCACGTGAAGCGCTTTGCCAAATTTAGACTGTAAAACTGTAATTCATGGAATCATGGCCAGGGTTCACTAAACCAGCTCTTCTTAGCAATTGGATCCTGGTTCATAAAGCCACCCTAGCAAGAGTTCGAACTACATTTACAAAACGCATAAATGTTGGACATTCTATTATTATTTTGGGACCAGAGGCCCTTCATTGACATCATAAACCTCCCATCTCCTTTCGCTACATCTTTGCAACCGAGCTTTTTCCAACCTTTCCTGCTCATTCTGTGTTGCTGCAGTCAGAAATCCGCAGCTATCAATTGTTGCTTATCGACAGAAGTCCAGTAACCTGCTCGTTTAACTGCCAATGTTGTTTCGCCGACAGAGGTATGCAAGGCGGGAACAGGGAAGACCCGTGTTTACCACTGCATGGCTGCAGGGCAAATGGTCGCGTGACGACCACAAACGCGAATTCCTATGGCTCGGACGCTGGCCGGTGGCGAAGCTGGTAGGCTGTCACGCAACTCATAACTGTGAAACGGCGCAGCCTACCAGTAATTTTTGGTGTGCAGCGTCACAGCCTACGTTCCTAGTGAGCCAGCCATGCTAAGGGTACCCCCGAACATCCCACCGAAACCGAGTGTACCACTGCCAGCTCTTCCGCTCTCCCTTATCCCTCTGATCCTTTCCCGGAGCTTCTTCCCGCTCGCTCTCATCCCTGACACACTTTCCTGGAGCATCCCCCGCCCTGCCTCATCCTTCGCATCCTTTCCCGGAGCTTCTCCCCGATGGCCTCACCCCTCGCATCCTTTCCCGGATCTTCTCCGCGCTCTCCCTCATCACCCGCATCCTTTCCTGGAGCTTCTCTCCGCTCTCCCTCACCCCTCGCATCCTTTCCCAGAGCTTCTCCGCGCTCTTCCTCATCACCCGCATCCTTTCCCGGCGCTGCCGGAGGCGATATCGGCAGCCGTTTCCGCAGCGTCGCGCGACAAATTCTATCGCCGGCGGCCGCCGTCCCATTTCGTCGCTGACAGCCACCGGTGCAATGGATTCGAATTTGGCCCGGCAGTGCAGCGGCGGCGATAGGTGGGACGAGAAACCTGATGGCGCGCGGAGCACTGCACACGTGGACCGAAATGCAATGCGTCGAAGGTTTATTCGGGTGCCATGACGCGAGGTCCACGCGGAGGTGCACTCGAGAGCGAGTCACAGACAGACAGGGGTCTGGAGAGAGCAGCGAGCCTGGGTCTCGAGAGGGCGCCCGCGAATGGCCACGATGAATGTTCGCATCGTACGCTCGAGAGCGTTTCCGGGAGTGGGTTTTAAAAGTGTATCTGCACCTGGTTCTGGAGACGGTGTCGGTGCCCGGCCATGACGGGTGCTCGTCACCTGCCCTGAGAGGGTTCTCGAGCGCCGGTTATGTCAGGGTGTCTGCATTTGGCTGGTGAGGATGTCTGCGTTCGGCTGGTGAGGGTGTCTGCGTTTGGCTGGTGAGGGTGTCTGCGTTTGGCTAGTGAGGGTGTCTGCGCTCGGCTGGTGAGGGTGTCTGCGTTTGGCTGGCGAGGGTGTCTGCGCTCAGCTGGTGAGGGTGTCTGCGTTTGGCTGGTGAGGGTGTCTGCGTTCGGCTGTGGATATGTCCGCGATGTCTGGAGAGGATTCTCACACCAGACATAGAGAGGGTGTCCACGTGCGGGCTTCCACACCCGGCTCAGATGAGAGTCACTTCACCTCCATGGCTGGACACTATCCTCCCCTTCACCTCCATGGCTGGGCACTATCCTCTCCATTATCCTCCATGGCTGGGCACCACTATCCTTCCCCTTCCCCTCCATGGCTCGGCACTATCCTCCCCATTCTCCTATATGGCTGGGCACCACTATCCTCCCCTTCACCTTCATGGCTGGGCACTATCCTCCCAATTCTCCTCCATGGCTGGGCACCACTATCCTCCCCTTCACCTCCAAGGCTAGGCACTATCCTCCCCATTCTCCTCCATGGCTGGACATTATCCTCCCCTTCACCTCCATGGCTGGCCACTATCCTCCCCTTCACCTCCACGGCTGGGCACTATCCTCCCCATTCTCCTCCATGGCTGGGCACCACCATCCTCCCATTCACCTCCGTGGCTGGGCACCACTACCCTCCCCTTCACCTCCATGACTGGGCACTATCCTCCCCATTCTCCTCCACGACTGTTAAAACGTGTTAAAACTGGACAGGAGGGTGGGTCAAAGATCGCAATTCATGGAACAAAGAGATAATTAGTGTCCGTACTGGTATCCGCGTCTGTCGACTGCGGCCATTGCACCGAAATCAACTGAGCCAGGAGTCATGGGCCAGGAGACAGGTTCTGGACAATTATCCGAACAGAAGCCGACACGATATCGTCAGACAGCTTAGAATCTCGGCCAAGAATACAGACAAAAGTCGGCTGCCGCAGGACGCACGGCGGTCAGTTTGGCACACTTCCGCTTCAAATAGCAGAATGGACTAAAACTAGCTTGCGTCACGGAAGCCTGCGTGATTGCTTCGCGTGATTCCGCATCACTTCTGAACGTGCCGCAGTTGAACTTTGCGCAGGCAATTTGAAGTTGGAGTGCTCGTGGCAACGGCCGTTTAAGTTGGCTGGCATTCTCGGCACCGGCGTAAATCCACAAATACGGTGTATTTGTTTGTGGGATCAAGACGGTCGGCTGGGTGAATATCGGAACCCGTCTGGTCCCTGGGGACCAGACCTCTGATGCTATTCTGGGCCGCTGATGGCATTGACTCGTTGACCTCTCTGCATCTCACTATCCTCCCTCTCCTTTTAGCTCTGGAACATACATGTCGACCACTCTCGAGAAGAGGATTGGATTTTAAAGAGGACACTTTTGGGACGGAAATCGGAGATGATAGTTTCCTTTCCATGTCTGTATCAGAAGCTCATTTGTGTACTTTCCAGTGACTTTCTGGTGTTCTTTCTTATAAAACAGCGTGAAGTTTGTACGTATTGGCAAACACACAATCCTTCAAAAGGAAAGAAAGAGGCTAAATTCCTGTCGAGGATAACATTCTGGAAGACAAAAATGCGGGACGGGCCGTAAATTTTCAGCCCTAGACGACACAGGCACTGAGTCGAGAAATGTATTTAATCAAACCCCACCACGAGCGTTCAGACCGAGGCAACATTTTCCCACATTGTCACAGCACTGGAAGGCGGACAACTTCGCCCAACCTGCATTAGAAGATAGCACAAACCTCTCCCTGCCTTCCAAAATTGCTCCATGTTGGATGCATCATGATTTGCCACCTTGTATATAACACGGCTAGAGCGTCAGCTTCGACATGTAAGACAGATTCATCGTCAGCTTCGACGAATAGCACGGCTAGAGCATCAGCCTACATTCTCTACTCGGCTTCATCAAACAGCGCATCCACAGGAGAGAATCAATTTCCTCCCCCCTTGAAGTGTAATATCTCCATGCTCCAATTAACATCTTCCCGACATCAACACATTGCTCTGCTTCATCATCGTTTCACTCCTTGGAAAATGCCGACTGCCAGTCTACTTCATCCCGCTGAAAGCATTTCATCTCCCTCTTCCCCTCATAATACTCTGCCAGGCTGAGGACTCCTCAGGAAAGTAGCAGGTGGCGCACACAATTCCCAGCGCAGAAATCATCGCAGAGCTGGCTTGCCGTGCCGCGCCGAACTGTGAGGCTTCCTTTTTGATGGCTGCGATGCGGCTGGAGGGGAAACTAGTTAAATGGTGCTGGGAACGAAGTGGTGATGCGTTCTATTCTGCTATGCAACAAACTACTTGCAAGGTACCAACGAGATTCGTTACCAGATCCCACTGAGATCTCCCCTATCCCATATCTAGACTGGTAACAACCAGATACGTTACCGGATCCCACGGATATCTCCCCTCTCCAGACTGGTAGCAACCAGATATGTAACCGGATCCCACTGAGATCTCCCTTCTCCAGACTGGTAACAATCGGATACATAAGTGGTCACCGGAACACATAAGTTGTCCGAGAGTCATGAACGGTCCTTCGCAAAAGAGCAGTTTGGGCCTTGATCGTGAATTGACATTCAACTAAGTATGCCTCCCCCGCAAGAAGAACCACAACGGCCGAGGAGATCAAGACCCAGCAGATCAGCACCAACCAGCCCGGACCGCAAGAGGAACCACGGCGACCCAGCAGATTAGCACCAGTCCCGGGAGAACAAATCAGCAAGCTGGCGCCTCAATCCCGGACCCAGACTTTCCTCGCCGAAGGACATTTTTTTCGTTCTGGATCCTGGAAATTCCTTCCACAATGACTAAGCGTTTACAACTTACACAAACGATTACAAATCATGGATAAGAAATATGTTCTCCTAGTATGTGGCATTTGTGTCGCGCCCCGTGTGGCAATCAGCGGCAGCGTAGCCAGTGTCCTGCTACGGACGGGTGTCGCCAGCGTAGCCAGTGTCCTGCTACGGAGGGGTGTCGCCAGCGTGGCCAGTGTCCTTCTACGGACGGGTGTCGCCAGCGTAGCCAGTGTCCTGCTACGGAGGGGTGTCGCCAGCGTGGCCAGTGTCCTGCTACGGACGGGTGTCGCCAGCGTAGCCAGTGTCCTGCTACGGAGGGGTGTCGCCAGCGTGGCCAGTGTTCTGCTACGGACGGGTGTCGCCAGCGTAGCCAGTGTCCTGCTACGGACGGGTGTCGCCAGCGTAGCCAGTGTCCTGCTACGGACGGGTGTCGCCAGTGTCCTGCTACGGAGGGGCACATAATTTCGAGGACCCCCAGCTGAATCGGGGCCCTCTAAAACAAAGCCCCGAAGTTGAGGCTTCCGGGCGCACCACTTACCAGACGCGACGCATAGAGTACTTTGACACGGACTTCGGCACTGGCGAAGGTCAGCACATGGAAGAAACGACCTGTACCTCCGGTGGGGCCCCAGCAACTTGTGTACCCCCAACTCTGGACCCGGCCCCAACCAGCGACCTGCGGGATAGTCGGCGACTCGACTTGTAGGCCACAGAAAGGGCTCCTTTTCAGACACCTCTGGGCCCATGTCGAGGGCTCTCTCCTGAAGTTAGGGGTCCAGTAACTCCGGAGGTGGCCCCACCATCGCATGCGACGACGACCCCGGGAGGAACTCCGAACATCGGCCATCGAAAGTAGGTACTTCTGGACGTACCCCGACGCCGGGTGAGGGGGGGAGGGGGTCGGTCCGACCGATGCCCCCTCCCCGGCTGTTGAAAAGGACCCCTACCGCTGAAAATGGCTCCAGCTGTCCAAGGGGGCACAAGATGGCCGGAAGGGGTTCCAGTTGCCAGAGGGGGCAAGATGGCGGGAAGGCGCCCCTGCCGTTTGAATAAGCCTGCGGCCGTTCTGACTAGTTCGATGTGCCTGCTGCCTGGGCGGCACCACAGCGACACTATGATACGCCTGCGGCTTGAGCGGCACCACAGCGACACTATGATACACCTGCGGCCTTGGCGGCACCACAGCGACACTATGATACGCCTGCGGCCTGGGCGGCACCACAGCGACACTATGATACGCCTGCGGCCTGGGCGGCACCATAGCGACACTTTGATATGCCTGCGGCCTGGGCGGCACCACAGCGACACTATGATACGCCTGCGGTATGGGCGGCACCACAGCGACACTTTGATATGCCTGCGGCCTGGGCTGCACCACAGCGACACTATGATACGCCTGCGGACTGGGCGGCACCACAACGACACTATGATACGCCTGCGGCCTGGGCGGCACCATAGCGACACTTTGATATGCCTGCGGCCTGGGCGGCACCACAGCGACACTATGATACGCCTGCGGTATGGGCGGCACCACAGCGACACTTTGATATGCCTGCGGCCTGGGCGGCACCACAGCGACACTATGATACACCTGCGGCCTGGGCGGCACCACAACGACACTATGATACGCCTGCAGCCTGGGCGGCACCACAGCGACACTTCGAGCAACGCTTGGCTACCCCGCCACCCAAGCACAGCGGTATTTCAGTACCACTTCAGTGGTCAAGCATGTCGCACTGTTTGAGGTCAAACACGTCGTCCGCCGCCTGCGCTTCCGCTGACTCTGTCACTACCAACCATCGGCAAATAGTCACCCGCTGCAGCCAGACAGTCACCAGCTGCAGCCAGACAGTCACCAACTGCAGCCAGACAGTCACCAGCTGCAGCCAGACAGTTACCAACTGCAGCCAGACAGTCACCAACTGCAGCCAGACAGTCACCAACTGCAGCCAGACAGTCACCAGCTGCAGCCAGTCAGTCACCAGCTGCAGCCAGACAGTCACCAGCTGCAGCCAGACAGTCACCAGCTGCAGCCAGTCAGTCACCAGCTGCAGCCAGACAGTTACCAGCTGCAGCCAGACAGTCACCAGCTGCAGCCAGACAGTCACCAGCTGCAGCCAGACAGTCACCAGCTGCAGCCAGACAGTCACCAGCTGCAGCCAGACAGTCACCAGCTGCAGCCAGACAGTCACCAGCTGCAGCCAGACAGTCACCAGCTGCAGCCAGTCAGTCACCAGCTGCAGCCAGACAGTCACCAGCTGCAGCCAGACAGTCACCAGCTGCAGCCAGACAGTCACCAGCTGCAGCCAGACAGTCACCAGCTGCAGCCAGACAGCCACCAGCTGCAGCCAGACAGTCACCAGCTGCAGCCAGACAGCCACCAGCTGCAGCCAGACAGTCACAGGCATTGTCAGGTCAGCCTCAGGCATTGTCAGGTCAGCATCGTGCATTGTCAGACCAGCATTGGACATTGTCAGGCCAGCCTCTGACATTGTCAGGTCAGCCTCAGGCATTGTCAGGCCAACCTCTGACATTGTCAGGCCAGCCTCAGGCATTGTCAGGCCAGCCTCAGGCATTGTCAGGCCAGCCTCAGACATTGTCAGGCCAGCCTCAGGCATTGTCAGGTCATGACATGGGCGCCGGAAGCCCCAACATGGCCGCCTACAAGTCAATAAACAATGCCGATAAAAATGGCACGTGCTGGCCAGCCGCAGTGTCACGCGAATATCGCCCACTTGACGCTGTCCAGAGCAGCGTGGGCGTACGTCTCATTCAGTGGGATAGTCCACTGGCGAGCATGGCACAGGGGGCACTTGCGGATTCTGGACGATCGAATGGCCGTCAATTTGGCGCCAACCTTCAGCGTAAAGGCCAAGGTTGAGGTCTGGGTCACAGGGCTAATCATGGTGAGCATGGGAGTTCTAAGTGATCAGGGGTATCGTACCAGGTGAATACCATGTCAGTGGTGATATACTGCGACGGCCACGTCACGATATGTCGGTGTCTAGCCCCCATCCCCCTCAGTGATCAGTGGTATCGTACCAGGTGAATACCATGTCAGTGGTGATATACTGCGACGGCCACGTCACGATATGTCGGTGTCTAGCCCCCATCCAGTGGTATCGTACCAGGTGAATACCATGTCAGTGGTGATATACTGCGACGGCCACGTCACGATATGTCGGTGTCTAGCCCCCATCCCCCTCAGTGATCAGTGGTATCGTACCAGGTGAATACCATGTCAGTGGTGATATACTGCGACGGCCACGTCACGATATGTCGGTGTCTAGCCCCCATCCCCTCAGTGATCAGTGGTATCGTACCAGGTGAATACCATGTCAGTGGTGATATACTGCGACGGCCACGTCACGATATGTCGGCGTCTAGTCCCCATCCAGTGGTATCGTACCAGGTGAATACCATGTCAGTGGTGATATACTGCGACGGCCACGTCACGATATGTCGGTGTCTAGCCCCCATCCAGTGGTATCGTACCAGGTGAATACCATGTCAGTGGTGATATACTGCGACGGCCACGTCACGATATGTCGGCGTCTAGTCCCCATCCAGTGGTATCGTACCAGGTGAATACCATGTCAGTGGTGATATACTGCGACGGCCACGTCACGATATGTCGGTGTCTAGCCCCCATCCCCTCAGTGATCAGTGGTATCGTACCAGGTGAATACCATGTCAGTGGTGATATACTGCGACGGCCACGTCACGATATGTCGGCGTCTAGTCCCCATCCAGTGGTATCGTACCAGGTGAATACCTTGTCAGTGGTGATATACTGCGACAGCCACGTCACGATATGTCGGTGTCTAACCCCCATCCCCTCAGTGATCAGTGGTATCGTACCAGGTGAATAACATGTCAGTGGTGATATACTGCGACGGCCACGTCACGATATGTCGGTGTCTAGACCCCATCCCCCTCAGTGATCAGTGGTATCGTACCAGGTGAATACCATGTCAGTGGTGATATACTGCGACGGCCACGTCACGATATGTCGGTGTCTAGACCCCATCCCCCTCAGTGATCAGTGGTATCGTACCAGGTGAATACCATGTCAGTGGTGATATACTGCGACGGCCACGTCACGATATGTCGGTGTCTAGACCCCATCCCCCTCAGTGATCAGTGGTATCGTACCAGGTGAATACAATGTCAGTGGTGATATACTGCGACGGCCACGTCACGATATGTCGGCGTCTAGCCCCCATCCAGTGGTATCGTACCAGGTGAATACCATGTCAGTGGTGATATACTGCGACGGCCACGTCACGATATGTCGGTGTCTAGCCCCCATCCAGTGGTATCGTACCAGGTGAATACCATGTCAGTGGTGATATACTGCGACGGCCACGTCACGATATGTCGGCGTCTAGTCCCCATCCAGTGGTATCGTACCAGGTGAATACCATGTCAGTGGTGATACACTGCGACAGCCACGTCACGATATGTCGGTGTCTAGCCCCCATCCCCTCAGTGATCAGTGGTATCGTACCAGGTGAATACCATGTCAGTGGTGATACACTGCGACAGCCACGTCACGATATGTCGGTGTCTAGCCCCCATCCCCTCAGTGATCAGTGGTATCGTACCAGGTGAATACCATGTCAGTGGTGATACACTGCGACAGCCACGTCACGATATGTCGGTGTCTAGCCCCCATCCCCCTTTGCACATGCATGACTTATCAAAGCCCATAACTTACATACGAAAAGAGAAGATTTCGGCGGATTTAGCGCCATACGTTTCTGTGTTCCTTTTCAACAGTGACTGTGTGCCACAAACACTTGTTCAGTTCTGGTCACTTTAATTATGTATTGGGTGGTTTATGACGCACTTTATGCATGATAACGGCTAATGGCGCCGCCCACACTGTTTCGCCGGTGGTCAGCGGGATTGGGAAATGACCCGAGTGGTGAGAGTGTTGAACCCCGAACTTTATATCCGAAGCTCAACACCTTAACCACTCGGCCATCCCCGTCCCGTTCAGTTCTGGTCGTGGTACACAAACACTGGTCCAGCTCTGGTCGTGGTACACAAACACTGGTCCAGCTCTGGTCGTGGTCTTCTCACTGTCCGGCCCAGGAAGGCGACACCCTCACTGTCCGTGTCGTAAGAACCTAACCTCCTGGACCAGTCACCAGCGCTTCATGAGACTAACGTCGCCTCGGACGGTTGGCGAGACCAGCTCTCAACCTGATTGCTTCCCGGGACGTAACTTTTATAATGTAATCATATCCCAATGGTACTGATCAGCCCAAGATCCTTCACACTTTGCTTCCACTATAGCATGGGAAGCCAGGTCAGCGCAGACTAAGAATATTGATGCTGCAACAGCAGCGCGAGCTCTGGACGAGATTCAGTGTAGTCGGCTTATTAACAAACTAAACTTCGAAAGTCCACATGGCAAGCAATCTACGGCCTATTTCGTTTACTTCGTGAGCAATACATGAAGCTAGGCAGAACACTGGTATGTACTCTCCACCACCAAATGTGGAACACTGGTATGTACTATCCACCACCAAATGTGGAACACTGGTATGTTCTCTCCACTACCAAATTATCATGCTTCAATCCATAGAAATAGGACGTTAAGATGGCATTATCCTCAGGACTAAGCATGTGGGATACGACTTGCAGTAGCATTGCTTCCGGTAGGCACAAGACGAACACCACAGGGGGCCGCCATGTTTCCGCACGTCTTTTCCTCGCCTGAGGAAGTTGAAAACTCAAACAAGCTTTTTCAACGAGCGTGCTTTTCTTGTCTAGTGATGAACGGAAAAGTCCGCGGAAAAAGTTGTCCAACAGATCAATGCGATCCTCTGATCTGAAGAGAAAAAGTTAGTAGAGATAAGATATAGATAGAGAGATATAGAGATAGATATATATGAGAAAAACGTCCTGTGACTCACCGGATAAAATGAAGCAAGAAAATATCCTCGTGGATGGGCTCGCATATAGAATAACCATAACACAATTCCTGATTCGGTATTGTATTGCTATGCTATGTGACTGCGCTTGTAATTCGAACCATACCCATATGTAAAGAAAGCATACGACCTTCAATATACCAGGAGGTGCCGAGTTGACATGAAAAGTAACGTTAAGGATTATACTTTATTACTCAACGTTTCGGCCAGGGGCCATCGTCAGGAGAGAGAGAGAGAGAGAGAGAGAGAGAGAGAGAGAGAGAGAGAGAGAGAGAGAGAGAGAGAGAGAGAGAGAGAGAGATAGAGATAGAGATAGAGATAGAGATAGAGATAGAGATAGAGATAGAGATAGAGATAGAGATAGAGATAGAGATAGAGATAGAGATAGAGATAGAGATAGAGATAGAGATAGAGATAGAGATAGAGATAGAGATAGAGATAGAGATAGAGATAGAGATAGAGATAGAGATAGAGATAGAGATAGAGATAGAGATAGAGATAGAGATAGAGATAGAGATAGAGATAGAGATAGAGATAGAGATAGAGATAGAGATAGAGATAGAGATAGAGATAGAGATAGAGATAGAGATAGAGATAGAGATAGAGATAGAGAGATAGAGATAGAGATAGAGATAGAGATAGAGATAGAGATAGAGATAGAGATAGAGATAGAGATAGAGATAGAGATAGAGATAGAGATAGAGATAGAGATAGAGATAGAGATAGAGATAGAGATAGAGATAGAGATAGAGATAGAGATAGAGATAGAGATAGAGATAGAGATAGAGATAGAGATAGAGATAGAGATAGAGATAGAGATAGAGATAGAGATAGAGATAGAGATAGAGATAGAGAGATAGAGATAGAGATAGAGAGAGAGAGAGAGAGAGAGAGAGAGAGAGAGAGAGAGAGAGAGAGAGAGAGAAGAGAATAGAGATATAGATATAGAGAGAGATAGAGATAGATATATAGATATAGAGATATATATATATATATATATATATATATATATATATATATATATATATATATATATATATATATATATATATATATATATATAATATATATATATATATATATATATATATAGATATAGATATAAGAGAGAGAGAGAGAGAGAGAGAGAGAGAGAGAGAGAGAGAGAGAGAGAGAGAGAGAGAGAGAGAGAGAGTCACTCCTGACGATGGCCCCTGGCCGAAACGTTGAGTAATAAAGTATAATCCTTAACGTTACTTTTGATGTCAACTCAGCACCTCCTGATATATTGAAGGTCGTATGCTTTCTTTACACGCAATGTCTAAAACCCAGGAGCATCTAAGAGCCATTCTTCGTTGTATTAAACATACCCATATGGATGCCCTGCTCATAATAAACAAACAATAAACAACACCAAGACCTACCGTGTACTTGGTGATGAACAGCGGAGACGGCGGGTAACAGCTGCGTCTGTCGACAAAGGGAGGCAATAATCAGCTGGCGACTTCCAACACTGCACCTCTACACCACACCGTCGGGGACGACGGACACAATAATCAGCTGGCAACTTCCAATACTGCACCTCTACACCGCATCATTCGGCACGACGGATACAATAATCAGTGAGAAACTCCGAAACTGCCCCTTTACACATCAGGCGGCGCGACGTTACCTGTCCACAACACGATGAGCTGAGTCTCCGACAGTGCACCTTCACAAATCAGGCGGCGCGACGTTACCTGTCCACAACACGATGAGCTGAGTCTCCGAGACATCGCATCTACTGCACTATGCGGCGGAAAGGCGGCTCCGAATATGTGTCCCCCACTGGCTGATGCAGGGGGGGGGGCTGAGGAAATGTACCCTATGATTGCAGAACGCTGCCTTCCCTCGTTGGAAAACGGTGCCTCATCGGGAAGGGCCAATCGAGTCACTTCGGATTTGTCAGGAAAAGTCGCCCCTCTTGAAGTCTCTAGTAAACCTCGCCACCGACATTTTCAACGCAGCTAGTTTCTCTGATAACTCGGCGCCCCTATGGCAGGGCCGAGTGTGTTCATACCGCTGAATGTGCTCCAATCAGTGGTGTCCCTCCGAGCAAACAATGACTCCAAAACGAGCCCCCCCAACGCCGATGAAGTTCATGGATCTGCTACTTGTGTCACTGGCGTTAAGACAACATCGGACTTTCAATTGCACGAGCCATAAAATCACGTCCAATTGGTCGGAATCCTCGTCTGAGAAAATACTCCGGGCACGTC
The DNA here is from genome assembly GCA_034440615.1 of Ashinkailepas kermadecensis. Taxonomy (NCBI): domain Eukaryota; kingdom Metazoa; phylum Arthropoda; class Thecostraca; family Neolepadidae; genus Ashinkailepas; species Ashinkailepas kermadecensis. The sequence goes on along the minus strand of JAOTOM010005139.1, from coordinate 291,772 downwards.
CGAGGCTCCACTCATCGCCAACCTTACGTGCCGCATCAATGACGGTTTGGTTACAAGAGTGTCAACGAAATGTGGCCAAAAATACATCACCTAACTATGACTGACAATATGACGATTCAGTCAGTCAAGTACAGAACAAAGGATTGGCCACGCACAAATTTGGAAATCGGGCTTATTTCGCGATGCAAACATCCACGCTCCTTTTGCCAGGTGTCACACACTACGAATGGGGGACTATACACTCAAAAATGACAATACCCCGCATGTTCCACGACATATTTTACACCTCAAATTCATTGCAAGGATTTCTCTGTCATTCCTTCTTCCTATCTTTTCGCAAAATTAGACATTCCTTCTCGAATGCAAAATATCGCCGTCGATTTTTTTCAGTTAGACGCTGATGTATACAACCACCATCACAGCGCATTTAACAAAACATAGACCGAGGGTGTGAGGGACGCGGGAAGAGACGCAGTGCGGCACGCAGATGCAGGGTGTAAGGGACGTGGGGAGAGACACAGTGAGGAAGGGTGGCAGTGATGCAGGGTGTAAGGGACGTGGGGAGAGACATAGTGAGGAAGGGTGGCAGTGATGCAGATGCAGGGTAAAAGCCACAGACAGTCGAAGCTAGCAAGCAGGTGCAGTGACGTGGGGAGAGACACAGTGAGGAGGCAGGATGCAGGGTGTAAGGGACGGGGAGAGGCAGCAGTGAGGAAGGGTGGCACAGCTGCAGCCGTCGGGAGATACAGTGAGGAAGGCGTGGCAGTGATGCAGGGTGTAAGGGACGTGGGGAGAGACATAGTGAGGAAGGGTGGCAGTGATGCAGATGCAGGGTAAAAGCCACAGACAGTCGAAGCTACCACAGCAGCTGCAGTCGTCACAAGCAGCGGCAGCTGTCACAGGCAGCTGTATTCCTAGTACACAGCTGCAGCCGTCACATCAGCTGCAGCCGTCACATCAGCTGCAGCCGTCACAGGCAGCTGCAGCCGTCACAGTCAGCTGCAGCCGTCACAGCAGCTGCAGCCGTCACAGGCAGCTGTAGTCGTCATAGGCAGCTGCGGCGTCACAGGCAGCTGCAGCCGCTCATCGCGTAGTGTAGCGGCACGCACCACTACTCATCAAGTCGCAGCAATTCGCAAATTCCACTGACCCGAGGCCAGATATGACGTCACCCTCGCAAACTCTACTGACCCGAGGACAGATATGACGTCACCCTCGCAAAGTCCACTGACCCGATGTGCGCCCACGGGTAGGGCTAACCGCCACTCGGCGGTCGTTTCGCGTTTGTTCCATGCAATTTCAAGGTGTTCAGTTCATACATGCTGAACTTGGCATACAATTTTCGGGTCACCATCAATCTCACCGCGACACAACTTGACGATTCACTTTCACAATTCTAGCCGAACCGTCTATCCACACCAGGACTTTGATACATTTCATTTGGTCCCCTCGAGTGGAAAATTCTGAGTGCGCTCCTACTACTTACATTTCATGAGCACACACCACAGGCACACCAATTGACATCGTAAGCCGCCAAGTTTCATCGTGACTGCCATCTCTCAGACAGCACCGACAAAGGATCGGGGCAGATTTGACCCGGCTCCCGGATTAGATCTCGGATTTGAGCCGGCGGCACAAGAGGTCAGCACGACAGCCGACTCCCAGCGCAGGGCGGCGGCACAAGAGGTCAGCACGACAGCCGACTCCCAGCCCAGGGCGGCTCTCGGCTCGCCCGCCCGGCTGATAAGGCGAGGCGCTGCGGGCGACGACGACACTACTATTCAAAGCCTGCTGCTTCCGGCGGCGAGTTGAGCCGGTGTTGGGACTTGTTTATGTGTGGCAGTCTGCCCTGATAATGAGATAGAACACGAACTAGGCGGCTGCCGCACCACCGCCAAGTTCGTGGTAAATAATATCCGACGACTGCGTTAGTGAAATGCCTGTCCTCACCAACGAAATATTGTTTATGGTACCGCGATGGTGTCACGTCGTGGAGATTGACGTGACTGTGAATATCCATTGTTTTATCTAAATACAGGGCAGCAGTAAACAGCCACTGACAAAACCAGCTGATACATGCAGCATAAGTAGCTGACACATACAACATAAGTAGCTGATACAACATAAGTAGCTGACACATACAACATAAGTAGCTGATACAACATAAGTAGCTGATACATACAACATAAGTAGCTGATACATACAACATAAGTGGCTGATACAACATAAGTAGCTGATACACACAACATAAGGAGCTGATACACACAACATAAGTAGCTGATACATACAACATACTAGCTGATACAGCATGACTGGCTGATACATACAACATAACTAGTTGATACATACGACATAACTAGTTGATACATACAACATAACCAACTGATACATACAACATAACTAGCTGATACATACAACTACACCAGCAATGCACATCAACTGACTCTGAGTTCGCACATTTTTAGTGTCGCCTGGAGCTCTGAAGGGTTCAGGTAGAACGAACAAGAGACGCGGGCAGTTCTCAGATCAATGCTTCCCAAGCGATGGCCTCGGAACTGGGAATGAGATGAAGTGCCAGCGCATATTCCCCCACTCCCCCGTCTTCAATCTACACACTCACACACAGGCACACACTTCGCACCTCATCACACACTTTTCATGGCACAGAACAGACCAATGACACAGAACAGACCAATGACCCAGAACAGACCAATGACACAGAGCGGACCAATGACACAGAGCGGACCAATGACACAGAGCGGACCAATGACACAGAGCGGACCAATGATACAGAACAGACCGATGACACAGGACAGACCAATGACACGGAACAGACCAATGACACAGAACAGACCAATGACCCAGAACAGACCAATGACCCAGAACAGACCAATGCCACAGAACAAACCAATGACACAGAGCAGACCAATGACACAGAACAGATAAATGACACAGAACAGACCAATGACCCAGAACAGACCAATGGCACAGAACAGACCAATGGCCCAGAACAGACCAATGACCCAGAACAGACCAATGACCCAGAACAGACCAACCACCCAACGGAGTGGGCTGTGAGTGCGCGGTACCGGCGATCACCGAGCACACATCACATACAGACGCAGACACACAGACACAGACACATAAACACAGACACAGACACAGACGCAGACACACAGACACATACACATACAAACAAACACAGACACAGACACAGACAGACACAGACGCCAGAGGTACAGCTGCGAGAGCACACAACAGACGTGCCGCGTGGCCAGACGTGTCCACCGTCACGTGTTGCGCTGTGTGTTTACACGTCCGCCTCGTCTCCACCCCAGCCGTACCGGCATGACGGACCAGCCCGCCACGGCGGCGACGCCAACACTTCCCGCCACGGCGGCGACGACAGCATGACGGACCAGCCCGCCACGGCGGCGACGACGGACCAGCCCGCCACGGCGGCGGCGACAGCATGACGGACCAGCCCGCCACGGCGGCGACGACAGCATGACGGACCAGCCCGCCACGGCGGCGACGACGGACCAGCCCGCCACGGCGGCGGCACAGCTAGGACAGCCACGGCGGCGACGACAGCATGACGGACCAGCCCGCCACGGCGGCGACGACGGACCAGCCCGCCACGGCGACGGCGACAGCATGACGGACCAGCCCGCCACGGCGGCGACGACAGCATGACGGACCAGCCCGCTACGGCGGCGACGACGGACCAGCCCGCCACGGCGACGGCGACAGCATGACGGACCAGCCCGCCACGGCGGCGACGACAGCATGACGGACCAGCCCGCCACGGCGGCGACGACGGACCAGCCTGCCACGGCGGCGGCGACAGCATGACGGACCAGCCCGCCACGGCGGCGACGACGGACCAGCCCGCCACGGCGCGGACAGCATGACGGACCAGCCCGCTACGGCGGCGCGACAGCATGACGGACCAGCCCGCCACGGCGACGACGACAGCATGACGGACCAGCCCGCCACGGCGGCGACGACGGACCAGCCCGCCACGGCGACGGCGACAGCATGACGGACCAGCACGCCACGGCGGCGACGACAGCATGACGGACCAGCCCGCCACGGCGGCGACGACGGACCAGCCTGCCACGGCGGCGGCGACAGCATGACGGACCAGCCCGCCACGGCGGCGACGACGGACCAGCCCGCCACGGCGACGGCGACAGCATGACGGACCAGCCCGCCACGGCGGCGGCGACAGCATGACGGACCACCCGCCAGACGACGGACCAGCCCGCCACGGCGGCGGCGACAGCATGACGGACCAGCCCGCCACGGCGGCGACGACAGCATGACGGACCAGCCCGCCACGGCGGCGACGACAGCATGACGGACCAGCCCGCCACGGCGGCGACGACGGACCAGCCCGCCACGGCGACGGCGACAGCATGACGGACCAGCCCGCCACGGCGGCGGCGACAGCATGACGGACCAGCCCGCCACGGCGGCGACGACGGACCAGCCTGCCACGGCGGCGACGACAGCATGACGGACCAGCCCGCCACGGCGGCGACGGACCAGCCCGCCACGTCGGCGGCAGCGACAGCACTTCCCGCCACAGCGGCGGCGCCAACACTTCCCGTCACGGCGGCGGCGCCAACACTTCCCGTCACGGCGGCGGCGCCAACACTTCCCGTCACGGCGGCGGCGACAGCACTTCCCGCCACGGCGGCGGCGCCAGCACTTCCCGCCACGGCGGCGGCGCCAGCACTTCCCGCCACGGCGGCAACGTGGCGATGGGGGAGAACAGACAGAACCGAAACTTGGCCAAATTTGGAAGAGCGGGATCAAAGCGGGATCAACTTCGAATCGATCCATTGTGCTCACACGCCTCTACGGGTTAATGGTTCAGGTTAGTGGTTCAGGATAATAGTTAACGTTAGTGGTTAAGGCTGGTTAAGGTTAGTGGCTAATGGTCAATGGTTAATATTAGTGGTTAATGGTCAATGGTTAAGGTTAGTGGCTAAGGGTGCAAATCAATGAGGAGGGCTCCCGCTGGCCCCAGCAACTCCAATAATGACAAATATTGTGGGCGAATAGTTTCAGTTTCAGTAAATTCTTGATATGCGCCCTACACGCGAGAGCTGTTGAATAAAACACGCATATCTCTCGCGTCACCTTCCTTGCGAAACCCATGGACAACCTTCGGCCACGTCCATCCTCCGAGTCCTGTATCCGGGTACAAGAAGATTCATCACAGGGCCCCGGAACATGCTACCATTAATCACACGTCACAATGACGTCACCGGGGGGCGATAATGACGCCACTGGTGCCGGCCGGGGAGCCGCTCCGCTCCGCCAGGACTCAACAAAAACAGGCGTGAGCGCCGAGCAGGGTGCTCGCCGGACGACGTGACTCACACGCAAGCGTGAGTAGGACGCCGGGACTGACAGAAGTGTGAGCAAGGCGCCCGGGACTGACACAGAGGTGTGAGCAAGGCGCCCGGGACTGACACAGAGGTGTGAGCGGGGCGCCCGGGACTGACACAGAGGTGTGAGCAAGGCGCCCGGGACTGACACAGAGGTGTGAGCAAGGCGCCCGGGACTGACACAGAGGTGTGAGCGGGGCGCCCGGGACTGACACAGAGGTGTGAGCGGGGCGCCCGGGACTGAAAAGCGGGGCGCGCCGGGACTGACACAGAGGTGTGAGCGGGGCGCCCGGGACTGACACAGAGGTGTGAGCGGGGCGCCCGGGACTGACACAGAGGTGTGAGCGGGGCGCCCGGGACTGACACAGGAGAATGGCGCGATTGTGATTGTAGCATTGCTGAGAAGTACGATAACATCGTCCAGTGACCAAGGGAGGTGTAGAGCATTGTGGCCCACAAACAGCGCTAGAACAGAGTGTAAAGATGTAGCACTCATTGATCGGAAGAGCACAGAGGCTCGTGACCGTCCCTTACCGCAGCAGACCACTCTTAGCCAACTCTACGTGTGTCGGATACACGCAGCAGAACACTCTTATCCAACTCTACGGCCAGGGGCTTGAGCAAGCTTAAAGCTGGGGCTCAGAGATGACGACCAACATATTTCGGCATCGGAATTTGTGTGACATTAATGTTCAACGGTGCCGGTAGACGCCCCTGCGCCTCAAATAGTCGTCAAATTTGTGTGACATTAATGTTCAACGGTGCCGGTAGACGCCCCTGCGCCTCAAATAGTCGTCAAATTTGTGTGACATTAATGTTCAACGGTGCCGGTAGACGCCCCTGCGCCTCAAATAGTCGTCACCGGTCTTGAAATATCTGCCATCGTCGTGGGTCGTAACTAGACGTATCGCAACCGGCCAGACCGGTCCCGTGAAGGATGCGCCGAGCTAACAGCAGTAAATCGCACACCGCGGTATGGGTCGTGCAGTGCCTGCGGCAGTGACAAACAACTCGGCAGCCGGGCGCCGTAACGCTGTATGGTTATCCGGCTGGGGTCTGACAGCGCGCCGTAACGCTGCATGTGGTTATCCGGCTGGGGTCTGACACCGCACCGTAGCGCTGCATGTGGTTATCCGGCTGGGGTCTGACAGCGCGCCGTAACGCTGCATGTGGTTATCCGGCTGGGGTCTGACACCGCACCGAAACGCTGCATGTGGTTATCCGGCTGGGGTCTGACACCGCACCGTAACGCTGTATGTAATCACATACAGCGTTACGGCTGGGCAAACTCTGCCTGATACCACACCGTAACGCTGTATATCATTATCCGGCTGAGCCAACTCTGCCTGGCACAGACCGCATTGTAACGCTGGCATACGATTATCCGGGTGAGGTGTGCAATGACGAAGACAGACGGGGCAATGAATGGTCTGGTGAAGGCGAAACCAACAACATTTATGTGTATGCGGCAATGTATGCAATGTATGCGGACCGTCGACATTTGCATTGTGGTAACATAGGCAATGTAGGGGAAACAGACAACATTTTTGTCGTCGTAGCATAGGCAATGAAAGCAAAACCGACAACAATTGTGGTATGGTAGCAAAGGCAATGTAGGCAAACCGTCGACATTTGTGTTGTGGTAACATATGCAATGTAGGCAAACAGCCGACATTTGTGTTGTGGTAACATAGGCAATGCAGGCAGACCATCGACATTTGTTTTGTGGTAACATAGGCAATGTAGGCAGGCCGTCGACATTTGTATTGTGATAACATAGGCAATGTAAGAAAACCATCTACATTTGTGTTGTGGTAACATCGACAATGTAGGCAGACCATAGACATTTGCGTTGTGGTAATATAAGCAATGTGGGCGAAACAGACAACATTTGTGTTGTGGTAACATACGCAGTGTAGACAAAGCCGACAACATTTATGTTATGGTAATATAGGCAATGTAGGCACATCTTCGACATCTGTGTTGTGGTAGCATAGGCAATATAGGCGAGACCGTCGACATTTGTGTTGTGGTGACATAGGCAATGTAGACAAAACTGACAAATTTGTATTGTGGTAACATAGGCAATGCAGACAAAACCGACAACATTTGTGTTGTGGTAACATAGGCAATGCAGTCAAAACCGACAACATTTGTGTTATGGTAACATAGGCAATGTAGGCAGATCGTCGATATTTGTGTTGTGGTAATATAGGCAATGCAGACAAAACCGACAACATTTGTGTTGTGGTGACATAGGCAATGTAGACAAAACCGACAATATTTATGTTGTGGTAACATGTAGGCAAAACCAACAACATTTGTGTTGTGGTAACATAAGCAATGCAGACAAAACCGATAACATTTGTGTTATGGTAACATAGGCAATGTATGCAGATCATCGATATTTGTGTTGTAGTAATATAGGCAATGTAGACAAAACCAACAACATTTGTGTTGTGGTGACATGGGAAATGTAGACAAAACGGACAACATTTGTGTTGTGGTAACATGTAGGCAAAACCAACAACATTTGTGTTGTGGTAACATAGGCAATAGGCGGACCGTCGTTGCAAAGTCGTCCAGTACGTCACACCGCAAGGCGAGGCGCAGCGATGGTTACCTCACGTGCTAACTATAAAAACGTCTCCAGGCCCTATGTGAAATAAATGGGCCTAGAGCCTTATTATTCCCCTACAGTTTCTCCTGTCTAAGATGCGGTGTATAAGACTGCACACAGAACTGACGATTTATGTGTAAACACTATGAAACTGATAAGTGCGCTTTGAAAACTTAATGAGTATTTAGACTTGAGGACATATCAACTGTCCCAGCTCACATAGCGACCATTGAAATGCTCCGCGTTACAAATTGCATTGAACTGAACATATAATTACCTAGTGTACACCATCGTGAGTTCTTCAAAATCAAAGTTCACGCGGACTATTTAACTTTGATAATACTGAACAGACGTTCCGTTTCATTTCTCCACAGGACAATGAGATGGATATGGGACAGTCTCAGTGGAATGGTCGAGTAGATCTCGGTGTCCCTTCAGTGGCGACGGGTAGAGTCCAACTCCATTCAGCTTTGATTCAAGGTCACACGTTCCTTGTCTTCAACCCCAGAAAACACTTCCTCGGAGTTCAGCTTCAAACTGTCATAGCCAACCGCCCAACAAAGATCGGCCGTACCTCTCCGGTCGCAGTCGGCTCACAGATGAATATAAAACGGACATTAACATCGAATGGCCCGAATCGATCCACTTCCAGCCAGCCGCCAGCTCCTGCCCTCGCTGTGATAATACAGAGCCGAATATAATTTAGCTGCCTTGATTTCCGTATAAATCGTCCCAAAGCGGGCTGTCCCGAGTGGCGGTGGATCGCGGCTTAAGGCTGGATATAGCTGCCATAAAACAACAGACGATATTTGAAGCTTATCGAGAGGCACACTGGAATGGAATGCTCGGGCGAATGCCCGGATGTTTTATGCTCGAATGTTCTACGGTCGAGTGTTTGATGACGCCATGACAACACTTGTATAAAAGTGTTTGTTACGCTGATATGCATCCGGATAGACAGATAATCGGCATGGCTTCGTTCGAATCACTTAGTTCGCTCTCGCTTCGCATGAACACCTTGTGCTTTAACCTTGACTTCACCTTCTAGTAGAGCCCGCCTCTGTTCGTGATCTGTGCAAATAAGTAAATAAATAATAAATAAATGACTAAATAAACAAATTAATTAATAAATAAACAAACAAATAAATATATAAATAACTAAATAAATGTATATATAAATAGATAAATGTATAAATAAATAAATAAATGTATAAATAATTAAATAAATGTATCAATAAATAAATAAATAAATAAATAAATAAGTACAAAATAACTAAATAAATGCATCAATGCATAAATCAATAAATAACTAAATAATGTTCGTAACAAAGTTGCTTTGTTCTCGTTTGCCAACAACGCCGCCGAATAACTCCGGCCGATAATTACGGGGCAGCTTCAGGACCTCACCGCCAGGTGGCCGGTAAGGACACATGACGTCACACCCGTCACCGGTCCGCACCGGTCCGGTGTAGGATAAGACACGTGACGTCACAATGTCACGTGACGTCACACTCGTCACCTGCCCGCACCGGTTCGGTGTCGGGTAAGCGTCATTGGCGTCAAAACGGGTTGGATCACTGTAGGAGACAGGCTTCCGCGTTCTGTATGGAGCTACTTACTACATATTTGGCATGTAATCTGGCTTCCGTGTACGAGCTCAAGGCTCAAGACACGCTGTAATCCATTACTGACCTTACTTACTGCATAGCTACTATGTGGAAGTGGTGCACTGTATTTCATGTGCACATAATGCTATTACTGGTGTTTGACCAAATTGTCGCCAACTTCACCCAAGTCGTTGTTCAGCAATGTGGATTTCCAGCACTAATAGGTTAAGCTACAAGCCAAATGCCAACGCCAATTATCCCATAGCTACAAGCCAAATACCGATACCAATTATCCCACAGCTACAAGCCAAATATCAGTACCAATTATCCCATAGCTACAAGGCACATACCAATACCAATCATCCCACAGCTACAAGGTAAATTCCAATACCAATTATCCCACAGCTACAAGCCAAATACCAATGCCAATTATCCCAATCGTTCGTGGAGCTCCAATATATTAAGGTAACCCCAAGCACCAATATGTCACACCAAAACTGAAGACCTTGTCGCAGTATCCTTCAGCATTATCCTTCAGCTTCACACCTACACCATCTTACATATATTGCATATTACATACATTTTACATACCCGACATACAATTTACTTGCTTGCCTGGCCCTTCCGTACGTGAAATATTTAACACATTTTCTATATTGCCATTTTGAAAGATGTCCCCCGATGTGACGTACTTCGAAGCTTTCTGCGTGTGTTTCACTTTGGCATTGTGTGCTGCCAGGCCTCCACCGCCCCACACCTTCCCCACTACGTAACATATGGACGACGATTCATCTTGCCGGCTGCTGAGACCAGGACGACGGGGTCTCAGGGTTATTGGCGAACATAGTCCTCGAAAATACCATCAATTTTTAAAGGGGATAATTGGTACCACGATGTCCCAAAGCATATCACCCCTAGATGGTCCAAATGGTGCAATTATTGATGATACAGAGAAGGCAACACTCTTGAACGTCCATTTTGCGGAACAATCCCAATCACCTAACAACTTGCAACTATACCCTCTATGGACGTACTATTCATAGCATTCCAAGTTTGGCAGAAATGCAAGTTATTGAAAATGAAGTTCTTCAGCAGCTCAGCCATCTTAATCCAAATAAATCAACAGGACCTGACGAAATGCCTCAAAGGCTGCTTAAATTGATCGCTATTCTTATCTACGAACCCCCTTAATAAATTATTCAATAAATCGTTATCACTCGGAGTTTTCCCCAAGGAATGGAAACAAGCTAATATATCGGCCATATCCAAAAAGAAAGGGTCATGCTCTGATCCCACAAATTATAGGCCAATTAGCCCCTTATCGTGTGTGTCCAAAATCCTGTAAAAGTTAGTTAGTTTTTAAACGACTTTATTCACACAACGGAAAACAAAATACTATCTGAGAAACAAAGTGGTTACCGTCCTTATCATGGGACCCAACTACAGTTGCTCTACTTGACACATACTCTACATTCATCTTTAGATCGAAATCTTGACTTTACATGTATATATTTATATATTTGGACATACAAAAATATATTAATACTATATGGCATGCACTGCATGCCATATGGCATGCACTGCATTTTTGCACTGAAAAAATATGCCCTGCATGCCATGCAGGGCATATTTTTTAAGTACAAAAATAATTGTGAAATTACCGGCACTGCTTTAATTTGGCTACAATCACTTATATAATAGGGAACAGCGTGAAAGGGTAGGAAACAGCCTATCATCACCAATCACCGTAAATGCGGCCTGCCCACATAGCTCTGTTTTGGGACCCCTTTTGGCGTTAATACATCTAAATGACTTGGCGGACATGATTACAAATGAAATACTTTTGTTCGCTGATGACACGTCGCTTTACTCTTCGTGCACCCAAGGCTCACTAGAAGCACAACAATCAATCCAAAAAATCTTGATATTATACACGAATTTGGAACAAAATGGGCATACAATTTAACGCGGCAAAAACGATCCAACAAACATTCACATGTAAGAGTACCAGTAAACCACTAAATCTCAGAATGGGAGGCCAGCCAATACCAAACTTAGAAAATCATAAACACCTCGGCCTGACATTTTCTTATGACTTACGTTTCCATAGTCACATAAACGACATTATCCTAAAGGTCAATTGTGCACTAAGCCCTCTTTATCCTGTTGCAAGTAAGATTCCAAAACAAATCCTCTGTAACTTGCGCAAAATTTACATTCGGCCTTTGTTTCACTACGCAGATACCATATATGACGGGCATAGAACAATATCGGATGCACTCAGACTTGAAAAATTACAAAAAAGAGCAACTATATTAATCACAGGTGCACTATATAGAACATCATCAGGAAAGATTATGTCGGAATTAGGAGTGGATGGGCTTTCTCACTGCGATAAATTCATTCATAAACTTCTTTTGTTTCACAAAATCAAGCACACAGGTCCGAGTCTCCCAAATTATATTAGAAAACTAGTTACTGAACCACGGCAGACCATTACAGGAAGGCGTCTCAGAAATTCAACTACACACAACGTTCAACAGTCCCGCGAAATAGAATCGCCTCGTTCCAAAAATATTTTTTCCTGGCCACAACAAAGGTGTGGAATAATCTTCCTGAAAATTGAGGCATGAACCAAACATCAATAAATTCAAGAGTTCAATTATGGGTCACTCAGGTCCCACGATACCACCACAATATTATTCGCTAGGTACAAAAGTAGGAAACACGCTGCATGCAAGGTTTAGAATGGGCCTGGCTCAACTAAACGCAGACGTATTTGTCATCAATCCTCTACATGACCCATCATGCCCATGTGACCACTTCAAACAACATACAATTCACGTCATATTTTATTGTCTTCTTTATGCTTACCATATAAATATTATATTCACCAAACTCCGAAACATAACAGATATGTTCACTAATTTAATTGAAAAAGAGATCTCACAAACACTTACTTTTGGAAATCGTCTCAGAAAGAACCTTGAGCAGTGTGTTGCATTAGCATTGCAGACGTTTCTTATCAACACAAAACGCTTTAACACAACAAACTAACATTCGGAACTAACCAGGTGCTTCCGGGTGCAGGCGTGGTGTTGGGTACCACTCAGATGAGTGCATGCTTTGTTTGGCGATGGGGTGTGCTGGCGGGGGCGGGCAGCGATTGTCGCACCGTGTCGGTGGTCAAGAGTTCTATTGGTTGAAGACGTTGTTGCGAGAGGCACCTCGATTTAAGACCAACTTGGTCTTTTGTACCAATCGCAAAATTGCCCATCTTATATGTGTGCTATGATGTGTTAAATAAATAAATAAATAAACAAACAAACAAACAAACCAAGAAATGGTCCTAGTTTGATCCTACGTCCTGAACCGACAGTCCTGCGGATACCACACCAGTCCACGGTAACACACCGTCAGTCCTGTGGATAGCACATCAGTCCACGGTAACAAACCGTCAGCTAGCGGCTCATTGACCTGGTCTGAGGGCGACACACGGCGGTCCCGGGTAAAACACCGCATTCCCGGGATTACAAGCCTAGTCTAGGGGTGTCCCAATACGATTAGGTAACACACTGCGGCTTTGGATATAATACAGCAATATACAGCGTATATATATATATATATATATATATATATATATATATATATATATATATATATATATAGCGTATATACAGCAATATACATATACATATATATATATATATATATATATATATATATATATATATATATATATATATATATATATATATATATATATATATATATATATATATATACAGAAACTTGTGGTCATGGCGTGGTTTAAAGTAGGCTGTGTTATAGTAATAACCCCCTGCTTGGTGCGTCACTCGCCCTTGAATCTTCCTCTCCATGGAGTTCCTCCTTCTCATGTCTTCCTCCTCCCCATGTTTTCCTCCTCCTCATGCAGCTTCTCCTCCCCAAGTCTTCCGCATCTAACACAGGATTCAATGGAGAGCAGCGCCCTCCCCTCTGCTGAGAAGGCTCATCTGTGATGCTCGGGGAGGAGGAGTCTTGCATCAAACTCTTCCTAACTGAATCCATAAGCAGCTGCCTGTTGCCGGGCGCGAGAGCTGCAATTTGACACACGCCAACACACGCCAACGTATGTCAATCTAAAGCGGAGGGGACGAGTGGTCTAGGGGTAAGATGCTCGTCTCACAATCGAAAGGTTTGTGGGTTCGAGTCTCACCTGTCGCTCGCGACCAATCGGCGTGAGAGATTGGCGACGCTACATGACTGAACGGTCGACGTGTCGTAAAACCAATAACCAACCAAAATATAAAGCGGGAGGGAGAGGGGCACACCTGCCTGGTAGCTCCGATATATCCGCAGACCACCAGCCGGTGAGGAGGTTGCAGGCTCAGGTCAGAATATACCATCACACCCGATATCCTCGCCGTGCGAGCGGGTTTCCACATGGGTGAAGTGATTGGACGACTGGAATGTGAATGTGGCTCACCCTCGCCCGTCCCGAGCCGTCCGACTCCAACAAACCAACAGAGAGCATCAGAAATCGGCCTTACATGCAAGTCGACTGGTGGGAGTCGACGGTCGCATAGTCCCACATATACAAGTCGACGGTCGCACAGTACGGCATGTACAAGTCGACAGTCACACAGTACGGCATGTACAAATCGACAGTCGCACAGTGCGACAGATACAAGTCGACAGTCGCATAGTACGGCATGTACAAGTCGACAGTCGCACAGTACGGCATGTACATTGTACAAGTCGACGGTCGCACAGTGCGACAGATACAAGTCGACAGTCGCATAGTACGGCATGTACAAGTAGACAGTCGCACAGTGCGACAGATACAAGTCGACAGTCGCATAGTACGGCATGTACAAGTCGACGGTCGCACAGTGCGACAGATACAAGTCGACAGTCGCATAGTACGGCATGTACAAGTCGACAGTCGCATAGTACGGCATGTACAAGTCGACAGTCGCACAGTACGGCATGTACAAGTCGACAGTCGCACAGTACGGCATATACAAGTCGACAGTCGCACAGTACGGCATATACAAGTCGACAGTCGCACAGTCATACCACATCATATTGTCAAACACAATCATGTTGGTGTTTTCTCATTCGTCTCTGCAAAGGAAACACAAAATGGCGCGGCTGACCAAAAGTACTTGAATTAAGAGAAATATGAAGATGAAAGGCTTAAAATGTAATGTAATGTTGCATCAGAAACGTCGCGTTCCGAAGCGAAGTTCTCCAGTAGTCACCTTCCGCCGATAACGATCCACCCTATTCTACAGGTCGGTATAGCGATCCACCCCATTGTACTGGTCGGTATACCGATCCACCCAATTCTACAGGTCGGTACACCGATCCACCCCATTCTCCAGGTCGGTATATCGACCCACCCTATCCTCCAGGTGGGTGCCGCTGTCCGCCAGAGCGTCTCGGCTGTGTGGAGTGGCTGTCGCCGGGTGGCAACAAAGTCACGTGGCGCATGGTCACGGCACTTTGTTCGCCGGGGGTCAAAGGTCGAAGGTGGGCGACAGACAGCGTGGAGCCACTGAGCCGGTGGCGCACATCCGGCCTCTGCCGCCTCGCCGGGGGTCAAAGGTCGAAGGTGGGCGACAGACAGCGTGGAGCCACTGAGCCGGTGGCGCACATCCGGCCTCTGCCGCCTCGCCGGGGGTCAAAGGTCGAAGGTGGGCGACAGACAGCGTGGAGCCACTGAGCCGGTGGCGCACATCCGGCCTCTGCCGCCTCGCCGGGGGTCAAAGGTCGAAGGTGGGCGACAGACAGCGTGGAGCCACTGAGCCGGTGGCGCACATCCGGCCTCTGCCGCCTCGCCGCTCGCGGGTATCCGCTACTGGCGCTGAAATGCCAAACACCGAATGTGGACTACTTTTGAACCTGAGATCAGTGAAGCCAAAATTCCATGAGTGAAATCGACGCCCGGAATAGTTTTTCTTTGCTTGTAACACTCTTATCACACTTAAGCATTTCTTAATCGGATAGTGGCCAGGTGACCATCCATACATTTGACAGGGATGAGTAATGGGGAACGGTTAGCAGTAAAATGTTCTTGTTGACGATGAATTGCTCTATTGGGGGGGGGGCGAACACTTAGCAGGCCAGGTGACGCACGGTGCCAGGAGCAGGTCTGTGTGTGCCAGGAGCAGGTCTGTGTGTGTGCCAGGAGCAGGTCTGTGTGTGTGCCAGGAGCAGGTCTGTGCGTGCCAGGAGCAGGTCTGTGTGTGTGCCAGGAGCAGGTCTGTGTGTGTGCCAGGAGCAGGTCTGTGTGTTTGGAAGATACCGAAGGGTAGCTGACGCCACCAGCTGTATGGACGGTGGGCCGACAGCCCGGTACTGTTACCAGGTGACGCACGATGCCAGGAGCAGGTCTGTGTGTTTGGAAGGGTAGCTGACGTCACTAGCTGTATGGTCGGTGGGACGACAGCCCCGTCCTGTTCCACCCCTCCGGAGCCCTGCTCCACCCTCCTGAACTCATCTTCACTCCTCCCGGCCCCTGCTCAGTCACTTCTAGACCCAGTTTCACCCGCTCCTGGACTCTACTCTATTCATCCAGGACCACCCACTCCATCCCTTCTGGACCCTGCTTCACTCCTTCCGAGTTCAGCTCCGTCCATCCAGAACCCTCTACTCCATCCCTTTTGGACCCTGCTTCACTCCTTCCGAGGTCCCGCTCCGTCCATCCAGAACTCTCACTCCATCCATTCTGGGCCCTGCTTCACTCTTTCCGAGTCCAGCTCCGTCCATCTATGACCCTCCACTCCATGCCTTCTAGACCCTGCTTCACTCCTTTCGAGGTCCCGCTCAATCTATCGCGAACACACCACTCCATCCCTTCTGGACCCTGCTTCACTCCTTTCGAGGTCCCGCTCAATCCATCACGGACCCTCCACTCCATCCTCTCTGGACCCTGCTTCACTTCTTCCGAGGTCTCGCTTCATCCCCTGGGACCACGTTCCACCCTTCCGGGACCACGTTCCCCCCCCGAAACCTAGCTTCGCCGCCCCCGGACCATCATCTCGCTTGAGGACGTCGCTAACGACGCCGCAGATGATTACTGCGGTGTCGGCACGTGAAGCACTGGCGATTCCTCATGTGTCGACAACAAGTGAGGCTGACTGGCGATTTCTCATGGGCTGACAACAGATGAGGCCCTCTGGTGGCCACCGCTGTTCCCAACGCCAGCTCACTGGCGTTGGGCCTCAGTGCGTCGCCACGTGGTCCGGGGAACGTCGTGATCTATCACCGCCACGCGGTCCGTGGAACGCTGTGATCTATCACCGCCATGTGGTCCGAGGAACGTCGTGATCTATCACCGTCACGTGGTCCGGGGAACGTCGTGATCTATCACCGCCACGTGGTCCGGGGAACGTCGTGATCTATCACCGCCACGTGGTCCGGGGAACGTCGTGATCTATCACTGCCACGTTGTCCGGGGAACGTCGTGATCTATCACCGCCACGTAGTCCGAGGAACGTCGTGATCCGTCACCGTCACGTGGTCCGGGGAACGTCGTGATCCGTCACCTCCGTGTGGTCCGGGGAACGTTGTGATCTATCACCGCCACGTGGTCCGGGGAACGTCGTGATCTATCACCGCCACGTGGTCCGGGGAACGTCGTGATCTATCACTGCCACGTGGTCCGGGGAACGTCGTGATCTATCACCGTCACGTGGTCCAGGGAACGTCGTGATCTATCACTGCCACGTGGTCCGGGGAACATCGTGATCTATCACCGCCACGTAGTCCGAGGAACGTCGTGATCCGTCACCGCCACGTGGTCCGGGGAACGTCGTGATCTATCACCGCCACGTAGTCCGAGGAACGTCGTGATCTATCACCGCCACGTGGTCCGGGGAACGTCGTGATCTTCTTACCGCCACGTGGTCCGGGGAACGTCGTGATCTATGACCAGCGGTGACGAAATGCGCCGATGCACATACCGAGGCTGTGAAACACTCAGATAGGTATCGAAATGTCTGCAACATAACTAAGACTATAGCTTGGGGCCTGCAAAATGCTCCGATACACCTCCCTGAATCCACTAAGCGTTTCACATCGATTGGCGGCTGGAAAACGATCCGATTCGTCTCCTACGACCGGCAAAACGTTCAGACATACTTTGAATATCTCCCAGGCGTCCCTATGCATTTACAGGGGTTGTGAAACGTTCCATTGTCAGTGGCACAGAATGTAGCAACGGAACTCTGCCACCAATGGAAGACATCACTTCCAATGCGCATAACATTTCGCAATACGTGCGTGGCGTGAAAAAAACATCAATGTACCTAAAACTGTCAACATCAGTTTCCTCATCTGTCTACCCCCCCCGGTGGAGACATTTCCAGTGTTATGCAGCCTATCTCGGGTGAATCAAGTGCCACGGACGTTTCGCAGGAAATGGCAGGGGTGTCTCAGGCACGCCTTATCAGGGGTGTCTCAGGCACGCCTTATCCGGCGTCCAGTCCCGGACATCACTGGGTCAAAGAGGTCATGTCAGGGGTCACCGAGAAACGCCTGCTGGCAAGTGGGAGAACTGGGTGGGTGTCGGACGACGTGCCAAAGCAAGTAGAGAATAAGAAGTGCTGGTATGGTTGGATGGTTATCCCGCATGCATTAACGAGTTTCATCAGCCGAGGGGAGTGGACGGGACCGGCCTCTGAAGGGTCCTATCTTCCCTACAATTGCAACACTGCCGACTCAGGGTCGTGGGGTCAAGGCCACGCACGTCCGCCGGTATGTGCCACCTCAGTGCAGATGGCGGCATGTATTCCAGTATGTACAGCCGACATGGTGTAGCTTGGATCTGCAGACGGCACGCGTCACGCACGACCCGCGGCGTGACAAATGGGTGTCGTGCATCAGCGTGCGTGACGAATGAGACCACGACAGGTGCACCGTTGGGGGCACCCGGGCTTGTCGTCGGAGAATGATTAGCGCCAGGGAGGAGCATCCAACTACCTTCTGTTGTTTCTGAGCGTGGTGCAGGGTCAGAAAGGAAGGCCAACGGGAGCCATTGTTCACCTTTGACTTTGCTTGCACGCCAACACGCAGTTACGTGTATATACATAGCACGGGTGTACTCTTGTTTCAAACATAAGGTGACGGAACGGGTGATGAATGATCTCCGAAGACCATGATTTTGGATAATTAGACACGCCTGTAATCGAAATGGGGAAAGCAAAGGAAAAATACATATGCACTAGACACGAAGGACGGTTGGGGAGATCCACAAGCTGGAAACGTTGCAAGGCACGCCAGCACCCTCTACTTAGACGATCACACCAGTACCCGCTACACAGACGATCATGTCAGTACCCTCTACCCAGCCGATCACATCAGTACCCTCTACCCAGATGATCGTGCACTCTACCCACCAGTGCCCTCCACCCAGACGATCTCGTTATTACCCTCTATCAAGACGATCTCGACAGTACCATCTACCCAGACGATCTCCCCAGTACCCTCTACCCAGACGATCTCGTTAGTACCCTCTATCAGGACGATCTCGCCAGTACCATCTACCCAGACGATCTCCCCAGTACCCTCTACCCAGACGATTATGCCAGTACTGTTGGTAGAGGACTGCCCAGATGATACACCCATGTGCAGTCACCAGAGATATGCTGAAGGTGTGTTGGTAATTCTTCACAGGATGCGGTCGGTTCAGTGTTGTTCACGCGGACAGTTTTAGACGCCTCAACTTCGATGTGAAAAAAGCAAGCTGTGGATAATTTACGAGCGCCTCCGATACACAAAACAGGCTGTGTGAGATCGTCACGGTCGCGCGCTGGATACGAACTCCTAGCGACCAGTGAGTCTCGAACCCGGGACCTGGCAGTTGCGAGGCGCACATGCTCCCCGCCGTCTGCGGTTGGCTGTGGGCGCGCATGGTGATGCGGCACAACGCAACCAGGTGTAGTGAAACAGCACGAGGCGCGAGACAGACCGGTCCGTCGTGTGTTCGGGACCAACTGATTAATGTAGGCCTCGTTTGCTGCCAGCCGGCGAAGGGGCGTTCGGCACGCACTGCCATCGGGAGCTGTACCCTCAGGCACCCAGGGTGCGCTACCTCACCCGCCCAAGGCCGGTGTGGCTGACCTTGTTTGTCTGCTTGACTCGTTTCCAGACCAAGTGTCGCCGTCGCCACTGGCCTTGACCGTTGTGCCGCCGATTCTGTACTGACTGGAGGTCGCAGGCGGGCGTGCGTGTCTCCACACACCCGACCTGTGCGGCCCGCCGCTCACTCTGCATGCCGTCGCCATGACAACCGGGTCACTGTCTGCATGCTGACCTTGGCTGGCCTCAGCCACCCATGGGAATCTCGGGCAGTTGCACACGGCACCGTGCACTCCACTGGCCTATGCCTTATGCCTATGTCTCCCATTATTGGTGTGTTATGCACCATTCGTGGTGTGCGTGTGTGTGTGTGTGTGTGTGTGTGTGTGTGTGTGTGTGTGTGTGTGTGTGTGTGTGTGTGTGTGTGTGTGTGTGTGTGTGTGTATGTATGTATGTATGTATGTATGTATGTATGTATGTATGTATGTATGTATGTATGTATGTATGTATGTATGTATGTATGTGTGTATGTATGTATGTATGTATGTATGTATGTATGTATGTATGTATGTATGTATGTGTGTATGTATGTATGTATGTATGTTTGTGTGTGTGTGTGTGTGTGTGTGTGTGTGTGTGTGTGTGTGTGTGTGTGTGTGTGTGTGTGTGTGTGTGTGTGTGTGTATGTGTCGGGGAGTGGTCACTTGGCATGATCTGTCATGGGGCGGGAGCGAGGCTGGCGGTGCCAGTTTGGATGCGCACGTCCCCTCCACCCGCGCCAGGACGACATCTATACTAACCACCAGTACGAGTACCACCAGTACTACCAGTACCACCCCCAAGTGGTGGTGACGGTAGCACTATGTGGTTGTCTGTCGTCACACGTCACCCGATCTCTCAGCACCTTCAAGTGGTGCCGCCGCACCAAGAAGCACGAGCCCGTGGCGTATTAATTAGTGCCACATAATCACCCCACACAGACGGAAACGAGTGGGCTTATTTCGCGTAGATTAAAAGCGCAACGTCTTCAAAGCAAATGAGACCGGTTAAATGAGCTCGGAGTTCCCACACATTACATGCATACAATTTCCACCAAGACTGAGACATGTGAATTGAAAGGTACACCCTCTTTCTCATGTCGGTTTATCCAGAGGAGTCAATTTCTGAAAATCATGGGGGAAATATATGGAGAGAATGGGAGGGCCGAAATTAATTGGGGCAGGGGGCGCTTTTACTCAAAGGGTCACATGTTAAAAAATTTAAGTACTTGGGATAAAACAAAGATTGTAGGCGTGTGTGGAGGGGGGGGGGGGGTGGCAAGGCCACCAAAATGTACTAAATCGACATCCGTAAGTATTCCCCTAAACTCCACTCTCGCCAGAAAATATGACACATCTAGAAGCATCCATGAAAAATTGATATGCTCTTGAGAACTTATCGCACATAGGCCATGAAGTCAGAAATGGATCGCAGCTCTTCGAACGTCACCACAGCACATTGGAAACAAGCAGCGCTAAGAATCTAGCAGCAAGGCTAATAAATAAGCTAAGAGACTAGATGGGGTTAGTTGCTGGGATAAGTTGCTCCAACAATTTTAAATACGACCCCCATCTTCGTGATCTGCACATCACCATTGAACAGTTCGAGTACTTGAAAACATTAGTCCGCGTATTTTAATGTGACGCTTTTAAATTTTCTTAGTACAGATGTGTTGAATAATTCTTGTTAGCTAACGCAACTGGCCAATATAGGACCATGAAAAGATAATTATGTAGATATTAAGAAATTCCTTGTGAAAATGACGAAGACGTGAATGTTGACAAATACACACAAATATGCTACTTTCTATTCTTCTCCCAGCCTTCAGCAATAATCTTGTTTTTTTCCTCATCACTCAACACATTCGGTGACACCACATTCGGTGACACCACATTCGGTGACACCACATTCGGTGACACCACATTCGGTGACACCACATTCGGTGACACCACATTCGGTGACACCACATCTCTAGGTGACACCACATTCGGTGACACCACATTCGGTGACACCATTCGGTGACACCACATTCGGTGACACCACATTCGGTGACACCACATTCGGTGACAACACATTCGGTGACACCACATTCGGTGACACCACATTCGGTGACACCACATTCGGTGACAACACATTCGGTGACAACACATTCGTGACACCACATTCGGTGACACCACATTCGGTGACACCACATTCGGTGACACCACATTCGGTGACACCACATTCGGTGACACCACATTCGGTGACACCACATTCGGTGACACCACCGACACCACATCCCGGCGCGATTCTAACGATGGATTGTGAGCCGATGTAGCAGCGTCGCCGTGCGGGAGAACACACAGCAGATCTGTCAGCTGGCCAAGCCGTCTCCCCGTCTCTGGAGGATGCCACGAGAGCTGCTACAGCTGCTACAAAGCATTTTTAGAGGTGAAAATTCGACGGGCGCCCGGTCCGTCTCGGATAACACGTTTTACTTTTCGCGCGGACGCGATCGGTCGCTGTTTTTGCAGCTCCAACTCCGGCCACAGAACTGTGTTTATCAACGCTCTCCGACGCGGGTGGGTCTCCGGAGAGCGATCCGTCTCCTCGGGACTCCGGGGAGTGATCCGTCTCTTAGAGACTCCGGAGATTCATCCGCATCCTCGGGACTCCGGGGAGCGATCCGTCTCCTCGGGACTCCGGGGAGTGATCCGTCTCTTCGAGACTCCGAGAAGCGATCAGTCTCCTCGGGACTTCGGGGAGCGATTCGTCTCCCCGGGACTCCGGGGAGCGATCCGTCTCCTCGGGACTCCGTGGGACGATTCGTGTCCTGGAGATTCAGAGGGCTATGCGTCTCTGGGGCACTGAAACTTGGATGCTGATGCCACTGACGTTGGCTCGGCGACTGCCCTTCCAACCCTGCTGCTGGGCGACTGCCCTACCAACCCTTGGGCTCGGCGACTGCCCTACCAACCCTTCGGCTTGGCGACTGCCCTACCAATCCTGCTGGGCGACTGCCCTTTCAACCCTGCTGCTGGGCGACTGCCCTACCAACCCTTGGGCTCGGCGACTGCCCTACCAACCCTTCGGCTTGGCGGCTGCCCTACCAACCCTGCTGCTGGGCGACTGCCGATCCTGCTGCTGTACGAATAACGTGTGAAGATATTCTGCCGAAAATGTTCGGCCTCTGTCTGACACCAGCTGGCCGACGACAGCGCGGGGGAGGGGACGGGGACAGGGGGGAGATGAGTTTGTACTGGACCCACCCACAAATGGTACCATAATCCTCAGGTGCTTTGGAGTTAGTTTCCGACGAGAGCGTATGCGCGCAGCCGTGACCCACATGTCCACATGTGGACACGTCGACCGGAACAGTCCAGATCTCCTCGCGCGCACAACTTCAATGACGTTTTCGCACGCAAGCAGACGTGAACTCATCCAGCCCCGAATGGAAATTCCGAATTATTCGCGCGGCAGCCGATATATAATACCAAATTTGTAGATTGTCGGTAGGAAAAGGCGCACAATTCGTCCCGCCCTTGGCCACTGATGGATGCTCCAGTTCAGTGACGGGTGTGACCTAGAAGTACGCACAATTTGTATTGCTAATGCGAGTGTTACAGCCACGCAACGGTGACGCCTATCGCTGGTGGAAGGATCCCGAAGTCGGCTCACTTGTTCTCCAAACTAATGGCTCTCAGCTCGTGACCATGTCCCAAAAACTTCACAAAAGTGACATGGTCGTGACGTGAGACAGACAGCTGGGGCGAAGCGCAGAGCGTTCGAGTGAGCGCGCTAACACTGGTTGAATATATGCGTTTATACGCCATCACGGTTGGAGTCAACGGCGCCATCACGGTTGGAGTCAACCGCGCCATAACAGTTGGAGTCACCCGTTTTCCGTTCGCTACGTACACGTTATAAAACAATGATCACAACGCTGAAGCAGAATGGATGCACCACCACCCTGGGCATTACTACGTCTGCATACAAAACGGCCTAGCACATGCAAATCACTAGTCAGAAGCCCCTGGCACTACCGTGGAATGCTGGCACTCTAGGATGCATGAATGTATGTGATGCATTTACAGCAGTGGAAAGTTTGAGTCGCAACACTCCGTGCAGGACTGCTTATCGTTCCAGTAGCAACACAAGAATGTTCCCAGTGCTCACCCAATGGCAACCAAAGACAGGGTAATTTTTGCTATTCTAATTGAAATTACACCGGACGCCAAAAAGCCGCAGAAGGTGACGGCAACTTCTTCCCAGAAGCGATCGTATCATCGTGCGTGGGTTCAGGAGCTCACCTCAAGGTACGAGTGCATTCCGTGAGCCAACGGGAATATGCCTCTCGCAGTGCTTTGAGCACATGCATTTGTCCGAGTCTCAGCATTTGGAGACTGGATCACGCTGCTCATTGTTTGGATTCCGAGAATTCTGAAGAATGAAACTTGTCCCGGGCAGATCACATTTGTCACCTTCAATTTGGTAAACAAGACCGCGCACATGTCTCCAGCACGCTAGCAATTGTTTTCCGTGGAGCGAGATCTTGCAACACCAAAGCCTTAACGTCCCCACAGTCGAACCACACGGCTGCACCTGACCTGTTCCGTTCTCACTTGACTGGCCCGAGCAGCGGTGTGACGTCAAATTCACTGATTTCACAAAAACCGGTGAAATAGTGCGGCGAGGCGATTTTTTTGCCGGAACGAGTGCAATGGCCGCGGCAATACCTTTGTTTTCACGGGTGGCCGTTGCCAACACCTCGCTTTTTCCTGCGGCGCCCGACAGTGTTATGCAACGTTGCACTGTAAACGCACCCACAGCAATAGCAGAACAAGTAGACACAGGAGTCGGAGCACGTACATCAGTTGAAAATACGCTGCCGCTGCTAGCGATACGGTCTGCTTCGCAAGTGTCGAAATGCTCGGCTTGTCAGCAATAGTGATGCTGATACCGTACCAAGGTAGCTTCAGTGCGTGAACAAACAAGGGCACACATATACCAACTGACCTGAGGTCAGTGGGTGTCCGGAAACGGCGAGAGCGCCGACGTGTTTTGGGATAAAGAAATCCTTCTCGTTTCACTTCTGCTTTGACTGTGAAAGGTATTGATAACCAGAGCGTACGTCAATTTCATGCCGAGATGACTCACATTCCGATAGCTTTGATCAAATCGTCGCGATAGACATCAAGACCAAATGGTTTACGTTCGACTGGTCTCTGGCCACACGCCTCTTCTTGAGATGACTGATCATGAATCTCTTCCTTAACTATCTCTGTCCCAAATGACGGACATCTCCAATAATATGCCATAGATTATGACAGGCTACGCTTATCCACCTTAGATCGCGGGTAATTAGATGTCTCTATATAGATAATTAGCTCTCTTAATTATATTTTTATTCCTCAGTTAATCAGTAATAACGGGTCTATGTCTCACCTAGCTGGTTAGAAGTATGTTCCTCAGAGCTCAGAGCAGGGATCTCTTCCTCACGTAGCTGATTATGGATCTGTTCCTCAGGTCGCAGGTCAGAGACCTCAGTCTCGGACTTCTGCCGCAGGCCGCCACGGCCGACCTCAACTCCTCATGCGTGATACCGTTCTCCCAACACCAGCTCAGAATGATAACGGCGGCCGTGATAGCATGCCTTTGTTGCACGCGCCAATACAGGACTACTGTGACCTACTGAAGCCCCCCCCCTCCCTCTCCCACCTCACCTCCAGGGGACGCCAAACAGTCAGCACTGCAGAGGACAGCTGAGTTCTCACGTGCAGTTCAGCAACTCTTGAAGGAATCCATGGCGCTTCCGATTTGCATATTCCGTTTTAATTAGTCCCGCCGTAAAACAATGTGACGAAGCGCTTTCCGGAACGGCTTCGGTCGGACACGTTAAGCGGCCATGTTATGCAGATCGCTTCCCGGCAATGGTCTATTTCCAGCTCACAGCAACCGTCACAATTTATCTCGCAAATGGGCATGTAAGATACCGACGAAAATGCAGCCGTCAATGCAAGTGTAGATCAACAGAACCAAACGGTGCCGTGCTGTTGCAGATCCAACGCCAGGCATTGCAGGGGTACCAATAGAAAGTCAACACTGTATGAAGGCAGCACTGTGATCGGTGGCATTCATCGATCCGGTAAACATGTTTGGTTCCATGATTCGGGGTTAGCAGTTATTCTAATTTATTTCAAACCGGTTTTCAGTAGTAATCATTTGTGCTTGAAGACCTTACAAAAGCTATGGCCAATACTGAAATCCCCGTATGATCGGCGAACTAGCAATAATTCGGTTCTGAAGTGGTCCCGCAGTATTTTCGTGCACGATTTGTGGTTTATCATTCAACAACCTGGCATGCCATGCCGGAATGTGAAATAGTGTTCCTTGTTGTAGTCGTAAGCGGAAGCCTTTTCAGTGTTATGTCCCCTCTCTCTCTCTCTCTCTCACTCTCACCCCCCTCTCTCTCTCCTCATATCTGTCCCCTTCTCTTCCTCTCTCTCTCCATATCTCTGTCTCCCTCTCTCCCTCTTTCTCTCTGTCTCTGTCTATGTCTCTGTCTCTGTCTGTTTCTGTCTCTCAGTCCCTCTGTCTCTTTATCTCTCTGCCTCTCTGTCTCTCTGTCTCTCTGTCTCTCTGTCACTGACACCGCTTCCCTACACCTCACACCGAGTGTCGACGGGTGACGGATCACCCGTCACACCTCTGACACCACCTACACCTCACACCGAGTGTCGGCGGGTGACGGATCACCCGTCACACCTCTGACACCACCTACACCTCACACCTCACACCGAGTGTCGGCAGGTGACGGATCACCCGTCACACCTCTGACACCACCTACACCTCACACCGAGTGTCCGCGGATGACGGATCACCCGTCACACCTCTGACACCACCTACACCTCACACCTCACACCGAGTGTCGGCAGGTGACGGATCACTCGTCACACCTCTGACACCACCTACACCTCACACCTCACACCGAGTGACGGCAGGTGACGGATCACCCATCACACCTCTGACACCACCTACACCTCACACCGAGTGTCGGCAGGTGACGGATCACTCGTCACACCTCTGACACCACCTACACCTCACACCTCACACCGAGTGACGGCAGGTGACGGATCATCCATCACACCTCTGACACCACCTACACCTCACACCGAGTGTCGGCAGGTGACGGATCACCCGTCACACCTCTGACACCACCTACACTTCACACCGAGTGTCGGCAGGTGACGGATCACCCGTCACACCTCTGACACCACCTACACCTCACACCGAGTGTCGATGGGTGACGGATCACCCGTCACACCTCTGACACCACCTACACCTCACACCGAGTGTCGGCAGGTGACGGATCACCCGTCACACCTCTGACAGCACCTACACCTCACACCGAGTGTCGACGGGTGACGGATCACCCGTCACACCTCTGACACCACCTACACCTCACACCGAGTGTCGGCAGGTGACGGATCACCCGTCACACCTCTGACACCACCTACACATCACACCGGCACACGTCCGCAGCACGGCCAAGGTGAGTCAGACCGCACCAGACTCCAGCTCGACTTCGGCCAACTCTCGATTGCAATTCAGCCGGCGATGCCCGCTAAAAGGTGCATTGTTCTGCGTCTGATGGCCATTGGTGGACAATTCGGTGCCGTTTATGCCACCGGGCAGCGCGCGCTCGGTGAATATTGCAGCTATGTGAACATTGGAACTGGTGGGCGGTGCAGCTGGTGGACGGTACAGCTGGTGGGAGGTGCAGCTGGTGGAAGGTGTAGCTGGTGGGAGGTGTAGCTGGTGGGAGGTGCAGCTGGTGGGAGGTGTAGCTAGTGGGAGGTGCAGCTGGTGGAAGGTGTAGCTGGTGGACGGTACAGCTGGTGGGAGGTGCAGCTGGTGGAAGGTGTAGCTGGTGGGAGGTGTAGCTGGTGGGAGGTGTAGCTGGTGGGAGGTACAGCTGGTGGACGTTGCAGCTGGTGGAAGGTGTAGCTGGTGGAAGGTGTAGCTGGTGGGAGGTGTAGCTGGTAGGAGGTGTAGCTGGTGGGAGGTGTAGCTAGTGTGAGGTACAGCTGGTGGACGTTGCAGCTGGTGGAAGGTGTAGCTGGTGGGAGGTGCAGCTGGTGGAAGGTGTAGCTGGTGGGAGGTGTAGCTGGTGGGAGGTGTAGCTGGTGGGAGGTGTAGCTGGTGGGAGGTGTAGCTGGTGGGAGGTGTAGCTGGTGGGAGGTGTAGCTGGTGGGAGGTGTAGCTAGTGGGAGGTACAGCTGGTGGACGTTGCAGCTGGTGGAAGGTGTAGCTGGTTGAAGGTGTAGCTGGTGGGAGGTGTAGCTGGTGGGAGGTGTAGCTGGTGGGAGGTGTAGCTGGTGGGAGGTGTAGCTGGTAGGAGGTGTAGCTGGTGGGAGGTGTAGCTAGTGGGAGGTACAGCTGGTGGACGTTGCAGCTGGTGGGAGGTGTAGCTGGTGGGAGGTGTAGCTGGTGGGAGGTACAGCTGGTGGACGGTACAGCTGGTGGGAGGTGCAGCTGGTGGGAGGTACAGCTGGTGGGAGGTGCAGCTGGTGGAAGGTGTAGCTGGTGGGAGGTGTAGCTGGTGGGAGGTGTAGCTGGTGGGAGGTACAGCTGGTGGACGTTGCAGCTGGTGGAAGGTGTAGCTGGTGGAAGGTGTAGCTGGTGGGAGGTGTAGCTGGTAGGAGGTGTAGCTGGTGGGAGGTGTAGCTGGTGGGAGGTACAGCTGGTGGACGTTGCAGCTGGTGGAAGGTGTAGCTGGTGGGAGGTGTAGCTGGTGGGAGGTGTAGCTGGTGGGAGGTGTAGCTGGTGGGAGGTGTAGCTGGTGGGAGGTGTAGCTGGTGGGAGGTACAGCTGGTGGGAGGTGTAGCTGGTGGGAGGTGTAGCTGGTGGGAGGTGTAGCTGGTGGGAGCGGTAGCTGGTGGGAGGTACAGCTGGTGGGAGGTGCAGCTGGTGGGAGGTACAGCTGGTGGACGTTGCAGCTGGTGGAAGGTGTAGCTGGTGGGAGGTGTAGCTGGTGGGAGGTACAGCTGGTGGACGTTGCAGCTGGTGGAAGGTGTAGCTGGTGGGAGGTGTAGCTGGTGGGAGGTGTAGCTGGTGGGAGGTACAGCTGGTGGGAGGTGTAGCTGGTGGGAGGTACAGCTGGCGGGTGGTGTAGCTGGTGGGAGGTACAGCTGGTGGACGTTGCAGCTGGTGGAAGGTGTAGCTGGTGGGAGGTACAGCTGGTGGACGTTGCAGCTGGTGGAAGGTGTAGCTGGTGGGAGGTACAGCTGGTGGACGTTGCAGCTGGTGGGAGGTGTAGCTGGTGGGAGGTACAACTGGTGGACGTTGCAGCTGGTGGAAGGTGTAGCTAGTGGGAGGTGTAGCTGGTGGGAGGTGTAGCTGGTGGGAGGTACAGCTGGTGGGAGGTGTAGCTGGTGGGAGGTGTAGCTGGTGGGAGGTACAGCTGGTGGGCGGTGTAGCTGGTGGGAGGTACAGCTGGTGGGAGGTGTAGTTGGTAGGAGGTACAGCTGGTGGACGTTGCAGCTGGTGGAAGGTGTAGCTGGTGGGAGGTACAGCTGGTGGGAGGTGTAGCTGGTGGGAGGTGTAGCTGGTGGGAGGTGTAGCTGGTGGGAGGTGTAGCTGGTGGGAGGTGTAGCTGGTGGGAGGTGTAGCTGGTGGGAGGTGCAGCTGGTGGGAGGTGTAGCTGGTGGGAGGTGTAGCTGGTGGGCTGTGTAGCTGGTGGGAGGTGTAGCTGGTGGGACCTGCGGCTGATGGGAGTTGCAGCTGGTTGGAGTTACAGCTGGTGGGAACTGCAGCTGATATAAAATTTATCTGATTGGAACATGTCTTCAATGGAAGTGCACAAGAAGCTAATTGAATATCATCAATTCTTAAGATTTGCACCGCATTTGTGGCGGCGCAAGTTAGCACTGCAAAGACTGCGTTCCAGTAGAAAGCAAACCCACATCTGCGACATTCTAAAGTGCGAAACAGTTTCACGCTCAGTTGTGGCATTAGGCACATGTGCAAACATTTGTTTTTCTCGCGCAATATTGACGTCTTCTGAGATTATAAGTCATTCTTCCCGCTGACAACGTCGTTGATCAGCAAAGAAGTCCTGTGTGCAACGCAACGATATATTCAATTCCCTGTGAGTGTTGTTTGGCGTACCTTTCAAAGGGCACGTTCCACGCCTCCCCCATGCATTCCGGATTGCACCGTAGATGCAAAACCGCCCCCCCCATCCTATCCACAGGCACGTACGGCCCGAAAAGTTCAGGGCGCACCACCGGTTCTTCAGTCCACGCATATTTGTATTCCGGCGGCGCAGAAATATCTTCCGATACCGGGACTTAATCGCCAGTGTCTGATGTCAACCTGGTGTTACTCTCCAACCGCCAGTGTCTGATGTTAACCTGGTGTTACTCTCCAACCGCCAGTGTCTGATGTCAACCTGGTGTTACTCTCCAACCGCCAGTGTCTGATGTCAACCTGGTGTTACTCTCCAACCGCCAGTGTCTGATGTCAACCTGGTGTTACTCTCCAACCGCCAGTGCCTGATGTGAACTTCATGTTACTCTCCAACCACTAGTGTCTGATGTGAACCTGGCGTTACTCTCCAACCACCTTCATGGAGCACGTCTTATTGGATTGGTTCAACACTTCTTTATACATGACTTGCACTTGTATTTCCATTGAACACCATACGCTAACAGCCCATGTCTGGCACTTTAGGATATTGCCTTTGCAAACACCCCGACCCCAGAAGACTCCAGTGGGATCCTTCGAGATTATTCAATGTCCTAGCGCTGTGGTGGGTGCCATGAGCATGATGTTTTGCGCGGTTTGATAAGGACAGTAGGGCAAGCATAACATCACGTTCGTATTCATTTCCCTGTTTGGTAATATTTTCGAGGAGAGACTGCCAACGCTCGCCGTAAAACACGCGTTAATGTGTTGCTTTCCAGTTGCAATCGCCATCACAAGTCGTCGAGATAACCGAAAATCGACTGCTGGCCCGTTACCTTGACCGCGCTGACTCAGCTTCCGGCCCGCCTGGTCATGTCAACGTACGAACGACACGTGGTGGCGGCAGGTCAGTGTGCTGAGTACACAGCAGGCTACGCGCTCACCACGCATGGGCAGGCTGCCTCGGCCGCGGCTTGAACAGGCCTCCGTTTCCCGATGACATCAGCGGTGACGCGGTGCTGGGGGCTGTTCAGCCTGAAGCCCGGCTCACGCCGCCACCGGAGCATTGCTGCATGCGTATGCGGCGTCCATGCTCCCACCGTCATCGATATCAAGTCCGGGTCAGATGCAGGTTTTTTTTTGGGTGGGGGGGTACTGTGCTTGTTCAGCGAGATCCAGCGTCAGGGGCGCTGCTGCCGGCCGGAGGATATCGCCCTGCTTTGGGCCAGTGTGGGTCGTAGCGACCTCATGGGTGACCAAGAGAACGTCCTTCTAGTTATGTTTGGCGACACTGACGCGGACGTTCGCGGGAAGGCAGTGCAGTTTGTCCAGAATATCCGAGTCATGCAGCAGTCCACTGGCGATCGTCTTAAGGTGCGACACTTCAGAGTCCCAGATCTGAACTTTTCGATCAGCAGCTACATGCAGCTGGCCGATGTGGAGAGCGCGACGCTGGACTGGACGCTACACATCCAGCCACTGACTCTGGAGGAGCTGCAGGCCGATCTGGCGACGCCGTCCCGCAATGCCACGCCCTTGCTCAGCCACTCAACAGGGAGAGCAGTGAAGCTGACAACGGAGACGGTGGGGCACGTTTGTGGCGCCCAGCGTCAAGACAATCAAGCCATCAACAAGCTGGCAGCGGGGAAGCGCAACCCCGGACAAGCGACGATAGCGCGGGCAATAAGCGGGCCATAAGCGGGCCATAGCGGGCCATAAGCGGGCCATAAGCTAGCGGGCCATAAGCGGGCCATAAGCGGGCCATAAGCGGGCCATAAGATAGCGGGGGCCATAAGCGGGCCATAAGCGGGCCATAAGCGGGCCATAAGCGGGCCATAAGCGGGCCATAAGCGCAAACTGTGATGCAGCTGAAGATGTGTTACGATACCTTGAATCTGTATTAATGATGTGAAATCTCCGCAATCTCCGTAATGTGTAATCTATGTGTAATTCACACGTGACAATGTGTAATGTTCGGATGTAAATGTTCGGATGTAATGTGTAATGTAAATGTGACAATGTTCGGACAATTCTCCGTGACAATCCTCCGCAGTACCTCAGACACGTAACAATTATCCGCAGTACCTAATCTACACAGTAATCTATGTAACCTACACGGTGCCATATTGCGCTACCATAGACACCTGTCATACTGTGCCGTGACGCATAGTGTCACAATGTGCCACCGCATGCAGTGACCCGCGTACCTAATTGTTGACACAGCCCGGTGCTCACCTCCCGCGATTACCGTGGCGGCGTCTCCCCCGGGCATGGCCCCGCATCACGCTCCTTCAACCTCAGGCGGCCATGTCGGTAATCATACTTCATCTGCGTCGGCATCTGCCAACTTTATCTTCATTTACGATCTGGATCTCTGTGACTTTATCCATTAGCATCTAGTTGATGAAAGCCAGGGCTGGACGGCAACAAAGAGCATCACCGCGACAATACCGAAGCGACAGAGAAGTGTAATACATGTAATACACTGTGTAATGCATGTAATATCGGAATTCGGAAGTGTAATGCACGTCCGATACATGAGATCCATGGCACCGCAAGTGGCACAAGTGCATCGACGACACCATCCACAATCGATGCACGACACGAGCGTTACAAGGAAGACCAATTCGAGGAAAACCCTTCGGCACAGAGGCTGTTCTGCAGCTGCCAATGACTCGCATAACATGCTAACCGGAGGGCTACCCCCCCCCCCCTCCGCTCTACTCTCGTAATCGGGAAAGCTGTTAATCTGTGAGGGAAATATCGGCCAACTTAGCAAAATACTTTAATTTCGTGCACATTTCTGGAGCAGTTTTGCGCCGCCCAACCGGTAAATATTATAAAACGATTCCCTCACACCTGCCATGCTCCATCCTGCCGAACTCTATCGTCAGCTAAGATCCCCCTAGAATTCAGCCTTGAGCTCCATTCCATCACCATCCGATGGAAAGATCAACAAAATCCACCATCCGACGGATGCTAGTAACGTAGTGTTCGGCTGGGGAGGCGTTCATATTTTCCAAAGTTCACAACTTCCATCGTTCATAATTTCCAAATGGGAAGTTAACTTCCAAAAATTGAAAGTCAACTTCCAAAACAGCCCGGACAGGAGGCGATCATATTTTCCAAAGTCCATAATCTCCAAATTGGCAGCTAATTTCCAAAACATGGAAGCGAGCCGCCAACTTGGAAGTTAGCTTTCAAACATTAGAAGTCAACTTTTAAAAGTCGGAAGGTTATGTTAGATTAGGTTAGGTTAGGTGATTCGGCTGCCGGAAGCCGACCCGACTCGACGACCGACGCTGCGGCCGTCGTTTCCGACGCCACGCTGGCCGCCGCAGCGCCTCTCGCCACTGCGGCGGCTCACCGTTCGTCAGCGTCGCGTGCGTTCGCGCCGGCGGGAACCGGTGACCCGCGGCGGTGGGAGGCCGCTGCTGACCGCCTCCCGGCGGCGGCGACGGGAGGCCGCTGCTGACCGCCTCCCGGCGGCGGCGACGGGAGGCCGCTGCTGACCGCCTCCCCGGCGGCGGCGGCGGCGGGAGGCCGCTGCTGACCGCCTCCCCGGCGGCGGCGGGAGGCCGCTGCTGACCGCCTCCCCGGCGGCGGCGGCGGCGGGAGGCCGCTGCTGACCGCCTCCCCGGCGGCGGCGGGAGGCCGCTGCTGACCGCCTCCCCGGCGGCGGCGGCGGGAGGACGCTGCTGACCGCCTCCCCGGCGGCGGCAGCGGGAGGCCGCTGCTGAGCGCCTCCCCGCCGCGACGCGCCAACGAAGCAGGAAGGTCAGCGCCCCGGGCCGCTCCCTCCCATCAGCTGCACACCGCTCCACACCGGAACCAACCGCCGCCGCCGCCGCCGGCGCCGGTGGCAGCAGGGCCGATCCCAGGCAGGGGAGACAGCGGGCACGTACCCACAATGTGCCATGTTCGAAGACGAATTCGTTTGCCTGCAATAGTCAACGGCTATGGACACCTTTCATGGAAAAGAGAAAGTGATCATGCGACACGTGCCGTTTGTGTCCTGATCATGCGACACGTGTCGTTTGTGTCCAGCTGGTAGTGTTCGAATACTTTCTATGATTGAAACACTACCGGTAATTGCTGGAGCGGTATCGATAATTTGCTAGCTACTAATTCGAAAGTTACTACCACTTTAAGACCCATAGTTGTCTGGGCAGGACGTATCTGCACGAGACGATGCATTGGTTAAAGCCACGGTCAGATCGGTATGCATCCAAATGTGAGAAGTTTGAACAAACAAATATAGTCCTCCAAATCCTTTGGCGCTCACAAAACTGGTTGGTTTGGCCTCCTCAAGACGGGCAACTGTGTACACCACTGGGGAGGGGATGTTGGCTCACAGTCCATCACCAGTTAGTTCCAATCACTGCGAACTACCCGGGCTCCACAGTTCGTCATCCCCACCAATGCCCACTGCCCAGGTCCTTAGCCAAGTGTGGCCAGTTCGGAGAGCGGTTACGGGGCCGATGGAGCCGACGGGCGGTGGTGACGTTTTTGGCGGTGGCGACTATCGAACGAGACAACGCTGTCCCAACTTCCAACATCCGTCACGACAATGCGTCCCGACAGAGTATTTTCCCGGCAACAGGCCTGAGAACAGATAGCCGAGGCAGGGGGGGGTCATGTCCCCGCCCACAGACACGACGTGCCGCACGGACTGCTATGGAAGATGGGGGGGGGGGGGGTCATGTCCCGCCCACAGACACGACGTGCCGCACGGACTGCTATGGAAGATGGGGGGGGGGCTATATCCTCCCCACGCCCACAGACACGACGTGCCGCACGGACTGCTATGGAAGATGGAGGGGGGGGCTATATCCTCCCCACGCTCACAGACACGACGTGCCGCACGGACTGCTATGGAAGATGGAGGGGGGGCTATATCCTCCCCACGCTCACAGACACGACGTGCCGCACGGACTGCTATGGAAGATGGAGGAGGAGGGCCCCCCAAGATGGGGGGGCTATATCCTCCCCACGCCCACAGACACGACGTGCCGCACGGACTGCTATGGAAGATGGAGGGGGGGCTATATCCTCCCCACGCTCACAGACACGACGTGCCGCACGGACTGCTATGGAAGATGGAGGCGGGGGTGGGGGGGGCTATATCCTCCCCAGGCTCACAGACACGACGTGCCGCATGGACTGCACGCGGATATATGACTCCTCCAGTAGAGTATCACATAGGCGTGAGGCCACGCAAACATAGCTTGAAGCTAAACAGCAAAGGTAATTAGCTGCAGAATGCAACGGTGTTCGGAAAGTTCGATGTCGAAAAGGTGTACCTTAAGCGCCTGGTCTGCTGGCGCAGATTTTGTTTGAGTTTGGACTGAATAGGAATTAATTCAGGCGTCCTTCATAAACAAGGCTGGATCTCTTGCCAAACAAAGGAGTGGGTCCGAGTCCAAAAAACGTACAATGGAATGGTGAAAATTATAAGTTAGCATTGGCAAGGTGCCAAGCAAGAGTAAGGTCCGAACATCCCCCCGACTCGCTCGGATATCCAGCCATACTCACAAACCCAGGCCAACAACAATTTGCATGCATTAATATAGTACTATCCAGAATTTCTTCTATTAGTGCCAGTCTGCTTCACGATTCCTCTTATACCTCACGGGTAATTAGACCGAACCATGTCATTCTTAGTGCTGACCTATTACTTGTTTCGGCTCATTACTGGTGCATATGCAGGCGCACGTGGCATGTAGTATCTCAATACAGTAAGTAGTCGGTTTCAACATTCAATGGAGGAACCCAGAACACGGGCAAAATGATCCATTACAAATAATTTTCGTATTTTACTTCAGTCATTTGTCGTGAATCTCCACACCGAGTGGTCCCTTGAGACATATAACGCGAGATACCGAGCAGATTGCCGAGGAACGATGTCTACTTGAAACTTCTAGGGATGTCCAGAATATCTCTGGACTGTAGAGGCAGTGCGAGGCAGCTGATTAAATACAGCAATTCCCCCTTAAAATCCAGTTGCAAGCACTAAGGTGCTGCATCCTCCCCCACTTAACGTATTGCTCTCCATAGTGCCCTGCACTTCTGAATGTTCTGTAAATCTTAGTACCCTACCCCCTTGGTTCCCTGTGCCCTCGGGTGATCGGATGTTATTTTTACTCATTTGGCCTTTCCATATAATTCCTTTCCAAGCAATGTACACTAAAGCGAAGCTTGACGTGCTCGCTTTATCAATGTAGATGTTGTCCCAGGGTGACCCAAGGTCAGGTCACGAGACCAGAAGCTGGACAGTTTACGAGGGTGTCCAGTATCCGCACGGGAATTGCCTCTCAAGTCAGCATGGCATTCGGGTCCCTGGGACCTAGTTGCCACGTTTTTGCATACCTAATATCATCATTATCTCATGTCACATTCATTAATTTATATCAATGTATTTGAAAGACACTTCAAAATTGGAAATCACATTTTGTTTCATCTCCAAGTTTCTATTTGCACTATATGGCGCAGCTTTCAGCAATCGTCAACCTGTGTCGACAAATGCGGTCCATGTGTGGGTGACGCCAGCATCTGATAGCCGACCCTCGTCTGTACTGCGGTTAGTCACCCCCTCGTCGGCCGGCACACCGCGTGCAGTATACACCACCTGCGCATGCCACAGCTGCAGCCGCCGTGGCCGGCAGAATCGATGCCAACTTCCGAGCAATATATCGACGGAGCACGGCACGTCCGAGCCCACCAGCCGACCATAACTCGAGGTAGTTCCCGACACGACAGGGGTCCCGCCTGCCCGACACGACAGGGTCCAGCCTGTGACACGACATGTGTCCCGCCTGTAACACGACAGGGTCCAGCCTGTGACACACGACAGAGGTCCCTGCCCGACACGACAGGGGTACCGCCTGCCAGAAACGACAGGGTCCCGCTGCCCGACACGACAGGGTTCAGCCTGTAACACGACAGGGGTCACGCCTGCCCGACATGACAGGGGTCCCTGCACGACACGACAGGATCCGCCTGCCAGAAACGACAGGGTCCCGCTGCCCGACACGACAGGGTCCAGCCTGTAACACGACAGGGGTCACGCCTGCCCGACACGACCAGGTCCGGCCTGTAAGACGACTGGGTCTAGGCTGCCAGACACGACAGGGGAGTCCCGTCTGCAAGACACGACAGGGGTCCTTGCCCGACACGGCAGGGTCTCGCCTGCCCGACACGACAGGGTCCAGCCTGCCCGACACGACAGGGTCCAGCCTGCCCGACACGACAGGGTCCAGCCTGCCCGACACGACAGGGCCCAGCCTGCCCGACACGACAGGGCCCAGCCTGCCCGACACGACAGGGTCCAGCCTGCCCGACACGACAGGGCCCAGCCTGCCCGACACGACAGGGTCCAGCCTGCCCGACACGACAGGGCCCAGCTTGCCCGACACGACAGGGTCCAGCCTGCCCGACACGACAGGGTCCAGCCTGCCAGACACGACAGGGCCCAGCCTGCCCGACACGACAGGGTCCAGCCTGCCAGACACGACAGGGTCCAGCTTGCCCGACACGACAGGGTCCAGCCTGCCCGACACGACAGGGTCCCGCCTGGCAGACACGACAGGGTCCAGCCTGCCCGACACGACAGGGCCCAGCCTGCCCGACACGACAGGGTCCAGCCTGCCCGACACGACAGGGTCCAGCTTGCCCGACACGACAGGGCCCAGCCTGTCCGACACGACAGGGTCCAGCCTGCCCGACACGACAGGGCCCAGCCTGCCCGACATGACAGGGCCCAGCCTGCCCGACACGACAGGGTCCAGCCTGCCCGACACGACAGGGCCCAGCCTGCCCGACACGACAGGGTCCCGCCTGCCCGACACGACAGGGTCCAGCCTGCCCGACACGACAGGATCCAGCATGTTCCTGCAGGCCGCGGGATACCGCCTGAGGACATCAGCACCCCCTCATGTAGCCGGAGGAGGCGGTTGAATGCACCAGTCAGTTTTTAAGACCGTTGACTAAATCGAACTACAACACGCCTGAGAAAAACTACGCACCAATGTATATCACGCACAGCTTATACAACAGCCTTCTTCGACCATCACCCTGACGCACAGGGATACGCTGTTCTGTGTCAACATTTCCTCGGACGCTTCTCCAATGGTGAAGAACCAATCTCGGTACGGGAGTGATTGTTCCTCAATGGTGAAGAACCAATCTCGGTAAGGGAGCGATTGTTCCTCAACATGATGAAAATGTCCTTCAGGCACTAGCTTTGTTGCCACCTTAGAACCTTTCACTTGTGTGAAAGACGAGGGTCGGAACATTCCAAAGCCACGATTTGCATTAAACTATTATGCGTACCTATCCTCCTCGCAGCATTTCACTATGCAACGTCGGGAGTAGGACACTTTTTAGCGTGCGAACTGGGTGGAAATTCCCACCCAACACTTCATTTATTCCACCCAGTCGTTGTGTTCTTTTTGCCCTGCCTCTCCAATTGATTCTACTATTCTTGATAGAGTTGCCTCTTCACATCAGAATAGGTGTCCTTTTTACAAATGATTTCCACCACATGATTATTCACTAAAATGTGAAATGATGCCTGGGAGTGCCTGCATGTTGCTAGCCTGCTACCTATCTGAGATGCTTCCAGGTCGCTGATCGTACTGATACCGGGTGGTGGCCTAGCTGTAACAACAACAAACAGCAAAAATGCAAATATGATCTAAATATTACTGCCATCGACAAATCGTTTCAGTGACTGTGTTCTGTTCAGTGACTGTGTTCTGTTCAGTGACTGTGTTCTGTTCAGTGACTGTGTTCAGTGACTGTGTTCTGTTCAGTGACTGTGTTCAGTGACTGTGTTCTGAAGCACCTTTGAATTAGTTTTTCTCACATATGGGCAACTAGATAAGGGAGTCTACACAGAAACAAAACCCGTGGTAGTGCGTGTAGCCAATTAAGATGCTGCATTAGTAACGGGATCCACATCTTTATAAGGTCCTATATATATACACTAACTCACTAGGTTACTTTCCTCACTAGCTCGGCGGACGTCGTTAGCCCCGCTAGCTCGGCGGAGGTCGTTAGACCCACTAGCTCGACGGACGTCGTTAGTCCCGCTAGCTCGGCGGACGTCGTTAGCCCCGCTAGCTCGATGGACGTCGTTTTCCCCGCTAGCTCGGCGGACGTCCTCAGCTCTGTCGACCGCCCAGAGCAGGCGCCTGCCGCCGACCACTGCCTGAGCTACAATCGACCTGACTCGGGTCGATTGATGGCCTGCCGCCTGTCAACTGTTGACCTGATGACGTCACGCAGGTGGTGAGCGCGCAGGAGTAATGTCTGGTCGAGTGGCGGCTGCCCGTCATTTGGAGATCCTCCCTCTCCCATCCGAAATTGATGTCCGCTCCTCTGCTCAAGGCATCACAATCAGCCGCATTAATATTTCTAGAAGGGCGCCAAATGACCCTGTAGTCGGCGCGCCCTTAAACCCAAATAATCAATCAATCAATATTTCTAGAAATACCGTGTGAAGAGGAGAAATGATAAAGAAATATTAAGAAAAGAAGGAATTGGTGATAAATACACATTGCCAAATAATTCTCCATTTATCTCCAGTAGCTGCCATTCCTGCTGATAATTTTATCCGTGCTGGTGCCGGAACAATATCTTCATTGTGCCTTGGTTGCCAGCTGTTGAATAAAATGTTTTCCGATATGAATAGCCAGCGATAGCAATAGCCATTGGTACGGCGGCAACGCCACCCGTGAAGCATTATAAGTGTGAAACCCTGACAGTAACTCACCATTTTATGGCCGCGGAAAGCGTTATTTTGTCTCTGCGATGGCAAGGTGTGTGTGTGGCCGGCCCACCGCGTCTAGGTTAAACAGAGGAAAAGGAGCATGTGAAGCATGTGAAGCATGTGAAGAGCTGCGGCTGACCTTTCTAGCGGCTGAACTGAAACTTTTGACCGTGGAAATAAATACAGGAAATATTCTGGGGCTCCAGAATCAAAGTTCCAGAAATCTGAGCTTTTCCGTTCAGTCGGGAGAAAGGGGACAGGAACGAGGAACGGGCACAGGAGACAACCACGGCTTCACCCCTCTGACCTGAAAATCGTTCCTGTACCCCTGAGATTGGATCCCACCCGGGAATTGAAGGTGACGACGCCATTAAGTGGTGCTCCAGCGAACGTGCAAAGATACAGTCAGGGGTGTTGTTTATATACTTTTGAGGAGACAAGTGCCTGCTCAATGTTGTCTTCCCCACCCCCACAACCGCTAAATTTGGCTTTTAGCATGGGACCCAATGGATTGTGTCCCCAATCCACTTGGGCCTGCCTATTGCCTTCATGTATTGTCCCCCTGATAATTTTCAGAAATCAACGCCCATGGATGCAATGCTAATTCCAGCACGGAATTGCGAAAATGGGTCCCCGGAGCTTCCGCTGCAGAACAATTTCAGAATAGGACTGAAGCAGTCGGCCGCCATTGTCACCTGACCGGACTTCAGCAGGCGGTTCAACCTCGTGTACTTACCTTTGCGGAGTTCAGCCGTGTGCAAAATATCCATCCCAACAGCTGGCACATTGGAAACTGTGCCTACCTCAGATGTTTCGCGGTACAACTTTACAGGTTGGATGTATAAAAAGTCGGCCAAAAATGTGAAACAATGCGTCTCCGCGAAAAGCGGACACAGCGTGCATACAGTGTGCGTTATTTATCGCCAAATAAGTGAAGATGACGAGATGCAATAAAACGACAATGAGTACACTACCCAGATGTTTTCTCTGTCCTCTCGAGCGTCTCAGTAACACAGCTAGCCTAATCCAACGACCAACGAACCATTCGACCGAAGCGCCATGCAAATACCGCCACATTTTCTCACGTTTTACGTGTGGTGTTGATGGCGTTGTCATGACGACGGCTCCTGGCAATTTATCTGACACGGTGATGTGCGGCCAGTCGCCAAGCCATCACCACGAATTGCCGCACCGGGCGGGAGCGTGACCATGATGAGATCTCATCGTTCCAAGCACCGGTGGAGTTCATCGGAAACCAAACTGATGCCAGAGTCTTTATTATTATTACTGACAAAACCAACACCAATCTGGAATCGAGATTCACTGTCGCAAAAGAAAACATATTCATTCATGATTTTTACACCAGTTTCCTTTTTCGTTCATTCATGCACTGTTTTAAACTCCCGCCTTTGTTTCAGTCAATCCTCAAAGCGGATAATGTATCACCTTTAAATATCTTGAAGCTTGAAAGAAGCGCCTACCTAGACGGGTGCAGTAAGAGGGAAAATCTCGGGCCATAGGTCAGAACAAGTCTGTGCCGACATGTGCCAATAACGTGACTGCACTGCAGCCTGATCGGCAACAACGGTGGTGGCACCTCCCCAGGGCGGCGTGAGGGGGCACGTGTTCTGAGACGTGGTATGAGACGTGACAAGAGAGCACCCAGGCCTGGACAATAGCAATCAGCTGCTGGGGTGTCGTTTAACTGCATATGTGACGCGTGTGGCGATTCTGATGGATATTTATCGATATATATATATATATATATATATATATATATATATATATATATAATATATATATATATATATATATATATTTATATTTATATGTGCGTGCGCCAAGTTCACCAATTACAGTGCAGAGTTGTGATGACAATAAAAAGAATAGCTTTCGTGGAACGCGACTCTATATAACACAATTCTATTTATATTCACATATCAAATCCCTCCCACGGGAGCTTGGCTAGCTTGGCAGCACGTGCGCTTATACTATTTTCAACCGGTGAATTTGGCTGAAGCAAACTCGGTGATTGATCGACGGATTTCGAAGTCGTTTCTGTGAAAGCTAATTGTGCTCTGTAATTGGCTAAATTGGTGCGCGCACAGAAAAAAAAACTGATATCGATCACAGTCGTCACACGCGTCATATATGCAGCTAAACGACACCCCAGCAGCTGACGCCGTTGTCTAACCTGACTCGATAGGCATTGAGAGCACCCAGGTGTATCGCTGTGTGGCCACTGACCTGGACACTCGGCGAGGTGACGAACGGTGCGTGTTGGCGCGCGTTCCACAGCAGCCTGGCTCCTCGGCACAGCCCACACACAGACGCCGCCGCGTCAACACTGGCCGCGCTCTGCCAGCGCACACCCACCAGCTGAGCGACGACGGCGGCGGCGGCGGCGGCGGCTCGCGCGGCGGCGCGCGCGCTCAAGTTCAAGGACGTGGCGCCGCCTCGCCGCCGGCGCCCCGGGCAAAAAGCGGCGAGCCGGGGTCGTGACCCCGCGCGAGCTCCGTCGCGCGCCCCGTTCGCAACGTCTGCGATTGGATCTTGCGCCGCGCCCCCATTCACATCCAGCACTCGTTCCCGCAGCGTCCGCAGCAGACCCTTGAGCAGGCCCTTGAGCAGGTCGTGCAGGGGCTGTGTTCTGGGCGGCGGTACATCAGCGTCAGATGTGGGGCTATGACCCGGCACGGCAGCACAGGCGTTACACGTTCGGGAAACTGGTCTGCCGGCCCCGGTCGGGTCGCTGACTGGAGGAGCGGTCGTTGCTATCTGAGGCTCATGGCCGCGCGCCAGGGGTAGGTGGGAGGAGGTGAGGTGGGGCCAGGACTGGAAGTCAGGTAGGTGGTGCCATTCATTCCTTCCTGGGTGGCAGCGCCACACAGCGGCCCGGTGGCGGTGAGGGGACAACGGCGTGACATGAGGAGCAGCATGACAGTGGCAGCGTGACATCAGCAGCATGACAG
This sequence comes from Ashinkailepas kermadecensis, assembly GCA_034440615.1. Taxonomy (NCBI): domain Eukaryota; kingdom Metazoa; phylum Arthropoda; class Thecostraca; family Neolepadidae; genus Ashinkailepas; species Ashinkailepas kermadecensis. Next base: position 249,104 of record JAOTOM010005139.1, on the reverse strand, counting down.
TAGCAGCGTGACATAAGCAGCAGCGTGTCATAAGCAGCGTGACATAAACAGCGTGACACAAGCAGCGTGACATAAACAGCGTGACATAAGCAGCGTGACATAAGCAGCAGCGTCACATAAGCAGCGTGACATAAACAACGTGACAGTAGCAACGAGACAGTAGCAGCGTGACAGTAGCAGCGTGACATAAGCAGCGTGACATAAGCAACGTGACAGTAGCAGCGAGACAGTAGCAGCGTGACAGTAGCAGCGTGACATGAGCAGCAGCGTGACATAAGCAGCGTGACATAAACAACGTGACAGTAGCAACGTGACAGTAGCAGCGTGACAGTAGCAGCGTGACAGTAACAGCGTGACAGTAGCAGCGTGACATAAGTAGCAGCGTGACATGAGCAGCGTGACATAAGCAGCGTGACATAAGCAGCGTGACAGTAGCAGCGTGACTTAAGCAGCGTGACATAAGCAGCGTGACAGTAACAACGTGACAGTAGCAGCGTGACAGTAGCAGTGAGACATATACAGCGTGACAGTAGCAGCGTGACACAAGCAGCGTGACGGTAGCAGTGTGACATGAGAAGCGTAACAGCAGCAGCGTGACATAAGCAGCGTGACATAAACAACGTGACAGTAGCAGCGAGACAGTAGAAGCGTGACAGTAGCAGCGTGACATAAGCAGCGTGACATAAACAACGTGACAGTAGCAGCGTGACAGTAGCAGTGAGACATATACAGCGTGACAGTAGCAGCGTGACACAAGCAGCGTGACGGTAGCAGTGTGACATGAGAAGCGTAACAGCAGCAGCGTGACATAAGCAGCGTGACAGTAGCAGCGTGACATAAACAGCGTGGCATAAGGTGCGTGACATAAGCAGCGTGACAGTAGCAGCGTGATATAAGCAGCAGCGTGACATAAACAACGTGACAGTAGCAACGAGACAGTAGCAGCGTGACAGTAGCAGCGTGACATAAGCAGCAGCGTGACATAAGCAGCGTGACATAAACAACGTGACAGTAGCAACGTGACAGTAGCAGCGTGACAGTAGCAGCGTGACATAAGCAGCGTGACATAAGCAGCAGCGTGACATAAGCAGCGTGACATAAACAACGTGACAGTAGCAACGTGACAGTAGCAGCGTGACAGTAGCAGCGTGACATAAGCAGCAGCGTGACATAAGCAGCGTGACAATAGCAGCGTGGCATAAGCTGCGTGACATAAGCTGCGTGACATAAGCTGCATGACAGTAGCAGCGTGACATAAGCAGCGTGACAGTAGCAGCGTGACATAAGCAGCAGCGTGACATAAGCACCGTGATATAAGCAGCGTGACATAAACAACGTGACAGTAGCAGCGTGACAGTAGCAGCATGACCGTAGCAGCGTGACAGTAGCAGCGTGACTGCAGCAGCGTGACATAAGCAACATGACATAAGCATCGGAAAAGAAGTCGCTAGGACGTGGCGGACTGCCCCACTGGACCAACGATCAGTAAGTTGACACACGCCTTGTTACCTGTCCGACGGAAGGCACACCAACAACAGGGCAAAGCTCCGCTCCAAAAGCCCCGCGCAGATCGTACACCACGACACGAATCCAGAAACCGCGTACGTCTCAGAATGTCATCGCCCTCCCCCTCCCCTACCCACCGGTGCTGTGGTCCAGACAACCTCCGGCCGCCGGCCGTGAGGTCATTGACCTCGGTCGGTCGGCGGGGTGATCGGCAGCCAGTCGTGTCTAGTTATGGCTATTCCCCCGATAGATTCTGGCTATTCCCGTTACGTCGAACAAGTTCAAATCGCCTCTGTGACGTCATATGACCGATTGGAGTCGGTGCGGGCCGCAGGCAGGTGTGCGCGCATCTGACGGCCGGGGCCGCCACCATTGCCAGACGCTGAGTGTAAGGACATTCTTCTGCATGACCTCCCAAACAACAGTTGGCTATTTCTTGGATTGGACTCCCTTAGCAGGAAGACATCACTTGCAGCGTGTAGAATGCTGATAAACAGAATGACGTCGTTTTGAGGCCAAGTTTGATGGCAGTTTTGTGGTCAAATTTGTCGTCAAACAGATGCGTTTAGCTGCGTGTGCGACACTAAGAAACGGAAGGGCGTCAAAACGGCGAAATGCGTCGTTGCGACGTCAACTTCGGAAACCTTTTTTCTTTCAAGCTTGACGCCGAAATGGCGATTTGGTGATCGTTCTGCTATCAAACTTCGGGTCGAAACGACGCCTTTCCTCTTTCGGACGCCTTTTTGTTTGCCAACGTTGTAAACGTGACTTCTGGAAGCCAATGCTAAAGTCGGATCAGCGAATTTTACACCGCATAGCAGCGCTTGCCGTTTTTCTTCACGCAAGCCTGCCGTTGTCAAGCAAACCTTGGCGTAAGTATAGGTATCTCAGCATGAAAAATCCAGTTTGGGAACATATTTGGTGCTCCCGAAGTATATTCTGCTGCTTGAATGTAAATTGAGGTCCTTTTACCGTTCCGCCTTCAGTGGACCTTAGCAGGCGTCAGCACTCTGGCGCAGCATTCCTACGCGAACGCTGTTCCCAATGGCAAGTCAACGAAAGGCTCGAAATAGTGAGACGCACGGATATCGGTCTAAATCCTAATCGGCACAGAATCACACGTAAAAATAGCCTAGATGTCTAAGCGTACGGGACATTTCTACAACAAGACGGAAGTCACATAGGCCTAAAACAGGGGCATGGCGCAAAGGAGCATTGCTCCCTTTCCAACGTGAAACTCTGACTTTGCAACATAATGATGCATGAAAAGAAACGACTTCAAGAAGAACTTTGCCGCAACTCTGCGATTATTACTCTACCATAGCTCGCCAGATTATTTAGCAGAACGCGGAAGTGCCCGGAACGGTCACGAGGCTCCAATCCCCTGCTGGGCCAGCTCCAACCACCACTTCCACCATGGGACGTGGCGGGTCCCTGCTCCCCGGAGGTGCGCCTGGAGCCGCCCAGCCACCACTTCCTCTTCGGGACGTGGCGGATTCATGCCCCCGGGTGCGCCTGCAAATCGTCCGCACTTCAAGGTCAAGGTGAGCGTCGTCGGCTGCTGCGGCCGCGGCCCGGGGCCGGTGGACGTGACGGTATGGTGGAGCAGCCACGGCTGCTCTTCTTGCTGCGTCACGCAGCCAAACAGAGGACTTGTGACGTCATTTGCAAGGCTCACTTTGCCGGCTAATAGCACGTGAATGCAGGTAGAGTGCACGTAAAATATTGAAGCGCAGGTAGCTGGAAACTAGAGATGCTGGGGAGGTAGTGGGAAACCGACGATGATAGGCCATCCCGAGACGACAAAATTTGCATTACCACTGTGGTGTCGACAGCAAGGTAACACCTTCAAATCTGGTCTACCTCACCTTTAATCAGGATATGCCGACGAAAGCCACCTCTGCTGGCGTTCACTACACACACACACACATGATGTGATACTGATGGGATTGTCTATGGTAGCACAATGGGTATGATGGGAGGAGTTTGTAATTGTTCAGTGTATTATGCAATAGCAAGTGAGTCTCTTATTAGGTCTGAACGCTTTATGAAATTGTGTGGGATGTGCCTAGCAGTGGATTCGGCACCTTCCTTTGGGATGTGATGCTGATAAGATTGTCTATGGTGGCACGATGGGTATGATGGGAGGAGCTTGTGATTGTTGAGGGTGTTATGCGGTAGCAAATGAGTGGTGCTAGATAGGCTGGGATATATAGCTTCCTAGGAACTTTGGATAAGGGATTGATTGGGATGGGAGTATGTACATTTATAGTACCTTTTCTAGATAGGCTTAACCCAGATGGGCCCCTGTCAAGGGCGTCGCCACCGGGGGGGCAGGGGGGGCAGTCGCCCCCCCTGCCGTGAAACAGGGGGGGGCGCCGCCCCCCCTGAAATTTGAGGAGGCCCCTATCCGCAAATGCACAGCACAAAAGGTGAGCAAGGAGGCCGACGGGACAGAATATCATGCTGTCAATGAGGCCTCAAAACTGACGAGGCCACCAGGAAATATAATCAGGTCTCTATAAGAGACGTAGAACAGAGATTGGGAGGAGGCCCCCAGGACGAAAAGGAGGCCCCATGACGAAAAGGAGGCCTCAAGACGTAGAACAGAGATTGGGAGGAGGCCCCCAGGACGAAAAGGAGGCCCCCGGGACGAAAAGGAGGCCCCCAGGACGAAAAAGAGGCCACAAGACGTAGAACAGAGATTGGGAGGAGGCCCCCAGGACGAAAAGGAGGCCTCAAGACGTAGAACAGAGATTGGGAGGAGGCCCCCAGGACGAAAAGGAGGCCCCCCGGGACGAAAAAGAGGCCCCCAGGACGAAAAAGAGGCCCCAAGACGTAGAACAGAGATTGGGAGGAGGCCCTCATGACGAAAAGGAGGCCTCAAGACGTAGAACAGAGATTGGGAGGAGGCTCCCAGGACGAAAAGGAGGCCCCCCAGGACGAAAAGGAGACCCCATGACGAAAAGGATGCACCCAAGGACGAAAAGGAGGCCCCGAGACGTAGAACAGAGATTGGAAGGAGACCCCCAGGACGAAAAGGAGGCCCCCCAGGACGAAAAGGAGGCCCCAGGGCGAAAAGGAGGCACCAAGACGTAGAACAGAGATTGGGAGGAGGCCCCCAAGACGAAAAGGAGACCCCAGGACGAAAAGGATGCACCCAAGGACGAAAAGGAGGCCCCAAGACGTAGAACAGAGATTGGGAGGAGGCCCCCAGGACGAAAAGGAGGCCCCCCGGGACGAAAAGGAGGCCCCAGGACGAAAAGGAAGGCACCAAGACGTAGAACAGAGATTGGGAGGAGGCCCCCAGGACGAAAAGGAGGCCCCAGGACGAAAAGGAGGCCTCCAGGACGAAAAGGAAGCTCCCAGGACGAAAACGAGGCCCCCAGGACGAAAGACGCAGTCCATGCGTCCCTACACTCCAACAATCAACCAACCAACCCCAGGACGAAAAGGATGCACCAAAGGACGAAAAGGATGCCCCAAAGACGTAGAACAGAGATTGGGATGAGGCCCCCAGGACGAAAAGGAGGCCCCCAGGACGAAAAGGAGGCCACCAGGACGAAAAGGATGCCCCTAAAACGTAGAACAGAGATTGTGAGGTGGCCCCCAGGACGAAAAGGATGCCCATAACGCAAAGGAAGCCCCCAAGACGTAGAACAGAGATTGGGAGGAGGCCCCCAGGACGAAAAGGAGGCCCCCCGGGACGAAAAGGAGGCCCCAGGAAAAAAGGAGGCCCCAGGACGAAAAGGAAGGCACCAGGACGAAAAGGAAGGCACCAAGACGTAGAACAGAGATTGGGAGGAGGCCCCCAGGACAAAAGGAGGCCCCCAGGACGAAAAGGAGGCCCCCAGGACGAAAAGGAGGCCCCCAGGACGAAAAGGAGGCTCCCAGAACGAAAAGGAGGCCACCAGGACGAAAGACGCAGTCCATGCGCCCCTACACTCCAACAATTAACCAACCAACCCCAGGACGAAAAGGATGCACCAAAGGACGAAAAGGATGCCCCAAAGACGTAGAACAGAGATTGGGATGAGGTCCCCAGGACGAAAAGGAGGGCCCCAGGACGACAAGGAGGCCCCCAGGACGAAAAGGAGGCCCCCAGGACGAAAAGGAGGCCCCAGGACGAAAAGGCGGCCCCTAAGACGTAGAACAGAGATTGTGAGGTGGCCACCAGGACGAAAAGGAGGCCCCCAGGACGAAAAGGATGCCCCATAACGCAAGGATGCCCCAAGACGTAGAACAGAGATTGGGAGGAGGCCCCCAGGACTAAAAAGGAGGCCCCAGGACGAAAAGGAGGACACTAGAACGAAAAGGATGCACCCAAGGACGAAAAGGACGTAGGACTAGACGTAGAACAGAGAACAGATATAGGAAGGTAGCCCCCAGGACGAAAAGGAGGCCCCAGGACGAAAAGGAGACCCCAGCACGAAAAGGAGGCCCTCAGGACGGAAAGGATGCCACCGAGACGGGCAAGAAGCCACCCAGGTTAGACGAAAAGGCTTCCGATGGGTGGCAGGATATTCTTAAGTTGAAAAACGAGGCCCCCAAGACGGAAGATGCCCCTGCAATATAAAATTAAGACCTGATAGGGGAGACTTCTCCGGACGCAATAGGGGCCCCAAGACGGGTAGGAAGGTTTCCGCAGGAATGAGAGAAGGCCACCGAGACCAGCTAGATGAGGCCCATATTTTGGAAGAGGAGGAACCTGGAAGAGAAGATCTAGGACTAGGACGCAAAAGCACACTGCTAAGAGGATAATGAGGCTCCAGACACAGATGAGGAGGCCCCCATGACGTGAGAGGAGGCCCCTAATTTGAAAAATGAGTAACCTAGGAGAGGGTAGGAGTCCCCAGAAATCAAGAGAGTGTCAAAAATGGCACGGAGGCAACCAGGATTGCAAAAGAGGCTCCAACACCGGAAAGGAGGCCCCAGAATATGAGAGGAGGCCCTAAGACGGAAAAGGAAGGAAGATATAGATAAGGTTTCGGAGACGCAAAAGCAGGCCCCAAACGGGTGAGGTTCCACCGAGATAGAAAAGGATGATCCAGAGACGTGGCAGGAGGCACCTAATTCGGAAGAGAACGACACAAGATTGGAAACGAGGCCCGATGATGAACGAGGAGGCCCCTAAAATAGGAGTGAAAGGCCATTGGATAAGAGAGATGGCTCCCAAGCGGAAAAGAAGGCTCGAAGACGGCTAAGAAGGTCCCCGGGAAATAACAAGGCCACTAAGATAGGAAAGGTTGCCAGTGATTTAGCAGAGGCGGCGCCTGGGAGAGAAGAGGAGTCCACCAGGAGATAAGAGACCACCCCTAAGATGGGTAAAGATCGAATCCAGAGCGCAGAGCAGGAGAACGCAGAGCAGGAGGCCCCCAAGACGTGAGAGGAGGCCCCTAATTTGAAAAAGAAGGCCTCTAGAAGAGAAATGAGGCACCTGCCGGACTCGGGAAGGAGTAGGTCTCTAGGACCAAATGAGGTCCCGAAGCCCGGAAAGAGTTCCCAGGAAATGAGAGGAGGCCCTTAAGATGGGAGTGATAGCAGGTATGGAAGGAGGTGAGGTTTCCAAAATTGAAGATCCCTCAAGACGGGTAAGGCTTTGCCAGGATAAAGGAGGAGGCACACAGGCGTGGCAAGAGGCCCCTAATTTGGCAGAAAATGCTCCTCGAAGATGAGAGGAAGCCCCATGCCATGTTAAAGGGGCCCCAGAATGCAAGAGGCCCTCCAAGACGGGAGAGGAGGACCATTGAATATGGAGGAGGGTAGGACACACAAGGAGACATCGAAAACCGGTAAAAAGGCTCTAGGAAATGAGACGACGCGACAGGAGGCCTATAATTTGCAAGAAGAACCACCTAAGAAATAGTAAGAGTCGAGTCTGGGTATTTTAAAATCACGATATGGGCCCCAAAAGATCCCGCCGGGGCCCCCGCAAATTATGCTGAGCCTGGGGTACCGAAAATTCACGCCCGGACTACGAAAATCATGCCAGGGGCACAACAGGTCGTACCGTGCCCCAAAAGTCTCATTGGGACCAAAACAAATGACGCCGGAGCAACGAAGAACAATCCGGACATGAATAATCACTCTGTGGGCCCAACAATGACGCCAAAAGCCTCCAAAACGCATTGGACCCCAAAAAGTGTCGAGGCCGCTATAGCTCGCGCTAGGGATCCAAGAAAATGACGTCGGGGCCCAAAAGATCACATTGGACCCAAAAAAGTCGCGTCGCAGCCCTTGAAAATCACACTGGAGGCCCAGAAGGTCGCGCCGGGGCCCCAAAAGTTGCAGCTGTCCCCAAAATCAATTTTAACCGGAATGTCACTCTGGGACGGAAAAAAACTCCTTCAGTGGCCGCAGTGCTATATCAAAGGGGCAAATGCCCCCTCCATCCTGAGAGGGATAAGCTCCCAAGAATCGTGTCGGGGGCCTCAAAAATCGCGCTGGGGCCACCAAAATTCGCGTCGGTCCACCAGAATTCGCGTATGGGTCTCCAAATAAATACGGCGAGCCCCGGAAAACTCGCTCCGAGGCCCGAAAAATTGTGACAGGAACCGCCAAAATCGCGTTGGGGCCACAGCTAAATACAACGCATCGCACAAACTCGAACCGGGCCCCCCAAATATCGCGCTTGGGACCCACAATTCCCATCGGTAGTCCCGTCGAGGCTCTACAAAATTGCCGTCTAGGGCCACACGTAAGCACAGTGTGACCACAAACACAAACACAAATCAAGCTGGAGCCCTCCAAAATAAGGATGGATTCCAACAACTAAATGCCCAGGTAAAAAAATGGCTCTGGAGCACCGAACATATTATCAGATGCCTTCACAAATTGCGTACGGCACCGAAAAACAAACCGGATCTCGAACAATCGAGGTGGGATACAAAAACATGGCGCCAAGTGCTCGAGAAATCAGGCCGGGATTCGGACTTTAAAAAAATCAGAAAAGTTTCACAAAATCGTATTGAGCCCAGAAAACTGGGGTTGGGTCTCCGGAACCACGCGCCTGGGTGCGATAAGCCACTCTGGGACCTAGAAACATCGTACCGAAGCCCCAAAATTGTACTTGGGCCCCACAAGTGTGCGTCAGAAGCCCAAAATAAACACATCGAGACCCTAAGAGCACAACGGGGGCCGAAAATACAACTGACCCTCCAAAGCGCACAGTCTCACAAAAGCGACAGGGCCTTAACACAAGCGTTGCAGCCATAAATATACATACCGGGAGGTCTAAAAAATACACCGGAAGCTCTCAAGGCACACAGGGCTCATGATAACGCACAATAGCCTGAAAAGGTGGCTGGGGCCGCAAAAGGCAACATGGTTCCAAAACAAACAAAAAGACCGGCGCTAAATAAACACATCGGGATCTTCGAAAACGCCCTGACACGTCAAAATCCTCCGTGTACAAAAATTCAACAAACCCTAAAACGAGCAGGGGGTTCGAAAATGCTTTAGGCCCCTAACACAAATGGATTGGAGCCATAATACACAATCATAGACCAAGAAAGACGCAACGGGTAAAAAAACGCCGAGGCTTTGCCTCGGTTCGGTATCCAATCTGGGAGGATAGCAGCAAAGATATGAAGTGCATCAAAGCTCAGCGGAAACAGCATTTCATAGCTACCAGAAAATGTGGGAAGTAGGAAACTAATGATCGAATTTAATCAATCGACTTTTCGAAGCGAACGCCCATGCGAATCATTCCATCACGCCAAATATGGTGCAAGTCTATCATGTGGCAGCAATTAGCAAAACGCAGAAGGCCTAGCAGAAACCATAGCATCGCACGAAGTGTGGCGAATGCACCGAATACGAAAAATTGGTGTGCACGTGCACTGACGTTGCCGTTGTGGCGACCGGGTGCTATGAACTGCAATGCCTGAAGTTGTAAAATTTTGTATTTTAAAGTGGTGGGTAATACATTTTACTTTGAAGTTATGGGCCTAATACATCTTCTAAACCCTGCTCGTTTTAGGGCTTTGTTGCGTTTTTTTGTGCACGGAGTATTTTTTACGTGTCGGGGCGTTTTCGAAGATCCCGATGTGTTTATTTAGCTCCCGGTCGTTTTGTACGTTTTGGAACCATGTTGCCTTTCGTGGCCCCAGCCTCTTTTCCAGGCCCTTGTGCGTTCTCATGGCCCCTGTGCGCCTTGCGAGCTTGCAGTGTATTTTTCTTAGAGCTCCCGGTATGTTTATTTAGGGCTGCAACGCATGTTTTAAGGCCCTATCGCTTTTTGGGAGACTTTTGTGCGCTTTGGAGGGTTAGTTGTACTTTCTGGCAACGTTGTACTCTTAGGGTCCCGCTGTGTATATTTGGGGCTTCTGACACACATTTGTGGGGCCCCAGTATGATTTTGGGGCTTCGGTGCGATTTTTTCTGGGTCCCAGCGCGACTTATCGCGCCCAGGCACGTGGTTCCGGAGACCCAACGCGAGCTTTCTGGGCTCAACGCGATTTTTGTGGATCTTTTCTGTTTTTTTATTAAAAGTCCGAATCCCGGCCTGATTTTTCGAACCTCTGACGCCATGTATCCCACCTCGATTTTTCGAGATCCGGTATGCTTTTCGAAGTCATACGCAATTTTTGAAGGCATCTTGAAAAAAAATGTTCGGTGCAACAGAGCCATTTTCCTGACCCTGACATTTATTTGCTCCTTTTTTGGAGTATAATCTCTCCTTTTTTGGAGGGCTCCAGCTTGATTTTTTGGGATACCGATCCGGGTTTGTGGTATAGGTGTAATTTCAGCAGTGTGAGGTAACTTATCAAGGGATACCAAAAGAAAACCTTAGAACTGAGTGGTGGAGTTAGGGTTGAAATCCGACCAATCAGAAACCATAGTGGTAGATTAGGCCCCTCCACAGGACAATTTAGTTGATGACTAATTATATTATTTCGAAATGTACCCTTTGACAAAATAGCGGTCGAAATCCAAGGACTTTTTAATGGGCGTAGGTGCCCTCCCCCCCCCCTGCAAATCCGTTTGCCCCCTCCTGCTTGACGCAAATATAGGTACTCCACTGGTCCCTCAATAATTTTCCGAAACATACGCCCATGGGGAAAAGCCAACATTGAGGGGACAAATTACCCCTCATAAGCATGCAATACAACATCCATGCCCCATATGAAATGGGATGAATGATGTTTTTAAATGCATTTTCTTCCAACAAACTTCTTTTCTGTTACTACAGCCTGCATGCGATGCGCCCCTAAACCACAATAACTAACTAACTAACTAACAGCCTGCATGATTAGAGCTTCCCAGCTTCCATACCTTCTCAACGTCATTTACAAAACGGCACAGCACAGCGAAACGATGGACGTGACGGCGTGGAATGTGAAGGCTTGGATTATGTATGTACTGACATTGTTGCATTGTTGCATTGTCATTTATGCATTGGTGTTCAATGCTTGTTCTTGCCGTGAATTTATTCGCTGAGGATATATTTTAGCTCGTGTGACAGTTGCCTTGCAGCCAGCACCAAATGTTATAAAAATAAACAAATTCCTAAGATGACGCTAAAAAAACTAATGAATCCATTTCTCGTTGTCACCTTTACGAAATTGTCGTCCTTGGACTGAGAAATGGTCGTTCAAGCTTTGCTTATGACATCAAGCTGATGGGAATAAATAACAGTAGTGATGAATCTAGCTATATTCAGTTCGACTTGGAGGACTTAAAAGTGGGTTGATCAATGGCAGATATCTGTAAGATATGCTTAGTACCAGCCCCGCCAGCGCGCTGCAATCTAGAGGCCAGCGGGAAGATTCGAGAAAGCATTGAGACGATTGTTTGTTTTGGCACTTATGCATTTATCCAAATATTACTTATTTATACCCTGGTATGGCCCAGTTTTCAGCCAAAATGATTAGTGCTATTGCGTTTTGATTAAATGATGCACCATGCCAAGAACAAACAAAAACCAGTATGAAATCATGTTCCCATCCTCGAACCATAGTATAAGAGCCTAAAAACAATATGAGACCCTAACACAATGGAGGCCCCCTTTCGGGTAACAGGAGGCCCCCTTTCGACCTTGCCCCCCCTGGCAGAATTCCGTGGCGACGCCACTGGCCAGGGGTGGAGATTTCCATACGTTTCGTGGGGTCTGTAGGTATCGCCATTATCTTTGCCTTGGCACCACCAGCTTCTTGCTCTCTTATGACCTAATTCTATGACGAGGGCCAGACAAAGATTATGGGAGTTGGTAGGAAAAAGAACGCCACTCCCTGACATTGGCGGATATAGCCCACCGGTTTGGGGGGGGGGGGGAACTTTCGATTTTCGGCGTCAGCCCCCCCTACCCTCCCCCAGTGGCGTACCTAGGAATTGCATCAGGGGAGGGGTCGAACGGATTTGGAGGGTGCCCATTTTCCAACTATTTTTGGTTAAAAGCACCGGATTTCGACCACTATTTGGCAAATGGGCCCATTAAAAAAACTTAAAATTAAAATAAAATAATAATTGACAACATAATTTTCTGTTCATGGCCCCAGCCTACCTCCACCGTTCCTATGTTACCGGATTTTTGTTCTTGTTTACCAAAACGTTCACGTTCACGTTCAACGTCTTGTACCACGTCAACGTTCGTGCACGTGTACACTGGCGGATCCGATTTTGTCAACTCTTTCTGTAAGCAGAACTTGAGCAGCATGGAACCCTCGATGTGTGTCAGAATCTACTATGCTACCGTACTGGCTTCCAAACAATTATACAAAATCATTTAAAATTGGAGATTCTTTCATCCAGACGCTATTTTTTAACATCGGCAAAGGTTACCTGCATTTTAATTTAGTTGATTTCTGTTGGTTTTTTTTTTGGGGGGGCCAAAAGACACTATGGCGCCCCCTTTTAAGCGCTTCGGGGGGCCATGGCCGGAATGGCCCCTCCCTTGATCCGCCAGTGCTCCCTGATACCTTAAAATCGGTGAGCTTCCATTTTATTTACATGCATGCTTCCATGCGTCACAGCTGATCGTCCGCATTCGATCAGCTGTGGATGGGCGGGGCATAGCGTAAAGTTAGATGACGTCACTTCCGTGGCATCCTCCCAAGACTGTATGCACAAATTACAAAAAACAACATTTAAATAGTGCAATATTGGGTTGGAAACATTTCAATCTGAAATTCTAGGCGAAATAGCTCTACTTTATGATAACTTTAAAGCCCTTCCGTTTCCTAAGCTAGATTGTCCTCGGCACTACTTTTCATCCGTGTGAGTGTTCGTTCGCCAAATCAAGAGTCACTTTCCTTATTTGTATCGCAGTGGGCTGGACGCTCTGTCCTTTCGTGCTGGTGTGGGAAAATTGAATTGTTTGTTTTGGTTAGCCAGTTCCTTATTTGTAAAGCATTGCAAATGTCAGGTGGACGGTGCAAGACGAGTGCAGCGCGTGCTTCCCGTGTGGGGGAAAAGTGAGTGGAAGAGAAATGCAGAACTCGAGTGGCGATGGTAATGGTCAAGATTCGCACCATAATCAGCATTACTCTCTGAATTTTCCGACCGCTCCGACTTCGGAACCGTTCTACACAAACATCTCAAGTTCAAGTGTGTCACACATCCCAGGACTCTTAAGACTCGCCCCGACATCGCCGATGGGCATGCCTTCAGTGTCCATGCCTGGTGGAGTCCAGGCTCCAGGTGCGAGCCATGGCTACACTGTTCCTGGAAGTAATCCACTGAAAAGGACTGTTCAGGATGCTGGTTTCCCTGACCAGCGACAGTGTGAAATACCATCATCTGATGATGATAACTCTCTATCTGAGAAATTCTCAATCCCCCAAACTTCTGTGTCACCTGATGGCCAGCCTAAAACATCAGAACCATCACCAACTGCAAAGAAGACAAAAGGAAGAGTGAAGATTAAGATGGAGTTTATTGACAACAAGCTTCGAAGATACACAACCTTTTCAAAGCGGAAAACTGGCATAATGAAAAAGGTAAGCCGAGGAGAGGATGTTGATCAATATTTTTGTTGCTGTTGCAAACCTATTTCCACGAAGGATGACATTGACTGCAAATATGGATATTAAATAATTTATCACTTAGCGTCTGTAAATCCAATCCAATTGGTACTGTGTAAATGGTGTGAATGATATATCCTGAAAGCTGGCATGTTGAAATTTGCTCAGGCATCCGGGTGAAGGTAAATCAAATTCTTCATGGAAATTTTGTGATAAAGCATGCAAGTTTAATGACATTACTTCAGTGGCATCCTCCCAAGAGTGTATGCAAAAACTACACAAAACAACATTTAAAAAGTGCAATATTGGGTTGCCAACATCAACATTCAGTTCATACCTACCTTACCTCAAAATAGACATAAATATGTATTCAGTTTGAGTTTACTATCTTTCTCAGGATTTGGAAGTTGTCTCGATTTGAACTTATATTGGTACATTCCTGCCTTAACACAACAAACTAGAAATTTTGATGCACTGCTGATACCTCATCCTGCTAGCCTTGCAAAGATTCTCAAAGACCTATGTTGACATAGCTTATTGCATCAGCAAAAATATGGATGAGCATGGGAAGTGTAAGAATGTAACATGAAGTGCACGGATAAAATCTGGGTTGCACCCAAGTTTCATATGCATTTTTGCATCCTGGTTTTAAAGTGAATAGTCATTGGGTTGTCATGACCCAAAGTTGTTGGGCATGGATTGGATCATTCTTTGGAGTTTAGGGGTGCATGGACTGCATCGGTCATGCAGCAGATCATTCTTTGGTCATTGGAGAGGACAATTTCCCCTATTTGCAACATCAGGAACTCCCTTGTGTATTTTCAAGGGAATCTTATTCATTTATAAAATGCAGTAAATTTGCAGTCAATGTGAATCAGCAGGATTAACCTTCCAGCAAGAAAAAGGAGATAATTTTGTTCAGACGATGAAGCTGGATAGACAAAAATTCATGAACTACCTACTTTTCCATCCCTGAACTGGATTCTGAAGCCAATTTATCATGTGCTGTTTCTACATGCAAACAAACTAACCAAAACATACAGGATCAAGAACCATGCTCAGTACCACAGTCTTTCATTTCCAACATCCTTGGTGATGCTAACAAGATTAACTACATGGAGTTGAATCCATTTAAACATGGAGTGTATCACTGCTGGTCTTTTTAACCTTTACCAAGCTAAGCAATAATAATGTATGTGCATATTTTCTACCCAGTACCATCAAAAATTGTGCAGATGCTGAGGTCACATTTATTACACTATGGGCAATTGCCAGCTGTCTAATGCAACATTGATTAATTTATCCCAAATGTTGGTCCCAAATAAAATTTCACAGGAATGCATTTTATCAAGAGCATTCACAACAAACAAAAAGTGTGCACTTTCAACAGAACAATGAGTGCTGGAACAATCTTGTATCGAAATTTAGTGGTGAGGGAGGTTATATATGCTCAAATTCACAGGGCTACAAATGGGCTAAGGAATGGTGCCTTGCATATGTTGCATATGGTCTGCATTTTGAGCAATCTTAAAAGCACCTCAGCGTCTACAATATGTTAGTTTAGGGAGGGGGGGGGGCTTGTCCACCTAGTCGTTGCTGTGACTACCCTCCTCCAGTCAAGTGACACTTCCCCATTGCCTTAGCGTTACTGGGTGGGTGGAATCTGGTTGGCATGGATGGTGGTCCCATAACCATTGAAAGTAGTTGGGATTCTCAGTCAAAATTCCCTAATAGTGGCCCTATGTTGCACTGGCAACATTTATCTAAAATAATAGGTCTTTGTCTCACATTGTCATCTCACAAATACAAGACTTGCTTGCACTAGGTATCCACAACATTGAGCTGTAGTTCATTTATGAACTACATTTATGTTTCATAAACACAGTTCATTTATGTAGTTCACATGCCAAAATACCAATATACCAATATGCTGCATACCACATGCAAAGTATAGTGAACAGCTTGAATGCCTTATTTGCAATATTCTAAGTCAATTGTATGTATCACAGAAACTATGATGGTTCTATTTAAACAAGAAACAAGAGTGTAAACAATGGCAGCAAGTATGTAAACAGGAATCATTCTTTGCATCACAACAACTCATTGCGTGTAAAGAAAGCATACGACCTTCAATATACCAGGAGGTGCTGAGTTGACATCAAAAGTAACGTTAAGGATTATACTTTATTAGGTACTCAACGTTTCGGCCAGGGGCCATCGTCAGGAGTGATATAAAAATGTCAAGTTAAGCAATTAAAAAAAAAAAGCACGCGAGAAAAAAAACGTGCAAAAGACACGTGAAATGCAGAAAAGCCTCCTCAGTGCATTTCACGTGTCTTTTGCACGCTTTTTTCTCGCGTGCTTTTTTTTTTCAATTGCTTAACTTGACATTTTTATATCACTCCTGACGATGGCCCCTGGCCGAAACGTTCAGTACCTAATAAAGTATAATCCTTAACGTTACTTTTGATGTCAACTCAGCACCTCCTGGTATATTGAAGGTCGTATGCTTTCTTTACACGCAATGTCTAAAACCCAGGAGCATCTAAGAGCCATTCTTCGTTGTATTTCACAACAACTCCATTGAACGAGAAAAAGTGTGGTATTCGTTGGGGGTTAACACTGGACTGCCACTGTCTAACACCAAAGCCTGATGTGTGAACCAATTCTGTATGCATGGAGACAATCTAGGCTGACGTTTTTTTGCACGATTTGAAAACCTTCAACATACTAAAGGCCAGAGATGAAAATTTAGTCCAAGGATGTTCGTCCCTTACTAGAATATTCTCCTGACAGATGTATGGCTTGCTGCCTCAACCCTATAATGTGTCGATCATTAAATATTTGGCATAACATCTTGTAAGGTACAATAATGTAATACAATGTTGCCGCCCCGGCAGCTCAGTTTGTTAGAGCGCTGGCTTGCACTGGTCTCCCCTGTCCTGGTAAGACAGGTTCGAGTCGCTTCACGCGCATGCATTTAGCCCCCGGCTGGGAGGGTTAGTTGGCAGCTGGCCCGGTAAGGCCGGGGACGAGCTAACGTCCCGGCCGCCCCGGCCGTGTCGGTGCATTGGCGGCACGTTAAACCTTCGGTCAAAATTCTGCCGTTGAACTGGAATTCATGGATCAGGTGGTGCGGCCAGGGTTCACGCAACAAGCTCCGCTTAGCAATAGGACCCTGGTTCATAAAGTCACCCCAGCAAGCATCCGGATAATTTTTTTTTTACATTCAATGCACTTGTGATTTTGCTTGCAATTTCTTGTTGGCCGACAACAATGATGCATGTAATATCGTTCGGCAAAAACTATTTATTTCCACGAATGTATTATGAGTAATCAAATAATAGCTTCGATGCATAACTGAAGAGTTTTTTTGGTCCTAGTGCCACACCAACCTGACATTATCACCAATTTTGCTCGTTCCAGTCTTTTCCCTTCATGAGGGCCTTATGTTTTGAGGTAGTTCGTACTTGCTTTGGGAAGCGTGATCATTTGCCCACTATTGCACTTTGCATTTAGACTATGTGAAATTCCAGTAATCGGTGAAAATTCCAAATCGTGTCGTGTCCATGTAGTCCAACCTCTCACCATGTATACCTTTCTAATATTTCCCAAAGGCGAAGGAAAACTTGCGGCGCAAGAAGTGGCCATTGAGTAAAATGGAAGAAGGAAGCGACCATATCAAGGTTGCCACCATACGAGAAGTTAACATTGGGTTGAGAGTACGAATTTTCCAGTTTTGTTTTGGTTGTATTCCGGTGCAACGGAACCCCAACATTTACCGATTGGTGAGGACGTCTAAATGTGGTAATCATTATCAAAGAGATGGCTTTATCTTTAATCTTGGAATATGATCGAAATTGTTAATCCACTTCCGTTGCCACCCCTAAAGCTTTCGGGTGGACAACTTCGTTTGGGGGCTTCCGTGCACTTTGAGAGGGACTTGCTGCGAGAGCAAAAGAATACCAAGTTGGTGTCGAGGTATGCGGACGGACCTGCGGTCTCGGACCAAGGGGATTTTTTTTTTCAGCGGCTGGCTAACCGAAATCTGGTTCATGACGCACGCCGCGCGGCCCCACAAGCCGCCGCGCCATGGGTGCATACATACATGGAGTGTGCTGTTGCACACACACACCCATGGTTCGCCGGTTGCGTCATCAACGGGCTGTGCACGAACGAGCAATGACCTGTTGACTAGTCGTGACGTCACTGGTGGCGTACGCGCTCGCGCTGATCTGTCGCTTCGACCGGCCATGACGGCCACCGGAGCGGCCGTGTGGTGACCGTGTCGCCGAGCCAGCGGCGTCAGCCCATGGTGGCCGTGTGGTGGCCGTGTCACCGAGCCAGCGGCGTCAGCCCATGGTGGCCGTGTGGTAACCGTGTCACCGAGCCAGCGGCGTCAGCCCATGGTGGCCGTGTGGTGGCCGTGTCGCCGAGCCAGCGGCGTCAGCCCATGGTGGCCGTGTGGTGGCTGTGTCGCCGAGCCAGCGGCGTCAGGCCATGGTGGCCGTGTGGTGGCCGTGTCACCGAGCCAGCGGCGTCAGCCCATGGTGGCCGTGTGGTAACCGTGTCACCGAGCCAGCGGCGTCAGCCCATGGCGGCTGGTGACCATGTCACCGAGCCAGCGGCGTCAGCCCATGGTGGCCGGTGGCGGCCGCCTCCGAGGTCCGTTACGACGACCGGCCGCCGTCTTCACCATGCATGTATGCAGCGAAACGACACGCCGGCCCGACATGTGGCAGATCGTATGAGGCCGGCCCGTGTCGTCATGTCTGGGAACGCGACTGGCTGCCGCATCAAAGTACAATGCTGTGTTCCGATGTGCCCGATGACACTGATGACAATTATTGATGCTTATGTTTACGCTTGTGACGTGAAGCGTGATGTTCATTTAGGCAATCGTCCCTCCCGGTCCAGTCATTGATCACTGTTCTGTTGCAAATGGTTCTGCCAGGGATGCAAACGTACACTGAGGTGACCACACTGAGGCGACGCCGTCACCGCGGTATCACCAACCTCTCAAACGTACACTGAGGTGACGCCGTCACCGCGGTATCACCAACCTCTCAAACGTACACTGAGGTGACCTCACTGAGGCGACGCCGTCACCGCGGTATCACCAACCTCTCAAACGTACACTGAGGTGACGCCGTCACCGCGGTATCACCAACCTCTCAAACGTACACTGAGGTGACGCCGTCACCGCGGTATCACCAACCTCTCAAACGTACACTGAGGTGACCTCACTGAGGTGACGCCGTCACTGCGGTATCACCAACCTCTCAAACGTACACTGAGGTGACCTCACTGAGGTGACGCCATCACCGCGGTATCACCAACCTCTCAAACGTACACTAGGGTGACCTCACTGCAGTAATAAATTATTCGTGAAATAGGGTGGAATATACCACTTTTTGAACACTCAGTCGACATCCTTGTTCAAGAAGTATCGACATCCTGCTCCTTGATGCATACTTATGAAGTCTTCATGCGTTCTTTCTAACAGTATCTCGTTCATGAGTAGCATGTGCATGCTCTCGATAAGGAATGGTGACACGAACATTTCGCATACACGAACATTTCGCAATGCAATTTGAGGTAAAGAGATCATCTATAATATGAACTGGCATACAATGCCAGTTCATAGCATAGTTATTATTCTCCCTATCCAGAATCTCTTCGTAAATTATCAATCTGAAAACAAATGATAAAGGTACAGTCATAAGTGCCTACACCACTGGCTCAAATTTGAGTCTAACGGACATCAAAAGCATTTTAAATGACACTAGTTCCATGGCAAATTTCGACATCCCACCGGGCTCGTTTCCACATCTCACACCTAACGAAAAACCATTATTTTAACCCTGCCTCACTGAGGTCACGTCACCGCGGTGGCTCCAACCTCTCAAATGTACACTAAGGTGACTTCACTGAGGTGACTATCACCGCGATACCACCAACCTCTCAAACCATCATGTGCAAGTGTATATATATATATATATATATATATATATATATATATATATATATATATATATATATATATATATATATATATATATATATATTGTATGGAGGCCGTAACCTACCCAGATTGAGCTGGTTTTACTTTATAATTCTGGACGTGGGGAGGAAAATGATCGGGTAATTGGATACATAAAGGATGTTTTTCTTCAATCCTCTGACATCAGACGCTCAGTTTGCATTTCCCTATGAATCTTGGTCACTTTGTTAGAACAGTTCATTGTCAAATAGCACCATCCAACGACGAAATGAGAAAGATTAGTGAATAATTCCCCGATGAGGATAATATATTCTGGATGACAATCATCCAGTCTGTTCGTGTGTTTTTATAGCCCTGTACATTGGGCGCAATGTGGCCATAGTTGTCGACGCGCCCTAAAGCCCAAGTAACTAATTACCTCATCCGCATGCTTCTATGATCATGATGGACGTTTCCGTATCGAAAACTATTGTTTGTGCAGTATGGTAAGTATTTCACAGTGACCCGTTGATAACAAGCCCACTTGCTTCTGGTGCTCGGCCGATAGTCGGTATGTTGACAGTAATAGGAGTCCCGCTGTCGATACTTCGCATGTCGTAGTCATCGTTCACATCGCCATGGTTACTGGAAATTGCTGAATTGAGGGAGATGCTGAATTGAGATATTTGCATAATCTGGAGTCGGATGTAACTAATCTTGGTTACATGGTCTAGGAATAATGAAAGCAGGACAAATCAGGTGAAAAGTAGGTGAGCTGCAATCCTAGTTTTCTTCGGTTCTTAGTTGTGTGCCCTGCAATAATGAAAGACAAGGAAATGACTCACGGAACTTGGACATGTTTCTTCAACACGTTGGGGTTGCTTCATTGTCGGGCCATTCCACTTTCTACTGGAAAGGGACGTGACGGGGACTACTTCCCGAGGATGGTTCTGGACGGCAGATGGCCAGGGCTCAGCTGTTCGCCAGCATGGCCAACTGGCGCGGTATATCGAAGTCGCACTGTCGGGACCCACCAGCAACAGTGTTGCTTGGTCAGAGGCGCTGCTTGGTCAGCGGCGCTGCGGACGTGTGTGGCGCTCACACGGTAATTATACATTCTTCAGTCTTCATGTTTACCTGCCCCGAGGCGAGGTGTGTACTCGTGATAATCTAATCGGTTCATCTGGCCTTGCGAGTTGCTCCATCAGAAGAAGCAGCTAAAGCTTTCGCCAAAAGAAAAGCTGTGCTAAGGTGCTAAATGTTGCAGTATTGGCTGCTGGCGCCATGCGAGTGGCCATTTATGCGGCCAATTATCTACTTTGTGCCCAACTCGGGCATGCGGGCACCTCTCGCGGCTCCCAGCGGTGAATTGAGACGATGGCTTGCGGGCGGTAAGGGTGGTTTTACTTGCTGCCCAGGCTACTTATCAAGTCGTATTTCGTTTTGTTTTCGCTGCAAATTGGATGAGAATGACCCGACCGAGTAATTGCACCGTTTATGATTCGATCACCGATTGCGATAACGTTCACTACGTTCATGTGCAATTACCATTAGGGCGCTGGGTATGTTTGGAAACATGATCGGACGAGTAGGTCAATATGTCTCATCGCGAAGGAAATGTGATCGACCAGTCTGGTATCTTGAATGTTTCTTCTCATGCCATCTTTTCTCATCACCCAGGGGTTGCGGTAGCTCAGTCGGTAGGGCGTTCGGCTCTTGATCGTAGGATTGTGGATTAGAATCCTGCACCGGCGGGTTTACCGAATCCACCCGCTACCAGTCAGCATGAGAGGTTGGTGACGCTATGTGGTCTAGTGGTCGAATGCGTCGTAAAATATCCCACGGTTCTTCTTTCCCATCGCTGGTGTGAATTTCATACCGCTGCAAGGTATGATAAGGCTGAATAGAAACCACTAGCACTATCAGTCCAGTAATAGCAGACGTCGCTTCAAGACAGGTACACCACGTGCGCCGCTGCTACCCATGTTTCCAGACCACAAGATCGCGCAGTCGTTATTGTCTGCACGCTTGACAAATTGTTTGCGAGCATTTTATGGCAGTTCGATGGGTTTCATTTCGCATTTTTCGTTTTTTTTTCATTGCGTTGGCTTACCTGCATGGTCCCAAGCGGCTATCCTGAACAGGCACATGAGGGATATTTGTGGTGCATGGGGACGGAGGTCAACCAGGATCATTCCGATCTTCCCATGTATTAGCGGCACCTGGCGCTCGCCTGGTCGCAAGGCTGAAACATTTTGATGCATCTTGAGCAGAATGTTGCATGCGTATTTGTTCATAGCCGGTGAGTCACTACACCAAAATGATGAGTTAGGATGTTGCTAGTTTGTTGCGCACTGCATACACATCCAAATTGTGCTCAACGATACGCATAATTCGCATGCACGTGTTGATTTCTTTTCCATTATGTTTACATCATAGTTGAGACAGCGGATTGGAGGAGCCAGCCACCAGATTTGGGTGGGATCAAACAAGCTCGGAACAGGCACCAGTCGACCAATTTTGAACTATCGTTTGTTCCTCTGATTTGGACAAACTGGGTGGATTGCGAATACTCTTACTATAATAAAAGCATTAGAACAAGCTGTTCTCCATAAATGTTGTTTTTTCTTAAAGACAATCTTGTAATCTGATTCAAGTTGGTCGGTTTGAGGGGCGGGGGGCGGGTGCATGACCGGTACGCCGCTCACGGGATCCACCAGTGAGCAGGCGCACATTCTGTGACAACACGCACATTGAGCTTGTTGAATTCTGCATTTGTTCGTGGAGTGCGAATACCTCCTCATATTATCGGCATTACAACACGTGAAAGCTGCCATCACCTGCATGTCCCCCGGTCCCGCACTGATATGGGGAAGAGGCGATTTGACGACAGGGCACCACTGCTGTCCAACTCGTTACCACCCGAGCTGCTGCGGCTTCCCATGCCGATCTTCGGTCGCCACCTACGGCACCTGTCTGACGCGCTCCCCGAGCCGCACTGATTTGCTGCTCACCCTGCTGTATTTTATTGTGACATCTCTGACCACTGGTGTAGCTATTCTGTCATTTTGACCTTTCCTGCCCTGGTGTTTTGTGATATTAACGCGAGGTTGTAATAGCTGCAAGTTCATTGTGGATTATCCCAATACAGGTCTATATTTGTATCTGCCTTGTCTGGTGACAGTTTGCTGATATTTAACTACGCACATACGTGCAGACCCGCTGGCTGAAGGCGCGGGGAGACGTGTAGATGCGATCTGGAGCTTAGTAGGGTCGGGACCAATTTTGAGCCCTTCCAATACGGCCAACTTCTCTGCGATTTCATAAAGCCAATGCTAAATGTGTCCAGCATCGGCCGGACAACTGCTTTACGAAGCTTGTTGGTACCAATGCACATGGTGAAGGCCTGACTGCCACGGGCCGTGTTCAGCTTTGCACGACGTCGACAACCGGGGAAAACCCGAAATTTGCACAAGCACCCGTCGAGTTAACAGTCACTATG
Source organism: Ashinkailepas kermadecensis (assembly GCA_034440615.1). NCBI lineage: Eukaryota > Metazoa > Arthropoda > Thecostraca > Neolepadidae > Ashinkailepas > Ashinkailepas kermadecensis. The sequence goes on along the minus strand of JAOTOM010005139.1, from coordinate 226,150 downwards.
AAAACACATCCCATCATGACCAAATCGGCGGACCGATTAGGTCATCTTGCTTCGCTGGCGCAATTGCTGGACTGGGTCGGGCAGTGGCCGCACACGGCATTGACGGCCATGGGCACAGTGTGACCAATGCAGTCGCTTCGTCCTGGGGCCCTCAAAAGCAGTCTGACCAACGCCGATCGGTGGCTGCCTCGTCGCCGGCGGCAGGGCGAAGGCTTTGGTGTGGAAGTGGACGGCTGTCGCTGGCACACTGTTGCATCGCGTGGACAACGCGTGCCTTGTGGTATGGAAGTGGACGACTGTCGCCAGTGCACCGTTGCATCACGTGGACAAGGCGTATTCGGCCCAAAGCTGGCGTTAGTACAAGATGACAAGATGACACTGAAGTTGTCCCCATGCCACCACCTCACGTTTGTGGTTGTGCTTCAGAAGTCCGATACGGTGCTTGCCGAATGCGTGCGGATATGACATGCTTGGCATTACGTGAACTATACGACAAGCTACGACCTTATTGTTCCCAGCATGCATGCCATGCACACTATAACGGCGGTGGTGACTTTGTAATTCGTGAGCCCATATCGATGACTATTAACTAGAGCCTGGTGTATGTATATATAAATAAACTAAGAACATCTGAACAAGTATTCGTAAGTTTGCATGCGGTATGCTTTGGCTGTGGTGATGGCTGATGGTAACATAATCGAACGCTCATTGTGGTGTTCAGGCTTATTGCAAGACCAATTCAGCAAGCGAATTAGTGGACGTCGTTATTTTAGGACCAACTGCTGGCAGTCACAGATGATGAATTGGTGATTGGATCCCTGTGAAGTTGATCCATCCCGCGACGTCATGGAGCGAACCCCATATATAATGCATGTATTGCCCATTCCCTTCCATGGCTATCATGTAATAGCGCCCATCGCAGTGAGATCCAACCTTCACACATTGGGCGCATTTTCGCTTGGAATCCAATTTCTTGCGTTTAAATATAATCATTTGGACTTGCTTTCGGATGCTAAAACAACAAATATGGCTCGGTGTATGCAATTTTACGCCCATTAACCGTGTTATCGGAGGGGACGGTTGCTACATTAGTGGACACGAGACCTGCATTAGTTGGTGCATGGTAGAGCGTGATCCCCTCCATTGTGTCGCGCTGAAACAGATGGCAATCGTAGGAATTCGCTTCAGTATTTGAGTGGAGAATGTATGGCAAACATGAAGGCCACTCAATATCACGTGATCACATTTTATTAGACCTTGCCAGTCCATGCCTGGCATGCAAGCCGCAGTCGCTGTCGGCAGGGCTGGTGCGCTTCTTTGGCGAGCTTTTGCTAATGCCCACCCCTTCACTGATAAATTGTGAGCACGGAATATGCTGCAACTATGTTTATCACCGTGATATGACACTTCAGGTGATTGTGCCCGATTCCTCGAGTATAGGCTGAGTGTATTTTCGTTTGTCATTGAAGGCCTTTGACTGTCATTTCACTGTATATGGCGAATACGAAGAATTCGAGATATACAACGATTTATCGAATACCTCCGATTCTCTTGCTGCGTATTTGTCTGCTGAGCCGTCAGCTCGCCCCCACCCACCAGGCACATCAGCCGTATTAATTCGAACTCCAGGTCGAGACGAAAATGGCTCTGTTCCAGATCGCAGCTTATGCATTGTCTCGGGTACTGCAGTTTGGACGCCAATGCGAAGCGCTCAGCCTTCAAGAAGCTCCATCCATTCATGCCATTTTTTTTTTTTTTTCTCCCCCCGGCGGGGTGGTGGGGGGGGGGGGGGGTTTCTCCCCCCTCTCTTCATGGGGCCCCCATATCTTTATATATTTCCTTTTTGGTGACCCTCCCCCTTCCCTTTTCCCCCCCCGTCCCATGACAATGTCCTGTAAATCCATCAGCCTCTGGAATTGATAAGCTCGTCCAGGAAGAGAGGCGTTGAGTGACCTATTTATTCATTTATTTATTTCACGATACATGCCCTCCACGTACAGTGGCGCTGGTATCTGTTGGTCACAGAAGCCAGCGGCAACCAAGTGGCATCTGCTCGGCCCTCTCATTGTCGTTTCAGATGCGTCTTGGTGGACAGGTTATCGAATTAGAAATTAAGAAATTAGTCTTTAAGAATAAAAACGACCAGAAGCCGGATCAAGGCTATGCTACGATATCATCATAAATATGCACCAATGATAAAAGGTGTTCGATCGGCGACAACAGTGCAATCGAATTCACGCAAGGTGGCCAATGTGGGATATTGAAGAAAAGGCACATCTTTGTGTTGGCTTCCACAAGCGTTTTCGACCAACTACAAGCGACCACACCAACCAACCAACCACAAGCGTTTTCGAGATTCTAATCTTACACGGATGATGCTTGTGGTAGCTGTATTTTTGTGTCTGCGTGAGCAAAGTACTGTGTTTGGCCAACATGGATGAGGAATCCTCCCACAAATTGATATTCGCTAAGCTTAGTATCTTATTGGTAAGTATTTCATTAGTAAGTATTTCATTGGTAGATGCTTGCATCGCAAGATCTCCGTTTTAAATATAGCATGTAAGACATGTGTTGGTTGGTGTCTGATGTATTTTACATTAATTTCTTAGATATTGTGATAGTTATGTTTCGTACCTGTGACGGATAGTATTATACGACGTAGACACAGTACAATAATGATGATATGGCTGGTGTATTCAGGAGGTATGTTCAAGCACATCGATATTGACACATAATACTACAAGTCAGTCAAAACATGGAGCCACGAAGTGCCAGCTGCAGTTGTATGCAAGCAAAATCATGCATTTCGACCAGTACAAGCTATCAGTGGCAGCTTATCTTCGTCCGTCAAGCAACACATTTTGCAGAAAATATCTGTAACTGTCGGCTAGACGGAGTGCAGTGACGTTTTTGAGATTACTGAATATGGCCGGGAAGGGGCAGTCTTCCAGAGCGTACCCTCGATGAGGTTGTCATTGTGGAAGATAATTCTTAGAAGATGTGTAGACAGAGGCGCAGCCAAGTGGCATCGGGGCCCCCCTTGGCTGGGGGTTAAATTGATGAACACAGCTAAGATACTTAAGTAAATCAAGAAATATATTCATGTTGCATAACTGTTTCTCTCCATTGGTCGTTATCACCTTTTCCGGTCTTTCAGAGAATCATTTTCACTAAGAGCAACCTGGCCCATTCATAAGCAGATATTTCTCATGACTGTAAAAACAACTGGAGGGCAATAATTATGATTTGGATTGAAAACTATCCATTTGGTCGTGGGTTTCAGCTTCCGGCCAAGTCTGTGGTTTCTTTGCGGTGAGGATAAGGCGAAGAGTGGTGGTCATAATTCCTCTTGTGATGTGTATCATGTCAGGTGATGGTGGCGGGCATGTGATGAAATGGCGCCGACGGGGGACATCTGCCCTGCCTCACGGTGCACTCGCCGAGCCGGCACGTAATGCGCTCTCAAAACACTGGTCTGAACGGATCCCGCACGGCCAACTGGAAACACAAATACAGCCGCGTCCAAATTAAGCAAGGCGTGTGCATTGCACGGAAGGACTCGGCCTGGTTCAGGTGTAGGTCCGCTCCCAGTCTCCAACACGCAGCAGCCGTGCTCCGAGCTGAGGAGCACGTCCTGTTGCTGACAGTTGGTGAAAGACAGCCATGCACCCTGTGTGTCCTGAACATGATTGGAGTTGTGCTTTGTAATTATGGATGTGAGAGGAAAATTATTGAATAATCGAACATGCAGAAGATTTTCTTCAATCCTGCATCGCCAGACGTTATTTTGCACTTTCCAGTTAATTTTGAACACTTTATCACAGAGGAGTTCATGGTCAACAGCATACAACCTCCAAATTAGAAAAATGAGAATGCATTCCTGGAGAGGATAACGTGGTGAATGCCAAACATCAAGAAGCAGGCTTTTTAACCAAACCTGGTCCTGAATGCCGGTGATGAAGAAGCCTGCAGAAGGGGTGATGAAGAAGGTGAAGGTCGCCGGTGATGGAGAAGGTGAGGCTCGACTAGAGTGGTCTAGGGGTAACATGCTCGTCTCACAATCGAAAGGTTGTGGGTTCGAGTCTCACCTGTCGCTACTCTTCGCCCGCGACCAATCGGCGTGAGAGATTGGCAACGCTACATGACTCAAAGGTCGACGTGTCGTAAAACCAATAACCAACCAACCACGGGCTTCGGCTGTACTGGTCGGATTTCGGCTGTGTCGCCCGGACTTGGGTTGTGTCGGCCGGACGTCGGCTGTGTTGGCCGGACGTCGGCTGTGCCGGCTGTGTTGGCCGGACGTCGGCTGTGTTGACCGGACGTCGGCTGTGCCGGCTGTGTCGGCCGGACTTGGGTTGTGTCGGCCGGACGTCGGCTGTGTTGGCCGGACGTCGGCTGTGTTGACCGGACGTCGGCTGTGTTGGCCGGACGTCGGCTGTGTTGACCGGACGTCGGCTGTGTTGGGCGGACGTCGGCTGTGTTGACCGGACGTCGGCTGTGTTGGCCGGACGTCGGCTGTGTTGACCGGACGTCGGCTGTGCCGGCTGTGTCGGCCGGACTTGGGTTGTGTCGGCCGGACGTCGGCTGTGTTGGCCGGACGTCGGCTGTGTTGACCGGACGTCGGCTGTGTCGCCCGGACTTGGGTTGTGTCGGCCGGACGTCGGCTGTGTTGGCCGGACGTCGGCTGTGTTGGCCGGACGTCGGCTGTGCCGGCTGTGTTGGCCGGACGTCGGCTGTGTTGACCGGACGTCGGCTGTGTTGGCCGGACGTCGGCTGTGTTGACCGGACGTCGGCTGTGCCGGCTGTGTCGGCCGGACTTGAGTTGTGTCGGCGGCCGGACTTCGGCTGTGTCGGCTTGACGTCAGCTGTGTTGGCTGTGTCGGTCGGGCTACAACTCACAATCCAACACTAAGTCACCGTACGGCAGCTGCGTCCCACGGCCTTCCGATCTCGGTTACTGCTTGCTATTCATTTGCTATTTGACTTCCTTGCACGGCCGCAGCTGCTTCCTCAGTTTCAGTCCTCTCTTGGACGCTATTACGCGACATATCTGCTGTGTTAACTTCAGGGTGCGGCAGCTTTGCCAGTCGGAAGAAATCCAGCGGGTTCAGCTGCGTCCGCAACAGCATGATGTGCAATTAATTGACTTCGGATTCGTTTCGGTTTTTGCGGTTTGGCTGTTGTTGCAAAGCATCCATGAAGCTGAAGTTCTGCTTTGTGCCTGTTCCATTGCGCCGGTATGACTATGCTTGTGGTCCAGGCTGCAGCCAAAACAAGACTGTGACCCAGAACTCACATTTTTAACATTGTGGATTAATATATCCACTAAAAGTTTATCACCCGCCCCCTAGTTTTAGAGAACGAAAACACAGCCACAGTTCGTGGGACGAGACAGCGTCTACCCATCCATCAACGTTCCACAAACTTCTAGGGTGCCAGTAGTGACGTTTATGCCTGGCCGGGGTATGAAATGTGTGGTGATCCAGCACGTCCAGTGGACCAATATCGCACCGCCAAGCGACTCGGCGGCTGTCGTCGAGCTGGATAGCGGCGGATCCAGCACGTCCAGTGGACCAATATCGCACCGCCAAGCGACTCGGCGGCTGTCGTCGAGCTGGATAGCGGCGGATCCAGCACGTCCAGTGGACCAATATCGCACCGCCAAGCGACTCGGCGGCTGTCGTCGAGCTGGATAGCGGCGGATCCAGCACGTCCAGTGGACCAATATCGCACCGCCAAGCGACTCGGCGGCTGTCGTCGAGCTGGATAGCGGCGGATTCTGCCGTCTCGTACCAGCCGTGGGTCGTGCATCATCTCCCGCTGACTGTGCTGCCCTCCAAGCTGTGGTTTAAGGCACTGGGGTCGCTGGCAGTTTCAATCCGACTAAAATACTGCCAGTGCAACTGTATATTATGCCATATACACATAATATACAGTGCAACTATATATTATGCCAGTTAGACACACACAGTTGCCATATGCAACTGTATGTGTCTAACTGTATATTAATACAGTTAGACAGTGACTGACGGCGGGGGCGGCGCAATCTCATTTCACCAGAGGGGAGGGGTTGGAGCAAATATTTCAGATTTAATATTTACCATGCAATACCATAGGGTTAATGCTAAATTTCACAGATTTGGGTATTGGGCGTCGGTAGCTCGGTGGTTAAGTTGAGCGTCTGGCATGCCAGAGGTAAGAGGTTTGATTCCCCGCGCTGCGCGCTCTTCCTGCCAGGGTAAGAGGCAGGCGACGCCATATGGCCTCAGCTGCTGAGTGTGTCGGGAAGCCACAGCCAGCCAACCACAGCTTTGGGTGGGCAGCTGCACCTCTAATCCGCCGTGGTTAGAGGGTGTGACGGCACGCATTGACCGTGCACGCAGCTGTGTGTGGGATCCAGCACCACCAGTGGGCCAAGGTGTTGCAGTGATCAACACGGTCAAGATTACCTGAGCTGGTCGTTTGCGTTCGTACTGGGAATCGTGAGCGATGCGTATGACGCTGCGAATACACCTGAAAGCCTGCATCCAGCGCTTTCAGCATAATAGCTGTGTCGCAGTCCTTACATGGACGTCTGTCGCGGTGACTTCATTCTACCAATGACACGGATTATTTAAACTGGACCTTTGGCGTCGTTACCAAGAAACGCGAGATAAACTTCCGCCAACCGTCAGTCTTCGTTCGGTGTGGGCGAGAACCTGTCTCTCCTTAGTTGGCGAGCTTAAAGGTCCGGTGGATCCAAACAGGGTGAAATAGTGAGCGTTCCCACACCGCTTGGTTGCGCTCGAGAATGACGACACGTTCCCAGACCAGACATCATCTGGGTCTGACCCGAGTGACGCTGGGCACGCTTCTGTCTCGAGATATCTCATTATCCCTCGACCAGCCTACGGAATCTTCTTGGTATCTGGCTGTTGGTGTGATTAATGTGATGTGCTGCTGTATCCAGTTGGAGAACCCCATTCCGCTGAGGCATGTGTCTCCGGCTGGCCTTTGTCTTGTGTGGCGGACACGTTCTCCCGATCGTTACAGATCACAGTCTACTGGATCCCACCGACTGGAAGTGCGCTGTGGTGCTCTTATGTAAAGACGCCGTCGTTGTGTAAGACACCGTCGCTGTGTTGTCGTGTGTGGTGTTCCTGAGTGACGCATGCTGTTGGCGGTCGGTGCAATTTTTTGGTGGCAATCGCTCAGCGGACCGGCAATATTTTTATCTGGTTTGGAAGGGCTTGGCAGGTCACTACACCTTTCACCAATTGCTGCTGACATTTAACTAATTGTTACTCATTGCAGCGTCAGTGGTTCAGTTTAGCTCAGTTCAAGTCTGGATGAAAACAGCGCCGCTATTAGCGCAACCGACGGCTGCTATGCTTCCTTACTCTCTTGCGTCATACTTTCGGACCGAACTAACAGTACAGTTGGGCGCAAAATGACCAACGCAGTCGATGCGCCCTAAAGCACAAATCCACCACCACCGAACTAACAGTACTGACAGAAGTGAGTATGTCGGTATGCGGCACAATTTGAATCATACATTTATCGATTCCGAAAAGCCTAGACTGAAATCTTCAGGTGTGGTCCCAGAGGGCCAATGCGTGACGCTGTCATTCCCGCAGCCCAGTTGCCTGTTTTGCGTGGACAGTGTGGCTCGTACCCGGTCCAGTTATCTGCTGTTCGTGCTTACATGCACATTTGTACCTATCCTTCGTGTTCAAATCTGTTCCGAAGCAGGATGTAGGAGAGGAAATTAGCATCTGACGTATGGCAAGAGATGAAACATATGAGTAGGGTTTGAGCAGTCATGAATTTCGGATGTAATGTTTTGCGTTTACATGCGGTAGCCTTATCGTTCAATAATAGTTGTTGATCTTGTGTATTGGGTGCAAAATGACCAAGGACCGGACTACCAAACTTGAAAAATATGTCAGTTTGTTCATGCTAAGATCGTTTTAGTTTCATCTCGAAAATCGGAACGTTGCACGCGAAAATATACCGCTGGCGAATTATTAACCATCGTAGAAGGCGGGGGTAGACAATGTTTTACAGCTGTGTGACATCTAATCCAAAGGTGAATATTTGTGACGAGTCCGTATCCCACCCGGCGCTATCTGCCCGCGTTCTCTGCGCGGCCCATTACCGGCTGTGGCCGCACGTGTGCGCGACGTCTCGTTGCCAGCCCTTTCTGGTGGCGTGGCGTCAGCGCAATGCGGCGGCGGCGGCGGCGGCGGCGGCTCTGACTCTGGCTCTGGCTCGGCCGAGGCGGCTCGTGTCGGCTCGTGGTGTCGGGTCAGCCGAGCCGCGGCCACGCCGTGTCGCCGACAGCCGATGTGGACGGGACGGAGACGAATGGCGGCGGCGGCGGCCGCGGGACAAGCCCGTGCGTCATGCGCGCTGACGGCGGCAGGTGTCGCCGGCCGCCGCCGACAGACGACACGCCGTCGCCGACCGGTAGCCGGTGGATGTCGCGTGGGCCGTGCAGCCGCGCCGGCGATCCCGGCTCGGCTCCGTCGGCACGGCCAGATCGCATCTCGCCGCGCCGGCGTGTCGTCACCGATTATTTATCGTCGCTTGGGTTACCGGCGAGCCGGCGGCGAAACGTGGCCCCGGCGTGCGTGTTGTGTTGGACGGTACGGCCGACTGATAGTGGTATTTAAGCTATTGTCTGTTTGCATTAAACAAAACCACTTTTCGAGTTGCACGCTTTTTCTGCCGGAACATACGTCAACTTTCGGTTCCAATGAAAAGTATGGCACACGACACTTCTCACTAGTTGATTGCTATTGCTACATCTTATGCCGTCATTCTTAATAACATTCTAAGATCACAAATTCTCTTCCGAGTAATTAACCACATGGGATGCACCTTGGTCGTATAGGAAACTCGTCGGTAACTTTATCTGGAAGCCCCAGGTACGAATCGCTTCAAGTTCTTCAGAGTTCTACTTTTTGTGTGCGTGGAGTATGAGATAATTACAATGGTTTTATGATGCTTACATACTTTAACATAGACCAATTTTTTGCTTTCTTGTTGTTGGTGAAGCCGAACAACGCTCAATATTCATGAAAAGTATTCAATACACCATGAACATACAACGTGATGTGGAAACTTCCAGTCCAGTGCACAGGCGGTTTTAGAATTGCCGCACCGGCTGCCACTCGTGCTGTTGCTGGTCGTCGTCGACCCTGGAGCTAGCAGCGGCCAGCAGTGACACCGGCAGTCAGCAGTGACACCGGCAGTCTGTGTTGAACGCGGCGAGTTTCGGCTGGTCGCTGTCAACCCTGGAGCTACAGCAGCCGCCAGCAGTGACACCCGCAGTCTGTGTGGACGGCGGCGAGTTTCGGCTGGTCGCTGTCAACCCTGGAGCTACAGCAGCCGCCAGCAGTGACACCCGCAGTCTGTGTGGACGGCGGCGAGTTTCGACTGGTCGACTGGGTCGGTCGTGTGGCGGCGGTGTGTCTGTGCGCGCGCGTCACCCGTCCGGACGGGCTCACCGTGCAGGACGGGTTCACCGTGCAGGACACGGTGCGCTGGCGCGCCCCTTTGTGTGTCAGGGTCGTGCACGCGTGTAGTCCGCCGTCGAGATCATCCCCGCCGGAGGTCGTCCAGCCGGTGCCACTGGATCCGGTCGATATCCGGATGGGGCGCGAGATCCGCTGTCGTGACGTGCTGACGTCTGCGGTCCGGCCGTGACGCGCGCCGTGGTCAGGCGCGACTGCCGTGACGTGCTGACGTCTGCGGTCCGGCCGTGACGCGCGCCGTGGTCAGGCGCGACTGCCGTGACGTGCTGACGTCTGCGGTCCGGCCGTGACGCGCGCCGTGGTCAGGCGCGACTGCCGTGACGTGCTGACGTCTGCGGTCCGGCCGTGACGCGCGCCGTGGTCAGGCGCGACTGCCGTGACGTGCTGACGTCTGCGGTCCGGCCGTGACGCGCGCCGTGGTCAGGCGCGACTGTCGTGACGTCTGCGGTCCGGCCGTGGCGCGCGCTGTGGTCAGGCGCGACTGTCGTGACGTGCTGACGTCTGCGGTCCGGCCGTGGCGCGCGCCGTGGTCAGGCGCGACTGCCGTGACGTGCTGACGTCTGCGGTCCGGCCGTGACGCGCGCCGTGGTCAGGCGCGACTGCCGTGACGTGCTGACGTCTGCGGTCCGGCCGTGACGCGCGCCGTGGTCAGGCGCGACTGCCGTGACGTGCTGACGTCTGCGGTCCGGCCGTGACGCGCGCCGTGGTCAGGCGCGACTGCGACCGGCCAACGCCGGCCGGATGGTCTGTGGGAAGTCGGCTCCTGTTGCGTGTATGTACCGCTGTTCCGAATTGTGGCCAGTTACTTGGGAGATCATGCTGCAAAAGGAGCCACCCAGCGTGGGCTGGGAATTTCATAGACAGCTGGTTCACAAGACCACTGAAATCGATCAGTGAGCACGCAGGGTGGCGGCTCCGGTCTTCAAATTGACGTGGCCCATGAATTTGCCTCTCCTTCACTCTAAACAGTGTGACCGGAGACAAGGAATGAAATAATCGAGAGCTGTAAGAACGGGGACTGGCAATTTCTTCGACAAAGCGGGCGTTCAGCGATACTTGCATGACGGGAGCTGGCACGGTCGCATGATCGGTAATTTCGGGTGATTTTTAGACAAGCTGACAAAATCAATGATTTCGCTTAGTTTGGTTCGTCTTGGTCGCGATTTGATGACCAAAGCAATGCTTCAGTGTTCTGCCGAACGAAGATCCTCCTTGACAAGCTGCCTTGTAGCACTTACCATAACAGCATGACTACTCAAACTGTTAGTTTGTTCTGTTGAACTTTCGATGCCAAATTTTAGCTGGAGGTGGCCGTTGGCGGCACATCCTGTGATTGTCTCTGCTGCGTCAGTCTGTTGGTGCGTGTGCTGATGCCGCTGTGGAGTGCACCGAAGCATGAGGAGTGTGATGCCGCGCTGCTGTGGTATCGGCGGCCGACACTCCTCGGCCCGGCGGCCAGCGACCGGTGCCGGTCTGCACGCAGCCTGCGGCCCATCAAACCGATTCGGCCAGGGTCGGAAATCCCGGGCACCACTGCACGCGTACTCCGGAGGAACAAGGCGGCCGGATGATCTCCCCCGACCCGTCCCTGACGCACGCAACCAGGGAGCCGTCCGGCGACCGATCAAGGTCATTATGTTGACCAGGCATCTGGTCGAAGCGCCCTAGAGCCCAAATAACCAGTGCGCAAGAAGGGCTCGTGTGTGCACTTATCCTCCCCGAACTCAAGAAGTGTTGACGTGTCCGGCGGGCTCTGCATGAACATCCTCTCATGGTCAGGTTTTGTTTGTCTGTCCGGGCGCTCACTTGTGTCGGCCGTCTTCATTCTCCGTGTTCGATATGAATGCGATACCAATCTGTGTTTGATACCAGTGTCGACGTTGTGTGTTCAGTGCTGGTAGGGTCCATCACGTGTCCAGTGCTGGTGAGGCCCATCATAAATTGTGGAGTTATTAGTGCCACGCAACCATGGTAGCCGGTGCCGCTAAAGATCAAACAGCTGACTGGCGATCTTTGTGGGTGTGAGGGATGTGCCGCCTTGCTGCGCCGCCCGCCGGCTCCTGTCTGGATGCCTGGTGTTCGACGTGTGGTGCTGGCATGCCCACGTGCCCTGGGCGCTGGACGTCCGTGTCGGCTTATCTCGGCATGTGATGCCCTCGGTCCCGCACCCAGTTTACATGGGCAGCGGGAATTCGAGTTTACATTCCCAGCGGCGCGCAGTCGAATTACCGGCCACATGTAAACACTTCGCACCCGCCTGGTAAATTCGAGATTATCAGCGAGCTTAATTATCTACCGAAGAAGGATCGGCGTGACGGGAACGAATTTCGTTTGGATTAGTGTTTGAAGAATGAAGCTGCTGAGACCAAAAGCATTGCATTTATTTATTTTTGCGGTCGAAGTATTGCAAATTATGTTATGCTAGGTGGTTTACTTAGTGATAGGAGAAAATATTGCTATTTTGAATCATTTAGGAATGCATGTAATTCCTTCGGCTTAGAATAGTAAAAACTGCGTTGTGCCAAATTCGCTCTATCCTCACCTACTTCTTTAGAGATCAAAATTATAACTTCACTTTCTCACCCTCCTCAATGCAGCATTCATCAATAATTATAATAATACGGTATGACCTGTGCAGTCGATGCGCCCGTAAACCACAATAACATAACATACTAATACGGCGCAAGCCAAGGTCCTATCGTATCTCAATCTTCCCAAAAACAGGCCCTGAACCATTGAAGAAGTTCCAACTAGCCACCATTGCCACCAAAAATATGTTAGTAGTTTCATATGCGCAACATTTGCCTGAATCCGTTGACGCATTCTAATTTGGTTCGCATTTATTTGAACGGATTACCGGACTCAGACCCTTGCTAAACGCATAAATGAACACATTGCACCGCTGAGATTCGATCCGATCCACATTCAAATGCTCTTCGTGTGCCTATGTCAATTGGGCCTGACTGCGTCGTCGCCGGCTCGAGTATGTGTGACGTCACCCCATATTTGCTGGGTGTGACGAGGGCATTTCATGTCGGTGTCCATCATTGTTTTATGCTCGTTTTATCGTGCTTGGTGTCTGTCGCGTTTATGTTCCTTGTCAAACGTGAGGTTACGTTAGCTCGGCTCGTATTTTGTGACTTAATTACTGCATTTGTCGTCGTCTTGTGTCTGTTCCCTGGTATTTCGTGTTTTCTGTTGGCGTGTCGTATCTACCGTGTTTCGTTGTGTAGTTGGTGTCTGCTGTCCATTTATGTTTGCGGACTGTGAGTTTCCCTGGATGGTGCCCACTGTCGTGTTCGTTATAGGTCGCCGTCTCGGTGTCGGTACGCCGCCGTGGTCTGCGTTCGCAGGCGTGTGTCAGGCCCGACTGACGCTGCTGACGCTGCTGACGCTGCTGTCGGCCGGACCGTTCCAGTCTCACCACCATCTCTGGCCGGCAGGCGTACGAGCTGTCGACGCTGACCGGCACGCAGGTGATGCTGCTGGTCGCCTCCGAGACGGGCCACGTGTACACGTTCGCCACGCGCAAGCTGCAGCCCATGATCACGTCGGAGGCGGGCAAGGCACTGATCCAGACGTGCCTCAACTCGCCCGACCCGTCGTCGTCGGCCGGCTCGGGCGACCAGCGCATGTCCGCCACCGGCTTCGAGGAGACGGAGCTGTGTTACAACATAGGCGACGACGACCAGAAAGTAAGGCAGATGATGTACAGCGTGGGCGCCGGCGCCGGCGGCGGCGGTGCCCACCACCAGTACCCGCAGTCGTACCAGGGTGCCATGTCGCCGCATCACGCGCACGGCTGGCACGTGCCGCCACCGCCGCCGCACACGCCGCACCCCGTGTCGCACCACCTGGCGCACGTGTCACAGCAGCAGTCTCCCGTGTCGCACGTGCAGCTGGGGCACGGGGGCCCGCTGCCGCCTCACAGCCCGATGCCGCCGCATAGCCCAATGCCGCCGCACAGTCCGATGCCGCCGCACAGTCCGATGCTGTCTCCCACTCCCAGTCAGATGTTGTCCAGCATGACCGGCCACAGCAGCATGCCTAGCGTGTGTCGGTAGTGGGCCGCTGGCGCCCGCCACCGCGCACAACTGTGTCCGTCGAGCGGCGGCGGCGCGCCGGAAGCGCCGCCGCTGCCGCCGCATGTCGCCCGTGCCATACTGTGCTCTGCCGGTGTGCCTGCGTTGTGCTTGTTGCCGCTTTCGCGTAGTGCCGTAGCCGTGTTGTTTGTGCGTGTATGTATGTGTGTGTGTGTCGTGCTGTGTCGTGTACCTGCATGCAGCCGCCTGGCGGCGTGACGCGACTGCCAGCGTCACGGCGGGCGGCCGCCTGTCAGAGGTGCCGGGCGTGCCCTGCCCGCACGCTCCGTGCAGCCGGCCAGTGAGCGGCGCTCAGCAGCCGCGCTCAGCAGCCGCGCCGCCGCTGGGTCCGCATCGCTCCCCGGCTTGTTATGGCCGCGTCGACCGCGTCAACCGTCCACCGAGGCATTAACCACACGGGTGGGTAGACAACAATGCGGGTAAACACATAAGTATGACACTCGTGTTGAGAGCGGGTTGCCAGTTCTTAATTAGAGTCGGTGCTGGCGGCGAGCCGCCGTCGGCAGCCGACCGACCGCGAGCGGCGCTCCCGACGGACGCCGGGGCAGGGGCCGCCCCGGCTCTGCCCAGACGTGCCGGTGGTGGGAGGGGGGTGGGACTGGGTTCGGTCACGAGCCGAACGGTCGCCGTAGCCCCTGCGGTGTTGGCCGGTCGGCGCACGCCGTCGGTCGCTGGTCGCCAGCCGGCCGGTCGCGGCGGAGCCGTCTGTGACGTCACGGGCACGTGGGCGGCCGCCGCGCCAGATCTGTCGCCGGCGCAGCCTGGCTCCGGCACGGACCGGCCGCCTGCCGACGGCCCTGGCCACGTGTGCGGCTCGCACGCACTCGGCTGGTGACTCGAGGATCAGACCGCGTCACCAGACACACTCAGCCACACTCAGCCGCAGCAGGTCGAACGTCCGGCCCCAGTCCCCAATGAGACGAATCGAGCGCGTGGTGAGATCAGTCCCGACTTAGGCTGGGGAAGTGCGCCGCGTCGTGTTGCCCTGCTATCGGCAGTGGCCTGCGGTACGGTCAGGTGGCAGCCTTGGCCGTCACGGCGCCAGCTGTGACCACTAGGCGGGGTGTCGCTGACCGTGCCGCCGCCCACCGCCCATCGCCATCGCCACCGCGCCGGCCGCGCCGCCGTCGCCCCCTCCCCCCCCCGCCGCTGTCCTTCGCTGCTAATTGGGCGTGTAATCAATGATGGATGGCTGACGGGTGGGATCAGGCGCGAGCGGCGCGGTGACCGGCCGTGCCCGCCCCCGCCTGGCCCGTCATCGGCCGCCGCCGGCCCATGGCCCCTGCTGACCACTGACGTCGTCGGCCGCCACCGGCCCACCGTCAGCTGGCGCCGGTGACGTCATTGGTATCGGCCAGGTGTGTGCTACGGTTATACATCCAGATTGTAGGACAAGGAGCTAGTTAGCTTACCACACATCTCCAGGCCACGTAGCTAGCTTGTCACACATCTCCAGGCCAAGGAGCTAGCTTACCACACATATCCAGGCCATGGAGCTAGGCTAGTTTGTCACACATCTCCAGGCCAAGGAGCTAGCTTACCACACATATCCAGGCCATGGGGCTGGGCTAGCTTGTCACACATCTCCAGGCCAAGGAGCTAGCTAGCTTACCACACATCTGCAGGCTGTCGTCTCCGAACGGCTTGTATGCGGTGTCGTCTTCCTCACGTGACGGCCGGTCCTCTGGAGACTGCCGCACCCGGCTGTCAAGCTGGGGGTCGGGTGGGTGACGTCTGCCGCGTCTGTCGGCTTGTGATCTCGTGGTCCTCCGCGCGGGGCTCGGTGATGCATCCTCCGCCACATCCAGCGGACCTTTTCCCGCCGGTATGGGTGGACCCCGGTCGCGGCCAGCGCCGTCAGCTGTTCCACTCCGTCTGTCGGACCGCTGGCCATCTGCCGAGTCTGCTGCCTGTTGCTCTGTTCGTCCCTCCGTCCATTGGTTCCTCCGTCCGACCGACACTTGACATGGGTGACATCCCGCTGCATCCTCCATTGTGAGTCGTCGGCCAGACGGCATCAATTGCCGGTCTGCGTGAGTCGCCCGCCGGTCTGCGTGAGTCGCCCTCCGGTCTGCGGGAGTCGCTCTCCGGTCTGCGGGAGTCGCCCTCCGGTCTGCGGGAGTCGCCCTCTGGTCTGCGTGAGTCGCCCTCCGGTCTGCGTGAGTCGCCGCTCGGTTTGCGTGAGTCGCCCTCCGGTCTGCGGGAGTCGCCCTCTGGTCTGCGTGAGTCGCCCTCCGGTCTGCGTGAGTCGCCGCTCGGTTTGCGTGAGTCGCCCTCCGGTCTGCGGGAGTCGCCCGGCGGTCTGCGGGAGTCGCCGCTCGGTTTGCGTGAGTCGTTGATCGGTCTGCGTGAGTCGTCGATCGGCCCCGTGAGTCGCCGGTTGGTCGTCGCGCCAGCACACCGTGATCGATGACAGATGTGGCCGCCAATTCAGCATCCATCCATTACGCGGCTCTAATTTCCAGGGCGTGCCTCGGCCGTCGGCTCGTCGGCGGTGCGCACCGGCAAATTACATTGTAATGGAGTGGGCCGACTGAGCCGACTCCCTACGTCGGTCGCCACCGGCTCGTGGCCTGTCGTCGACCGACCCTCGACAGCCCGTCGGGCGGTATCGCACGACCACCGGCGCGCACGCTCGGTACAGTCGGATCACATTTGGACGGAACATTTGCGACCTAGGCTGCCGATGGCAGGAACAAGCCGCGTGGTGCGATACCGATGGCGACAGACACTGCCTTGGGTGGGAACCAGGCGAGCGGTGCGATTCGGGTTGCGTCGGGGACGGCCGACACCAGGAGCAGAGCGGACGTGTGACATCTGCGCCGGCGGCCGGCTGTCAGACGCGCGACGATCGATGCCGATGGATGTGCCGGTCAGTGTGGCGGTCGCATCGCGCTGATCGCGGCGCGCCCCCGTTTCGCCGCCCGCCACTTTCATCCGTCTGCGTCGCGCGGCGCGGCGTGGGTCCGCCGCTATCTGCGTCGGTGTCGGTGGGCGCTGCTGGTGTGGTCGCGCCCGCCGGCGGCGACTGCCGCCGCGATGTTTCAGATTAATAGGCGCCAAGGTGTCACGCCGCATATCACCTTATCTGGTTATTGTCGTCGAGCCGCGGCGCGGCGCCCACCATTATTTAAATGCGCCCGGCGACCGCCGTCGTATTGTGTGAAGTCGGCCGATTTACATACAAACTGAATGCGAGCCATGTGACAGCGGCCGTTTCCGCGGGGCGCCGTTATCGTCGTCGGCCATCGGTTATCTGCGCCGATATCGCCAGGCCGACCGGCGCCCGCCCCCGGCGGTGACCGCGCCCCGCGGCACGACACGACACGACACGGCGCGCCGACCGTGGCCGGTACTGGCCACGCCGTTGGCCGCACGCCGCGTCGGCCGGCGTCGGTCCGGAGGAAATGCGCGCTGCGCCGGCGCTGCTGTCGCAGCTGCGCCGACCGATCGGTGCGCAGATAGCCCGCGCGCTGTTTATGCGTGAGCCGCCAGTGCGCGCCGCACGGTTATTTATGAACGCCTCGATGACTGGCGGTCGTGCGGCGTGCGCGCGCGCGCCGGCTGGCCGCCTTTATTTCGGCGCGGACAATCGACGCGCGATGGACGACGGCGGGTGGCGCGGCCGGCCGTGCCGTCTTCATCTCGGCTGCAGCGCGCCGGCCGCCGCCGCACGGGCGCCGCCGAGACGGATCGGACGTCGGCGCCGCGGCCGACCTCGTGCCGCACGTCGCGGCCGCGCGCCGGCCGGCCCGATTGTTCTCGTTGGCGGCGCGCGGGTGTGATAATCGTGGCGATCACGGCGCGGCGCGGCCCCGCTGTGCTCTGCACGCGGCCTCGCTCTCGGCGCCCATTCAGCTGTCGTGGTGGTGTGCAGCACGTGCGCGGCTCGACGGCCAGCTGGTGACTCATCGTCGTCGCCGCCGAGCGCCGACTCGTGCGCTCTGTTTGTTCGGCTCGATCATCTCCGGCCGTGTCGCGCGCCCGTGCCCACGCCGACGGCCGTGGTCGCAGCCACGCCGGGGATCGCCCGTCGGAGCATTCTCGGAGATATCACACGCCGTACACCACGACTTGACAGGCACAAATCGCAACTGCATTTCGGCGTACAACCGCAACCCTAATCTGCATTAATGTACTAGGTGTCATGGTGCGTTAAAAAAAACTTACCAAGGGATGATTATAGGCCAATCTTTGTAAAATATGAAATCAGGCGTCGCCATCTCGAGGGTATCTTTTTGGAGGAGAGGCGGATGCGGGACATTTACAACAATCCTTGCCATATACGTGTTTGTCTTCTCAATATCCTGTTGGAAGTTTAAGTTTTTGTTCACCTTAATTATCTCTTCTTTTTATGCAGTCAGAATTGTATCGAAATTTGTCCAAATTTTGAAGATCTACGAACTACGCAACTGCGCCGCCTGCCAAGCATTAGGCGATGTAATCGCAACAGGACAATTTCGATCGTCCTGGCGGGCACTTGAGACCGAATCGCCGATGACACGGAAGCGTTGTGCACCGATGGTCGGCGGTCGGCCGGAGTTGTGCGCCGGCTCACGCGACCGCGCCGGTGCCGCACCGGCCGCCGCACCGGCCGCCGGTCCCGCACCAGCCGCCGGTCCCGCACCGGCCGCCGGTCCCGCACCGGCCGCGGGTCCCGCACCAGCCGCCGGTCCCGCACCGGCCGCCGGTCCCGCACCGGCCGCCGGTCCCGCACCGGCCGCGGGTCCCGCACCGGCCGCCGGTCCCGCACCGGCCGCCGGTCCCGCACCGGCCGCCGGTCCCGCACCGGCCGCCGGTCCCGCACCGGCCGCCGCACGGGTGCCAATACCAGGCCGGTGGCGGGCTTTCCAGGCCGGTGTCGGGCCGCGTCGCGATTAGCCCGCCGCGTTATGCATAGCCGGCGCCGCCGATAACCGGCCGATAACTGTCGACGTTGTTTATAGCGGCGCGTTTCGAAACGCGAGCGAGCGCGTGCGCGATTTTGTGCCGATGTGCGGCGCGCCTCACGATTGGACGCGCCGCTGGACGCTGGTCTAATTGATAGTGTTGCCGACTGTTTATGGCCGGTGCGGCGTGCAATGACGAGCTGCCGGTCGCCCGGCCGCGTCGCGAGCGGCGATTTACGCCGGCTCGCCGGCGCTCGGTATTCTGCGTTGCGGCGAGTTCGATTTGGCCCGGGAGTTATGTGTCACGCGGACGGCCGGCGGCCGGCGGCCGCCTGCCGCCGCTTACGAGGCGTTTCCTGCGTGGCCGGCGCGGCGGCGGCCACGACGCCGACGAACACGACGCCGGTGACGGGTGGCGCCCTGTGCGGTCCGCCGACCGGGTGCCACCCGACCCCGGGTAGCCAGCGAGTCGGCGATACCTGATAAATGACGCGACCTCCGATCGGCGCTGAATCGGCTCATTTGTAGACGGCCGGTATGACAGCGGCTATGGCTAATGGCCGTCGGCCTATCGTCGCCGGTCGGCGCGTCATTTCTCAACCACCGTGCTACCATCGCCGGAGCCGGCGGGCTGCCAACCGGTGGGACCGCCGCGCCGCGCGGCGGTCCGAGTTAACGCCCAGATCGCCGCCGAGAGGTCGCGAAAAAGAGAGCTGCTTGGCGCAGCGAGTCGGTGTCGGCGGCGGCGGCCACCCGCGCCAGGCGTCGAGCGCTCAAGAGCCCTTCATCATCGGGTAGCGTTTGTTTCGGCGCGGCGGCGCCGATAAGGGCGCGCCATCAGTGTCCGGCTGCTGTGTTTGGTGCGGCCGGCGCCGTATAGGGCGCGCTACGGGACATAGATGGTCGGATGTGGCTCGCGACGTCGCGGCTGGTGCATGGGCCTCGTTTGTAACGGTCATGCTCCAGTGACGTGGGCGTTGCGCCCGGTGACTCCGCGCGAGCCGGCCGTCCACTATGAAGGCAGTGATATTGTCAGCGCGTGGTTATCTCTGGTCTCGTCATCGCGTCATCGTCACCACATCTGGCGGTCCCACTCAGCTTCATTGGCTGTGGTGTTCCATCCGCCTCGGGCTGCCTGCGCCGGCCGTGTCGGCAACATTTCTCGCTGTGCCTAATCATTGCTCCCGAGGAGTGGTGTTGGTGTGCCTTGGTCCTCCCGAGTCGCCCCTAATGTTCCGCCTCGTCACCCCTTTGCCTCTGTCTCGTGACTTCCCCGTCTCGGTCTTGCGACTCATCCATCTTCGGGCGGCCGCTGCTCGTGACCCGTCCGTCGAGTGTCCCACCGTCCGGGGCGGCTGACCGTGGCCCGAGTCGGGTCCGTCTCGGCCCGACCTGGGTCCGCCGCGGCTCACTCCAGGCGCTCGCCGTGTCTCGCTCGACGATGAGGAAAAGCGCGCCGCGCCCGCCGCGCAACAAGCTGATGTCGCGATGGCGCGTCGGGCCCGCGCCACGCAAAGCGGGCGCCGCGCGGCCGCCGCTGCCGTCCTGCCGTCCTGACGGGCGTCGCCGCCGCCGCCGCCGGGAAAGTGCACCGCCGTCGCCGAGCGTCGCCGACGTTTTTCCGCACGAGGCCATTGTTGGACGGGGGCCGGATTTTTGCGGGGCGGCCGCTATCGCGGGCAGATGCGGAGCGGTACGCCGCGGAGGAAACATGCGACACGGCTGCACGGGCGCCGGGCGGGTTTCCTGTGATGCGCCCGGCCTGCTCCGCCACCGACCGGCACCGTCAGCAGCTGGTCATGCTGGACACCGTTTGCGCCGTGCGCGCTGTGCCGGGCCAGGTTCGGCGATACGCTCCTGGGCGGCGGCGCCCGCCTGACGACACCGTCCCGACATTGCGCCAGCTACAGGACCAGTGCAGTCGATGCACCCTGAACCCCCCTGCACTGACCGGTCGCGTCTGCCTGGCGCGGCATCCATGTCGCCCGTGATCGGAACATTTCAACTCCATTGTGTTCGCCTCCCTTGCGGGCGTGTTGACACGTCGGACACGAGCAGAGAAGGCATCGCGCACCGCCAAGCCGCCGGACCGGCCGGGCCGATGCAATGGCCGAGGTGCGCGTGCCACGCCTTTGCCAGCGGCGGCTCGTGTTGGCCGACAGACGACGCGGCGAGAGACTCCGACTGGCCCCGGCTGATGACCGCCCGACCCCGCCCGACCCCGCCCGACCTCCGCCCGACCTCCGCCCGACCCCCGCCCGACCCCCGCCCGACCTCCGCCGGACCGGCTGGCCGTCCGCCTCACCGACATTGTCGACGACGTCCACTCATGCTCGGCATAAACATAGGCCGGCCGTAGTCCTGCACACTGCCATAACCGGCCGCGGCCGCCGCCTCGTCGACAGGCTGTCCTGCGCCGGCGGCGGCCGCGCGCGCGCCGCCCGCCTTATAAGGCCCGACCAGATCCAATTTCCAGCGGATTTATCTGGCGAAGATCGCGTTTGCAGCGGCCGCTGACTCACCAGGTAGCCGCCTTCATTACGGCAGCGCGGCCGCGCGCGGATACCATGAATGGGCCTTGGCGACGCCAGGCCGCTGCAGGACTGCAGCTCCTTATAAGGCGGCGGCGCGCGGCCACCTGCGGTCAGTGCAGATATGTGCTGCACGGGCCGAGGGGAGCCGGCGAGGGGAGGGGGCAGCTGGTTGGGTGGGTTGTAGTCGCGTCACCGCAAATTTCCATTTGGTGTCGATATACCGTTGTTCTGGAGACGTGTTGTCGATGTGGTGGCTGATGTCATGTGGTGGCGAGTGCCAGCAGGTAGCTGGCGGTGCAGGTGGTACAGGTAGTCACGTACAGGTACAGTGGTGGTTCCGGTACATGAGTCGTTTCCACGCGGCCAACACACTTCCGATATATCTGCCTTGCATCGCGTGACGTCACCGCAGCGAGCACATCTCTCCGAACGCGCTGTGATGCCGACTGTTGTAATCAGCGCGTGTTCGGCATCTTCGCCCGGTGGTCGCAACGCCACCTCGCTGACTGATGGTACAGGAGCACGACAAAAACGTCCCGGGACGGACGCGCCGCACGGCCGCCCGGTCACGTGGTCTGGTGTCGTGTCGCGCCGCACCGTACAGGGGCGGCGCGACACGACAGATCTTCCAGAAAAAGACGGCCCGCCCAAATTTAGCCCGCTCGTGGCCGGCGCGCTCATAAAGAGATCAACAAGAAACTGGTCGCTGCCATCTTTGGAGGGCGCGCTGACCTGGGTCAACTGCAGTGGGCGGCGTGACCACTGGTCAGCCGTGAAGCCGCCCCCTCCCCCCGGATGTACGGAGCACGGGTATGGGGCGCCGTTGTGTGCGTGTATGACACAGTGTGCAGCGGCAGCAGCAGCAGCCGGGCCGACCTGCCGACAAGGCACGGCCCGCCGGCTGTTTATCTGGGCGGCTGCCGGTCGGCCGCAGCGCGTGTGAGGCGCGCGAGAGCCGCCGCCGCCGCCGTCCGAGAGTGGACGATCGTCGGCCGCCGTCACTGCCACCCGACACCGTGCTGCCAGGCCCCAGCCGAGCGCACCACAATCCAGCTAGCCCGTCGGCCGACCGTCCGGTGACGTTCCGGTGGCGTTGCGGTGACGCTCCGGTGACGTTCCGGTGACGTTCCGGTGACGCTCCGGCCGCCTGGTGTCCCTCCCGAACCGGCCGTTGAGCCGGCCCGGTGTGTTGTAATTATCGCCGAGCGCTGTCGACCGGCGCTTGTTGATGTGAATGAGATGGCGCTGTTTTGCCGCGGTTGTGTGCCCAGAGCACCTTTGGCGGCCGCTTTTTGTACTTTAAGTTGTTTGGTTTATGTTTAGTGTCTAGTGTTAACGGTTAACTCGCAGTGACCTGAACGGTGACATGAGGTGTTGTTGACTCTCCCTGTATTCTAACATAACGACAAATATACACGATGGTAGACGATGTGAATCTGCGGGTGAATCACGAGCAATTAATCTATAATCGCTTCTGCGAAGTTACATGTTAGGCGTAATCGATGATTGCAAGCATTTCAAGCGTCTGGTGATTAACGGTATCTTGATCAGAACGTGCAATACATTGGGAAAATGTTACACCGTTTTCCCCATAGCTGATACAGAAACAGGAAAAATACAGAGCACGCTGAATGAACAACTTAAATCCTGTTTGAAATCATTGTCAAGTAGCATGTGATGAGTTGAAGGAAAGATGGTATCAGTGGAATCGTGACAAAAGCGACACGAAGGGTGGTCACGGGTACATCGCGTCGAGGTCACCGCATTGGAGGTGCAATCACACATGGTATAGCGCACAATCCTCTCTTTAGGCTGGTCGTCAGTGGAGGGAGGGTTAGTGGAGGCCCTAGATTATCACCAAGAGAGAGAGGGGCGCGGAATATTGCATATGACGAAACGGTTTTCGTAAGGCTTCGAATGGACGTATGTGTGGGTTCATGCAGTGGTACACACAGCAGAGGGCGCTTCCTCCTTCTCGAGCATTTTTTTCTAATGGAAGAATTTCTAGTAGAAATGTCGCGAGTGTTAATTGTTGTTTCAAAATTCCTCTGCACGAGTCCTTTAAAACATGGCACCTTCGGAGAACGAACACAAGGCTCCCTGCTGCAGTGACTTTCGCAATTTAAATGAAGATCAGGGGGTGGGGGTGTAGTATAATTAAACGTTTGCATTGGGGCATTTTAAAACTATTTCTACATAATGGGTCATCGCACCACCATGATGTAACGCACACTTGCAGATTCTTTCGGCGAAACAAAACACGTGATTTGATTGCATTTGTGTATTTGACTTGAGCGCGCGTTAGTCGAACAGCACAATAAACAGCGAGCGAGACCACAGCCGGCGATGGCACGCGACCGCAGCAGACCACACGACCGCGACACTAATGCGACGAAAATTCCCCGCAACCTGCCGGCGTCCTTGCACGACCGGTGCCAAGCCGCCGGTCAGAGGCCCCACGACGGAGCGGGCGAGCGGCCGAGCCTCGAGTCTCCGCGGCAGGCTGTGGCGCAGCGGCCCCCTCACCGTCGCGCTGATAGCCTCTTGTTCGCGCACGGAGTCTCCGGCCGGCAACTTTGTATTCGGCCCGCGCGCCGCCGGGAAGCCGGCGTCGATAGCCGCCCGAATGAATGAACACAACTCACCTGTAGAGCCGCCCTTCGCGGCCGGCACGTGACTGAACTGGACGAGCACCTCTGTGCGGAGGATTCCGCCGCTATTATCGGGCCGCGCGCGTGGCCAGCGCTCAGGCAGACGCGCCGATAACGTCCGACTCGTTTGGCTAGTCTTCAGCGGTGTTTGTAGTTCGACAGTTCTGCTTATCTCATCGGGAGGTATGCCGTTAAAACGTCAGCTCCAGCAGGCGTGACTCTATGAGGCTGGCGCCATCAGCCTCGTCGAATCATATGCCAGCTGCACAGTTTAATGGGAAGCTATCACAGCTTAGCATATGTTATGGTTGCGTTCATTGCGATTATTCGAAGCGGAAGAGGCGTGTCTGCCAGCTGTTCGTGAATAAATGGTTCGGAAGCAGCTCGCTGCTGGAATAAGCACCGTTTGTGAGAGATTGATCGCACCGTCAATCGTAAGCTTTTGCGTAAACGATGCGCGCCGCTCGCCGCTCTTGCAATAAGCACCTCCGACTTTTCGCACCCGAACTCGTCTATCTCATTGGCGGCGCGTGTACAGTAGCGCCGGTGGCATTTTCGCCAGCCGCCCCCGATCGGAGGTGTCGCAGCGTGGCGGCATACCGGCGACCGGCGGGCGCAGATTTGGTCGCGGTGCGGTTTGCGCGGCGCTAATTCGCCGCCTACATTTCCATAGCGCGCGCCGATAAACAGCCGATGTATCACGGTGGCGACGGCGGCCGGCGCGATCTCGCACTCGGCCAATCACGCGGCCGCCGGTCGGCTGCCGCGGCCGCTCCCACGCAGTGCGGCCGGCCAGCGGGGCGGCCGGCCGGCCAGAGGCAGCACGGCGGTGGCGCCGCTGGGTTTGGCGGCACCTCGGCAATTGCCGATGCGGACTGACTTGGGAGCTGCAGGTAGACGGGGAACTGGCGGTAGGCCGGGAGCTGTGGTTAGGCGATGAGCTGCTGGTAGACCAGGGTTGGATTCATGTTTTGGAATGCTGGATTTTGAGAGGGAAATTTTCCGGCTCTCCAATTTGAAGAGGTTAATTTTTCTTACGTGTTTCTGCCCTTTAACAAATATCTTCTTTGTCCTTCCAGTCGGTTTTTGGCATGTACATCTGACAGTAGTAAGTGTGCGGCAGTTCTGAACAGCTCCTCAATCTTTTGGTGACAAGGAGTGGAACATTTTCCGGGGAGAATAATGTTCTGTCGACAAAAATCCAGGACCAGGCCGTGTTTCCAACCCTGTAACACACTACGAACTGTCGCAAACCGGGGACTGTGAGCAGATTGATAGTTAGGACCGGGAGCAGCCGGAGAGTTAGGAATTGCGGCAGACCGGGAACTGTGGGTAGGCTGGTAGCTGTCGGAAGGTTAGAAACCGCGGCAGACTGGGAATCGTGCGTCAACTGAGAACTTTCGGTTCACTGGGGACTGCCGGCAGATTAGGAAGTGACGACAGTTTAGGGTCTGCTCATAGACCAGACGTCTGCCAGACAAGATGGTCCTGACACCACGAGATCTAATTGAATGCTTCTACCCGATGGATTGGAACGAATCGGTTTGGGTTGGGCACAGATTCGTGTCGCGGATTCAGCGGATATAACCAGCTGTGATAGCGTAAACATTTCTCCCAAATACAGCGCACATTTAATAGATGAGTAGGGTGCTTATCGGACATAGCGTTCCACACTGCGAGGAAATGAACGCAGCGGCACGCAAGGTGAGTGGAGCTTGGATCGATCGAACTTAAAGTGAAGCTTTCGAAATGTTAAGCTCGAAATAGTACTTTGCTCGGAGTATTGGTGCTTCGAGCTGTCAATTGAATTTGTATATTTAATGGAACAATTTTGAAGTTAGTGCTACCCTTTTTGATACAAGAGTTCTCTTTTCCACTTTTGGCGGATGGATAGTCAAAAGCGGGAAAAATTAGAAGTAAGCAAATTGGAGGAAAATTGTTGAAAATTGAAAACATGAAACAAGAAAGCATGATTTGAGCTCGTGTCGTGCAATTACTGCGAGTTTATTCAGTAGTGATCACGATTTTACTTGGGAGATGAAAGGTCTACTTACCGAAATTTAGAAAGGATGACATTGAAAACTGGACATTCGGACATTCAAGTGGGTCAACGATCGCATTCCTGGGATGTGGTGATGGTCTTTATCAAATGCTACGGGATGAATTGATTGATCTTGGTGTGGACTTGAGGAGCGGCATTCAGCACTTGCATATAAATCCAGAGCTTGGTGAAACTTCGTGCAATCCACCCAGGAATGATTTTTCTTCCCTGAGCATGAAGCATCTCGGCATGTTGCAAGGATCCCACCTGTCCCCTCTTCTGTAGCCCGACAGAGAGACCGGCACACGCCGACCACAGCCACGCCGCTCAGCCATCTCCATGGCCTGAAACACCCTGCTCGCACCAGTGTATTGCTCGTCTGCGGGCGGCGGGCGGCACGCGGTGCCTCCGCCACCCGACCGGCCGACCACGCACGCACCGCGGTAGACGCGATTTACGCTAATTGGCCGCTCACACGGCCAGCCAGCGTCGAAACAGCGCCGCCACGCGGCATTACATATTCGCGAACACGTCGGCATTACCATAGTGCGGACATTAGCGCGCAGATGATGAACTGCCGACCGGCACTCGACGGCCGTCTAATCGCCGCCACATCGCACGCTCGATTTACACCTATCGTTTGACATGGTGCGGCCGCGGTGAAAGCGATCCCGACGAGAAACCAATAGATGCGGCCGAAATCGGCGCCATATAAATTGCCGGCCGTGCTGATGATGATGTGGGCCCGATTAATGACCGGCTTCGGGTAGCACCCGCTGGTTACGCCAAGGCTGGCTAGCCGGCGAAACAACCGGTGAGGTATTTTCGTCAAGTTAACGACATCATCGATGGAAGAGTAATTAAATAAGATTGCTCTGTGGAAATGCTGACGCGTGACTAAGCGATTTGGAACTGGCCAGCTGGGGCACTGTTGTGCAGCACGGCTCGTGCGAACGGTGACATTAAACTAGCTACAGATGTGGATTGCAACAGCATGAAACCACAATGATGCACTGTACCATTTGCTATGCGCAACCTAGAATGCGCGAACATGCCACTGCACCCATAGCACCATGTTGGCACGCGTCATGAAAGTGCTCGTTAAGCTAGTCTACAGAACACAAAACTGGACGGGTCACAACGCTTCACTGTGCTATGTGTACCATGCAAACACTATACAGTGAACACGCACACAATCACAACAGTTTGTCTACATCGGTGTCGGCGCACACTTCACAGCTGCACTCGCCAGTTCCGACCACACCGCACCGCGTGTCCAGCAACCACTTCCACTGATCCTGTTGTCCGTGACGCCGCTCGTCACCGTCACGGCCGCACCGGTGCTCACGTCACGACCTGACGCCGCCAGCTGGTCAGGTGCACTGTCAACAAACCCGACCATCGCTGCCGACCCCGGCTATATACCATGACCGTATTTGGAAATGGCCTCTTCGACGTCATCACTTCGAGGCTGCCGTGGCGGCGAGGCGCTCGCGCTCACTGGCTGCCGGCGGCCGGGAGGCGGGGCGTCGCTGCGGCCGAGAATGGAGACTCCACTGGCGGCCGGTAAACTCGCCACTTTAGAGGTTTATACACGGATTGGCTTTTTTGCGGCTTGCAACTATTGCGTGCGTCATAACAGACGCGGCCTGGACGTTGGCATGCAGACGATTGTCATGCCTACTGCGTCATTCGATTTCGTGATGGCTCTTTTGCGTTGGTTTTCGGCACGCTTTACCCGTTAACCCGGTCCTGTGTACCAGCACTTGCAGTGCCGCAACTTTCCCTGACTGCCAGCTGTCCATCTCGAAGTCGTCGTGACGATCAGCAATTGCAGCTGCCCATCTGTCCTGGGATACCTGGGATTTTCCTCCTGATCCTCGGAATATGGTCGAGATATGCCTGTGTGCGGCGCCATCGCTGTCTATTTACCAGCGGCGGGAGCATGTGTCGCGCCGTCTGGTGCAGATTTGCCGGGCGTGTAAGCCGAGTGTGATGGTGCGGTGACAGTACCGCAGTGTGCCGCCTCCGTGTGGATAATCATCGCATGCTCGGCGGTGTTTTGCCCTGGTCGCGGCCGCCCCGAGTCAGCAGTACGGCACTCGGCGACCCTTTACCCGGCGACTGTGTTTTGGTTTACATGTCATGGGTGCCGAGTGACGATTACCGTGCACAAGTTGTCAAACACAACGCCTATCTGTCGTCCGTGTTGTGCCATCGATGATGCGTTAACATTTCCAGTGCTATCTGGTGGGAAGTGAGGCGTACAGTGTAAGCTGTATCCAACGACCACACCATCGGCAAGTCGGGCAAGCCGGACACTGCCGGACATGGCATGGTCGTACGGCCCATTCTTGTGATACTGCTGTCAATGCCTGGGAAGTTCCTTTTGGTTCGCTGAGAATGATGAAGATATTTTGGTGTACATCTCCTTCGCCGCATCTTACGGACGAAGCAACCCATAGTATAGATAAGGAGACTGTCTTACTAGTTTTCCAATATATTTGGTGGTCATCTTATTGCGTTGCATGTGAATAAATTATTCAAGCTTCGTCCGTAGCAACTTAAATTGCTGCTGCACTCTCATAAATGGTGAATCGATTTGATACCGCACTCCTGTTGCATACCAAGGTATGCTGCTGGATGTGGTCGAGCGTTGGGAGTGTTGCATACCACTACAGTCCACTACGGACCACTACCGCATATCACTACAGTCCACTACAGGACGGGCGCTGCGCAGTCAGCGGCCCTGCACCACTTACAGACCAGCAGGTGCTGGTCGCACGTTGGGTGCTGTCTGTGATAACGGCTGGCCTGTGCAGGGGATCGGCTGAGAACTCTCGCCGCTGGTCTAAATGCAGGGCACGGGCGCTGTATAACCCATGCAGTTGGTGCGCCTCTAAACCCCAGTAACAACAACTAAATGCAGGGCCGTCCAGTGGAGGGGTTCGGCTGAGAACGGCCTCAGATGTGCGGGTCGCCGCTGCTCTAAATGCAGGGCCGGCCGAAATGTCGGCGGCAGCTCTGCATGTGTGCACAATGTCGGGTGAGGTAGCAGTCGGTGGCGCCGGACAGATGACCGGTCAGATTGTGGCCGTGTCCGCCGACGGCTGACCCAGAAACGGCGCACCGAGATATCGGTCCGTGCTGCCGACGCTGCGGCCTGCAACCGAGCGCCGCGGCCGCCGCCCGCCCTGACCATCCATCGTCTGCCCGGGCCGGTGTCGGCCTTACACCGCCCACCGCCCACACCGCCCACACTGCCCACACTGCTCACCGCCCACATCGCCCACACTGCCCACACCGCTCACCGCTCACCGCCCACTGCCCACTGCCCACTGCCACCACGGTAATTCACCTCCAACTGCCCACCGCCCACACCTGCGCCGACCGCCCATCGCTACCACGGCCACCCACGCAACGATTATTATCACAACTCGCCCGTAAAACAGTAGTTATCGCGGCCGAGCTTTAAAGTGGTGGGCGACCATCAGCCTACACCCCCAGTGGTATGGTATCGCACCCGCGGCCGATCTTTAGGGCGGTGGGCGGGGTCAGCTTACACCCCCAGTTTTATGGTATCGCACCCGCGGCCGATCTTTAGGGCGGTGGGCGGGTCAGCTTACACCCCCAGTTTTATGGTATCGCACCCGCGGCCGATCTTTAGGGCGGTGGGCGGTGTCAGCTTACACCCCCAGTGGTATGGTATCGCACCCGCGGCCGATCTTTAGGGCGGTGGGCGGTGTCAGCTTACACCCCCAGTGGTATGGTATCGCACCCCGCGGCCGACCTTTAGGGCGGTGGGCGGTGTCAGCTTACACCGCCAGTGGTATGGTATCGCACCCCGCGGCCGACCTTTAGGGCGGTGGGCGGTGTCAGCTTACACCCCCAGTGGTATGGTATCGCATCCCGCGGCCGACCTTTAGGGCGGTGGGCGGTGTCAGCTTACACCCCCAGTGGTATGGTATCGCATCCCGCGGCCGGTTTGCAATGCGGCAGCTATCACAGCCTCCTGTAATGTGGCGAGAAGCAACCTCAGCCTGCCTACGACACGGTGGCTTCACGGTCCATCTCCACAATGGCGATCGAAGCGTACTCCACAGCAGGCCACCACCAGGTCACCACCAGGTCCCCACAGCAGGCCACCACCAGGTTCCCACAGCAGGCCACCACCAGGTCCCCACGGCAGGTCACCACCAGGTCCCCACGGCAGGCCACCACCAGGTCCCGCGGCAGGTCACCACCAGGTCCCCACGGCAGGCCACCACCAGGTCCCCACGGCAGGCCACCACCAGGTCCCCACGGCAGGCCACCACCAGGTCCCCACAGCAGGCCACCACCAGGTCCCCACGGCAGGCCACCACCAGGTCCCCACGGCAGGCCACCACCAGGTCCCCACGGCAGGCCACCACCAGGTCCCCGCGGCAGGCCACCACCAGGTCCCCACGGCAGGTCACCACCAGGTCCCCACGGCAGGCCACCACCAGGTCCCCGCGGCAGGCCACCACCAGGTCCCCACAGCAGGCCACCACCAGGTCCCCACAGCAGGCCACCACCAGGTCCCCACAGCAGGCCACCACCAGGTCCCCGCGGCAGGTCACCACCAGGTCCCCACGGCAGGTCACCACCAGGTCCCCACGGCAGGCCACCACCAGGTCCCCACGGCAGGCCACCACCAGGTCCCCACGGCAGGCCACCACCAGGTCCCCACGGCAGGTCACCACCAGGTCCCCACGGCAGGCCACCACCAGGTCCCCACAGCAGGCCACCACCAGGTCCCCACGGCAGCTCACCACCAGGTCCCCACGGCAGGCCACCACCAGGTCCCCACGGCAGGCCACCACCAGGTCCCCACGGCAGGCCACCACCAGGTCCCGCGGCAGGTCACCACCAGGTCCCCACGGCAGGCCACCACCAGGTCCCCACGGCAGGCCACCACCAGGTCCCCACAGCAGGCCACCACCAGGTCCCCACGGCAGCTCACCACCAGGTCCTGGGCTGCTGACGTGCTGGTCGGTTGTTGATTAGGGCGTCGGTGGCTCAATGGTTGAGCTGAGCGTCTGGCATACTCAAGGTACGGGGTTCTGTTCCCCGCGACGCCCGCCCTTCCTGCCATGGTGAGAGGCAGGTGACACCATGTGGCCTCAGCTGCTGAGTGCGTTGTAAAGCCACAACCAACAATAGTTGGTTGCTGATTCGACCTTCGGATTGCGGGGTGTTGTTCCCGGGCAATGGCCGGTAGTAAGCTATCATGTGATGGTCGTTTGGAATACATAATTGTTTTCGATATTTGTTGGATATTTCTGCGCAGCAGAGGTATTATGCGTGGTGATCGCGTTTTTTGTTACGAAATTTTCCATATGATTATGATGATTTTTAAACTTGTGTGTTGATGCTCTTTTCAACATGGGTGATTGTTCTTGCCGCTGTTATATTAACCATTCCGTGCTGGAAATTAATATTAGTTGCTTCCCATCGTGTCATACGTCTAGTAGTGCTTGCAGCAATAGCTTTTTGTTACTCAGTCTCACTGATCATGTCTGGCTTTAATTGGTCCATACAAATCCCTGTGATGGACTTTTTTGTGCTGCCATTAGCCACTCTCCTGGCAGATATCATCGTTTTTGTATAAACTGTTCACCTTTTACTTCCACCTTTTTCCTAATTTCTTAATAGCTACGGTGAAACATTGTTGTTTCGTAGTTTGCACTCGAGAAATAGTGCGAGTTTTGTCGGGGACGCTGGTGATTCCAGGCGGTTGGAGCATACAGACCTTGGCATACAGACCTTGGCTAAAACAGCAAGAAATGACTATCGCCATGCCTTTTGCAACTTATGCCTCCTAAAAATCACACTGTGCATTTCATGTTCGGTGTTTTCCTGAGAAGAGGTTCTACATCCGCCAGTGCCCCAGCAAGTTGTCAAAATTAGTGACTGGTTTGCTCTGGATATGTCTGGGGTGGTGCCTCGGTGTCGCACTGATGTACACCAGTCAGTCTGCCGGTGTCGTCTGCTCTGGACGTGTCTGGGGTGGTGCCTCGGTGTCGCACTGACGTACACCAGTCAGTCTGCCGGTGTCGTCTGCTCTGGACGTGTCTGGGGTGGTGCCTCGGTGTCGCACTGATGTACACCAGTCAGTCTGCCGGTGTCGCCTGCTCTGGACGTGTCTGGGGTGGTGCCTCGGTGTCGCACTGACGTACACCAGTCAGTCTGCCGGTGTCGCCTGCTGTGGCCGTGTCTGGGGTGGTGCCTCGGTGTCGCACTGACGTACACCAGTCAGTCTGCCGGTGTCGCCTGCTCTGGACGTGTCTGGGGTGGTGCCTCGGTGTCGCACTGACGTACACCAGTCAGTCTGCCGGTGTCGTCTGCTCTGGACGTGTCTGGGGTGGTGCCTCGGTGTCGCACTGATGTACACCAGTCAGTCTGCCGGTGTCGCCTGCTGTGGCCGTGTCTGAGGTGGTGCCTCGGTGTCGCACTGACGTACACCAGTCAGTCTGCCGGTGTCGTCTGCTCTGGACGTGTCTGGGGTGGTGCCTTGGTGTCGCACTGATGTACACCAGTCAGTCTGTCAGTGTCTTCTGGTCCGGACTTGCTATGCCCTGCTGTACTCGGCGTCCGATGCTGACGACTCCTTCAATATCAGTATTGAATGTGGCCGTTTCGGAGGCCGTTTTCTGTTTGCCTTTATCGAATCGTTTGGCTAATCTATATCAGATTTCAGCGTGGGCTTGTACTTACGTTTGCGCGTGTGTTGGCTCAATGTGCCGTGTCAGGCAATCGTGGCTTGGATGCTGTGAACAGGGTTGGAAAAGTAGGCTGGTTCTGGAATCTTGTCATCCAGAACATTATCCTCTCCAGGAAATTATCCTCCGATTTTTCTCATTTTGAGGTTCAACGGTGCTGTTTGACAATGAAATACTCTGTGACAAGGTATTCAAAGTTTACTGGAACTGAACTCCAAATTGAGATTCTGATGCGACAGGTTTGAAGAAAAAAAATCCCTCCATGTTCGATTTCCGAACATTTTTTCTCCCCACATTCGAGATTAAAAAGCACAAATCCGCCTGGCTGTGACCCAACAGGCTCACATTGCCTGGCTGTGACCCAACAGGCTGACATCGCCTGGCTGTGACCCAACAGGCTGACATCGCCTGGCTGTGACCCAACAGGCTCACATCGCCTGGCTGTGACCCACGCCTGGCTGTGACCCAACAGGCTGACATCCCCGGCACATCGCCTGGCTGTGACCCAACAGGCTGACATCGCCTGGCTGTGACCCAACAGGCTGACATCGCCTGGCTGTGACCCAACAGGCTGACATCGCCTGGCTGTGACCCAACAGGCTGACATCGCCTGGCTGTGACCCAACAGGCTGACATCGCCTGGCTGTGACCCAACAGGCTCACATCGCCTGGCTGTGACCCAACAGGCTCACATCGCCTGGCTGTGACCCAACAGGCTCACATCGCCTGGCTGTGACCCAACAGGCTGACATCGCCTGGCTGTGACCCAACAGGCTCACATCGCCTGGCTGTGACCCAACAGGCTGACATCGCCTGGCTGTGACCCAACAGGCTCACATCGCCTGGCTGTGACCCAACAGGCTGACATCGCCTGGCTGTGACCCAACAGGCTCACATCGCCTGGCTGTGACCCAACAGGCTGACATCGCCTGGCTGTGACCCAACAGGCTCACATCGCCTGGCTGTGACCCAACAGGCTCACATCGCCTGGCTGTGACCCAACAGGCTCACATCGCCTGGCTGTGACCCAACAGGCTCACATCGCCTGGCTGTGACCCAACAGGCTGACATCGCCTGGCTGTGACCCAACAGGCTCACACCGCCTGGCTGTGACCCAACAGGCTGACATCGCCTGGCTGTGACCCAACAGGCTGACATCGCCTGGCTGTGACCCAACAGGCTGACATCGCCTGGCTGTGACCCAACAGGCTGACATCGCCTGGCTGTGACCCAACAGGCTGACATCGCCTGGCTGTGACCCAACAGGCTCACATCCTGACAACGGGGGCCCACGGAACCCACCGTCAGCCGCCGCCCGTGTCCGTGCCGGCCCGGCCGGGCAGCGGCCGAGAGGGCGGCAGTCGAGAGGCCGGCAGCCGCCACGAATGGATGATGAGCGGTGCTCACCAAAGTGGGCGCTGGCCGCTGAATAATCTCCGGCTGGATTTTCGCCCGTTCACGCCGCCTATTAGTCAGCGGCGCCGGCAATCTCCATGTTAATGGCCGGTAGTGGACACCGCTGACCGGTGCCGGACGTGGCGGTACCCGCTGACAGCGCGGTGGACGCTGGTCTGGGCTGTGGACACCGCTGACCACGCGGTGGACGCTGGTCTGAGCTGTGGACACCGCTGACGGAGGCGGACTTGGCGGTCCGCGGTGGCCGCTGGTCTGGGCTGCGCTGGATTGAGGTTCGAAAGAAGAGCCTTGGATTATTTTACGACGCATTCAATTGCTTGGTCCTGTAGCGTCGCTGACCTCTCACGCCGATTGATCGCGGCTGGTTTGGAGCAGGGTGTGAGTCCAGCCGTCTACAGGTAATACTCCCGTCTCCCCACCGAAAGCTTGTGGATTCGAGTCCCACCTGTCGCTTCTCCTCGCCCACAACCAATCGGTGTGAGAGATTGGCGAGGCTGTGGGGTCACGGCGGTCGACCTGTGGAAGCCAATTGTCTGGAGGAGCGCCCGGGTGTGACACTGCGTGATGGGTGGTGTCCAGTGGTGACGTTTGGACTGGGCTGGCCAACCAGACGTCCTGGTGTGGTACTGCGTGATGGGTGGTGTCCAGTGGCGACGTTTGGACTGGGCTGGCTAACCGGTCGTCCTGGTGTGGTACTGCGTGTTGGGTGGTGTCCAGTGGCGACGTTTGGACTGGGCTGGCCAACCAGACGTCCTGGTGTGGTACTGCGTGATGGGTGGTGTCCAGTGGCGACGTTTGGACTGGGCTGGCCAACCGGACGTCCTGGTGTGGTACTGCGTGATGGGTGGTGTCCAGTGGCGACGTTTGGACTGGGCTGGCTAACCGGTCGTCTGGGGTGGTGTCCGGCTGGCCAACCGGAGTTCGGAGGCGGCTGCCCGTGTTGCGATCCCTCGGTATTACACCGTGGGAGACTACAGGCTGGCGGAATATACTTCCGAGACTTACGTGAGCGCGGATTCAGATCATTGTGAAGACTGCATCCGTGCATACATGGACACAATTTGCTTCGATGCCATTATGCAAGCTAAATTATGTTCATGTGATGTGTTGCGTGTGTCCTATATATTTCTCATTGGTATCGTCAATCCGCTATGATGCTTCCTTATCAGTGTTAAAATCATGTTTTTTCGTTAGGTGTGAGATGTCGAAACGAGCACGGTAGGATGTCAAAATTTGTCATGGAATTGGTGCCATTTAAAATGCTTTTGATGCCTTTCAGGCTGAAATTTGATCCAATGACATACTTAGGACTGTACCTTCATTATTTGTTTTGAGATTCACAATTTAGGAAGAGCCATATTTGGGATAGTGGGAAAACCGACACCACGGTCTCTCTCCATCACTCTCAACCGACACCACCGAGCCCGGCAGTCGGTGCAAATGGCGAAGCCAAGTTCTCGAGGAGATGGTGGACTGGGGGAATTATGTCACATGATGCTGACAATGATTTCACTTACAAATAGATCACGCCATCGCGGTTCAGTGAAGGTGACACTAGCAAAGCTGGGATTTCGTTTTAAAGATATTTCCATCTGATATCGACGCGACCTGGCTTGGCCTGGAATAACCATCGATCGTACCGATATATTTTTGCTGAAATAATACCAACATAATAACAGCTTAAGTAACAGCTATAAAGGTATTAGTTAAGCTGAAGCCATCCGCGATATGTTGGGAACGGGTCTTGTGAAACCATAGCAACGTTCACCACAACAAATAATGTCTGGCACTGGTAAGTTTTGTTTCGGCGTCCTTAACAGACGATGCAAACATGTCTGAACTTGGATCTCGTATAAGTGTGTTGAAGCATTCTTTTGCTTGTCCTTCAGTTCAGTTTTGTATGCATCAGCGAAAATTATTCTCCAAATGCACCTTGTTGTCCCTTGGTACTCCTGAGAAAGAGGACGAGCGTTCCCAGTTCCCACCGCTCCTCTGCGGCTGTTCAGACACCGATATCATTCGTGTTCGTGTTTATCCTGTGTCACGCTGGTACGTTGATACTACCGGTAAGACTTGGTGTTATTGCTCCATGTCTGCGGCTCAGAGGTCTCAGTGGGCTGAAGGCAGTGGTGTGGCTGGCATGCTGCCATCGCGTTTCGTGTATATCGTTGTCTGTCATTCTGAGAAATCCTCCTTGTTCGGCTGTTCGGGAGATCCGTGCTGTGGAACGTGCGTCCTGTGCTGGCTCCACCTGCTGTGTATCGCACAGTGGAGCGTACAGACCTGCTCCAGGTGTTTCCGAGAGGCGGGTGGCAGTGGTAGGGTCAGTGGGCCATCTGGGTCCGCTTCTGAGAGCCGGCCAGAAGAAAGGCTGCTGG
Organism: Ashinkailepas kermadecensis; assembly: GCA_034440615.1. Lineage (NCBI taxonomy): Eukaryota > Metazoa > Arthropoda > Thecostraca > Neolepadidae > Ashinkailepas > Ashinkailepas kermadecensis. The sequence goes on along the minus strand of JAOTOM010005139.1, from coordinate 189,877 downwards.
AAGGTGCCTGGAAGTTGGCCGGTGAGGTCAGCCGCAATGCGATCCCACTGAGAGGCCGCCACCCGGCCGGCACCCCCACCTCCCGGACGACGGCCGTCGGTGATGGGCGCCACTGGGCCGGGAGATGTGTTGTGCCGCTGGGTGACCCCGCTGCCGCCCACTGTCGTCGGCCGACCCCCTCCCGGCCGGCATTGAGCCGACGCCATTGTCGCGCCGCCGTTGTCGCGCCGCCGACTGGGCAATTGTGATGGCAATGGTCAGCACCGTCGCCTCTGAAGCCGTCGCTGGGTACATGGCGCCGCTTGGCCAGGCTGATCTCCCGCCGGCTGGCGGTCATCGGGTGTGACCGGTGCAGGGCGCGCCGTGTGCGTGGGCCCGCCGGCGGCCGGCGGCGAGGGGCCGCGCGGCCCGGCTCGCGCATGACTCACCGTCCCAGGCGAGCGCGCCGCGCTGCAGCCTTACATGGCCAAGACAAAGTTCAGCAAGGCCATTTTTGGCGGCGCCGCGCGCCGGCCGCCGACCGGGCCAACCTGTTGGCCTTGCGGGTCGGCGCGCCGCCGCCGCCGCCGCCGCCGCCGCGCCGCCACGCCGCCCGCCACACCTGGCCGCATCGGCCGTCACCGGCAGGCGCGCCACGCGCCGCCGCCGCCGACGACCCCGCCCATCGGCCGCGGCGCGCCGCAACGCGTCGGTCGGTACCACTCGCGTCGGCGTCGACGGCGGCGGCGCGGCGCTACGGCCGCCGGCGCCCCGCCCCGCCGGGTGGTCGCCGCAGATGGCTATCACGCCTGCCGTGTAATGTATGCTGTCAGTAATTCACGCAGTAATAGCGGGTACCTGACGTCACGCTGTCCGGTCATCGGTCCACGTCTCTGCTGCGGCGTACGTCCTGCCGTCGGTGCTGAGCCGACGCTGGGCACTTGGCGCCTCCAGCTCCAGCTGGCCGTGCCAGTCGCAGTCGCCGCGTGGGGGGACGGCCGGGATGGGCGGCGGCGGCCGGCGGCGCACAGCCGGTGGTTTGGCGCGGCCAAATGGCGCGCCATCGGCGTGTAATAACGGCACCGGCGGCGGCGGCCGGTCATCAGGGCCGCCGGGCGTGGGCCGACTGCGCCGGCCACGGCCGCCGTCCGGGCGCCGCTACTGGCCCGGCCTGAGCCAGCCTTCTACGGCCTGCTTTGTTGAGCCGGGGTGCGGCGGCCGCGGCGGTGGTGGTTGCGGAGGCGGAGGCGGCCGCCTCGTGCGTGCGGCTGTTGTCGCGGATGAATCATTGGCGAGGACGCCGGGTAACGGATGACGTCATTAGCGTCACATTGAAGTCGTAATTGAGGTGTAGCGGACATTATGTTTGCCGATGCGCTGTCGCCGGCCGATGAAGCGGTGATTGGCCGCTGTTTTCGGCCCGTGCCGCGCATGCTGAGCGGGCCGGCGTCTTTGTCGGCGGCGGCGACCTCTGGCGGCGCTGTGGTGGCCTGCACGCGCCGCCCGCCGCGCTGCGCGCCGATACCCATCACAGACGGCCCGCGCCAGCCCAGGCTCGAACCGAGCCCGGACCGACCTGACGCGGAACTGACCCAGATCGACCTGACACAGAGCTAACCCGGACCGACCTGACGCTGACCGACCCGGTCTGGAACCGAGCGAGAGCGGTGTGTACACCGCTCCGTACAGAGGTCCGTTCCTACCGCCGTGCGTTCTCTGCCGTGCCTTACCGAAATATCGCCGTTGTGCTGCAAGTCCGCACACCTGTCTTCGAAATTCATCAACAAATAATACTTAATGTCGGTGTAAGTTTTGAATCTCGCTCTGTCGAACGTTCAAAATCTGATTGTCAGGCATAATGTCGGTGTAAGTTTTGAATCTCGCTCTGTCGAACGTTCAAAATATGATTGTCAGGCATATTACCACAAAAGCAACACTTATCGGAGTTCTGGTAGTGTGCGCTTACCGAGAATAGTGTTGAAGACGCACGGTTCCGAGCTTGCGACTCCGACATTGCTCCCTCCCGAGGGCGGACCAGGTCATTTGACTACTCGGCCATATACACACCCCACGTTTGAAGTCAATGTCGTACCTTTTTCCAAGCAATGGTGTTACGTTTGAACAAAATACCACAGACTGTTGGATCGCATAAAACTATTTTCTGGTCGCAAAAGTGCGAACGTCCAAACATTCAGCCTCAAAGACGATTGCTCAGCGACAGCTTTGTGGGCCATCGCCAACCTTGGTAGGAACGACCTACGTATCTATTATCAATATCTTCGCCATTGAAATTATTGGCTGGGATAAGCCTCGTGAGTTGTATGATGGGATATAGTCGGATAATTCAGGGACCAGGTAGTGAGACTACTAGTTGATCTCGTGTGGTATCGGCCTACGTAGGAACTGAGGCCCAATTGAGGTTTCTTGAAATTTAATTATTCTTGTTGGTGTAAACTTCAGTATCAAAGCAGAAATATAGCTACCTAGCTAGAATGATGTATGCACAACCAGCTTAATGTTGAGAAGTATGGGTAGCCATAGCAAAATTGTGATTCCTTATATTTTGCAGTGGTGCACATCTGTATCCCTCTGTTGGTGCCCATGCATGCAGTGGCACAACCTAGGACAGGGTTGTTTTATATTATCGGGGGGGGGAGGACAAGTGGACCCTCAATGTTTGCTTTGCTTCTCAAATGACTTCAACTTTTAACATGAGACTCTATGGAGTGTGCCCCCAATCTATTTCACCCTGCCCATTGCCTTCCATGTATTTCCCCCTCCCCAATAATTTTCATAAATGAACATCCATGACCTGGAAATAGTATTTTCATAAGTGTGTTCTTAATGTGTTGGATTTGGATGGAAGAACCTTTCAGCTTGTTTTGTTTTGTTTTGGAAATAAAGCTTTCTTTTTTGTAAGACAATATATTTTCAGGAATAAGGGATTGGTCCCCTTCAGTGCACGGATACAGTAACTCACAAGCATTGTTGTGCTCTAATAAAATGTTTCAGGAAATTGTGAAGTGCACCCCACCTCATACCCCAATAAACTCCATTATTTGACTTTTTTGTCCCTGCAGCTTCCTGAACATTCCTATGCCATGACAAATCATAATATATGTCCACAAATATTTTGGGGATGTGATTGCTTTTGTGATTTGTAAGTTGTGTAGGGACTTCTCTAGTTCTCTAGTTCTGTCTAGCCTTGCATCCTTCTGAACACTACTGATTCCAGCATTTTCACAAATGAATAATGTACACATGAAGGCATGGCTGTTTATTAATTCACATGTTTCAGACAATTGCATACCACCTGCACCATTTCATGGAACAAATACATTGGTATTAATGTTGTATGCAGATTGCAAAGTGATCCTTAAGCATCTGCTGTCATCTGTTGCACATGCTAGCAAGCTGGCACTCGTCTAGTCTTGCTTGCATCTAATTTTCTGTTCCACTTCTGCATCCTCTTGGAATGTTGCTGCAGCTCTCATGGTCACCTGAAATAACAAATGTGCATTATCCTCAATGATGTTGCCAAGTTGCTGTGGCAAGGACATAACATGGCTAGACAAGGTGAAGAGCACCAAAACTAGAAGGGTTTTTCATTATCAGCCGTTGATTACCATATGTTATAGGCCCTTGGAGCATGCTGCATCCTCTGCTTCATCACAATCCAATAATACTATTGGATTATGACAGCTGGTTGAGATTGCTGTTTAAGCAAGGCTCTTCACGATATATCATGTAATGTAAGGAGTGAATTTTTTTGGGAGTGTATACTTCTTTGGATGACAAAAGTTCCAAAAAAAGGACCATATTTCCAACACTGGCCCGAACCCGAACCCGAACCCGAACCCGAACCCGGACCCGAACCCGAACCCGAACCCGAACCCGAACCCGGACCCGAACCCGAACCCGGTCGGAGCACGAGTCGGCTCTGACTGGGGCCCGATTCTGAGCGCGAGCATGGCCGGCGTCGGAGGACAGTGTGGGCGCCCATTAAGCGGGCCACGGTCGGTGGCGTCCCGCGGTCGGCCGGACATCGGCGCGACACGGGTGCCTCTCGCGCGCGATAACCGGCCGCGTCGACACCCTCTGACGCGGCGGCGGCGGTGGCGGCGACCGGCCGCTATCCGGGGCCGGATCGGGCCGCCGCCGCCTCCCGACACGACACGACCCCGTGCCGGGCGGCGGCGGCGGCGGCGGCGGCGGCGGCGGCGGCGGCGGCGGCGGCGGCGGCGGCGGCGGCGGCGGCGGCGGCGGCGGCGGCGGCGGCGGCGGCGGCGGCGGCGGCGGCGGCGGCGGCGGCGGCGGCGGCGGCGGCGGCGGCGGCGGCGGCGGCGGCGGCGGCGGCGGCGGCGGCGGCGGCGGCGGCGGCGGCGGCGGCGGCGGCGGCGGCGGCGGCGGCGGCGGCGGCGGCGGCGGCGGCGGCGGCGGCGGCGGCGGCGGCGGCGGCGGCGGCGGCGGCGGCGGCGGCGGCGGCGGCGGCGGCGGCGGCGGCGGCGGCGGCGGCGGCGGCGGCGGCGGCGGCGGCGGCGGCGGCGGCGGCGGCGGCGGCGGCGGCGGCGGCGGCGGCGGCGGCGGCGGCGGCGGCGGCGGCGGCGGCGGCGGCGGCGGCGGCGGCGGCGGCGGCGGCGGCGGCGGCGGCGGCGGCGGCGGCGGCGGCGGCGGCGGCGGCGGCGGCGGCGGAGGCGGCGGCGGTGGTGACGACGACGACGACGACGACGACGACGACGACGACGACGACGACGACACGACCCGTGCCGAGCGGCGGCGGCAGCAGATGACGACACGCATCCGGTGCGGCGTCATCGACGTGGCTCGGGTCGGCGGCGGCGCGGCGCGAGTGGCCCAACAGGTGCTGCGCTGCAGACCCGCTGTCGCACCAAATGCGGCTTGTTATGACGGCGGCGGCTGCATATTTGGCCGGCCGCTCGCCGCCGATGGATTTATGGGCGGCCGCTGACTGGAGAACCCGTCTGGGTGTTCCTGGTGCGGACGGCCGGCCGGCCGTCCGCCGGTGCTGCACCCGTGACCGACCCGACCCGGCGCGGGTCGCGTGCCGGCCGGCCGTTGGGTTATCTCCGCGCTGGCCGGTGCGGGCGTGCCGTGCATAGTCTGCGCTGGCTCTCATTAGCGCTTCTTCACGGCATTGTGCGGCGGCGCCGCGGTGCCGCCCGCCGCCCGACGCCGTGTGCTCGCTAGGTGGAGGCGGCCGCGCGGCGCGTGTGACCGCACCGGCGCGATGAATGGGCCGTCCCGTCTGCGGCGTGCGCACATCGGTCTGCGTCGCCGCCGCGCCGCCGGTGCTCGGCTCAGGTCTGCCCTGCAGCGGCCGCATGTGACCTGCAGACGCCGGCCCGTCAGCGGCATGCGTTCGGCCAGAAACGACCGCTGCAGCGCCGGCTGTCGCTCCGGCTGTCGCTCCGGCTGCCCCATGTGACATATCGGTCCTGTCCTGTTGTGTCCTGCCCTGCCCTGCCCTGCCCTGCCCTGCCCTGCCCTGCCCTGCCCTGCCTTGCCTTGCCTTGCCTTGCCTTGCCTTGCCTTGCCTTGCCTTGCCGTGCCTTGTCACGCCAGTCATTCACTCTCTTATCTGGCTATCCTGCCATGTCCTGTCCTATCGTATCTGGCTGCCCTGCCCTGTGTCCTATCCTATGGGGCTATTCGGTCCTCTACTGTCATCTTCTCCCCTGTCCTGTCCCATCCAGCTGTCCTGTCATCTGTTCTGCCTTCGGTCCTCCTATGTTCGGCCCTCTTGTTTTCGGTCACGCTATCCTTGGAGGACGAACCCCTCCGCAGCCAGTGCACGTCGCGAGGAAAGCTGCCCGCTTTTAGGTCGGCTGCAGCGTCTTGTCGGGCCTGAAGAATACAAGACGAGACTGGTTTTGCGTAAACTTAGTGCAAGTGCGCCATGATCGCTCCTCTCGTTCTTTCCCATTCTGCCGATACCTTGACCCAGATATGTTGCGACAGCAGTTCTTGAGTGGCAGCCTGTTGTCCTCCTTCCAACACCACCAAAAGATGGCAGCACCGTGGAGCCGTGCCATAGCGAACAGTGCGGTGAGGCTCACGCGACTCATCGGCCCATCATCATCTACAAGCCAATCAGCGATGTCCTCCTAAACTAACTTGTTAGCCGTTCCTGGGCGCGTAGCTGACGTTCGGCTAATTAGTAACTCCCCGATCAGCGGGATAAGCGGGCCGCCAAATTAGTTCCTGTCAATATAAACCAGCTGAGGGTACTGCGACGAGTGGTGCAACACCGCCATCATCTGCTGTGTGATCTTGGTGGTCTTCATCGCCTGCAGGGGCCCGGCTGGCCTCTGGGATTATCGGACAGTGATGGAATCCAGGGCACTGACCGGAGGGCACGGACCTCCTGTAAGGTCAATGTGTCGGGACAGGGACCTTGAACATCCCGAGCAAATACGCTGCGCTTATGACGCATTTTGAAAGACGTCCTTCATGAATCAGTGGACAAGAGCAATGCAAAGAGTTTTTAAATGTCTGGTCTGTATTCAGTTTTAGTAATCATGTGTTGTGGTAAGTAAGTGCATACTCATAATTCCTGAATCGCATATGCGACTCGGTTGCATACAATTGCCGTCTTTCAATCTCGTTATCACCGGAAACTAGGAGCAATCCGATAAATTAGGTTGCTTCAACTGACCGCGACCGTACCGTACTGACCGTTTGGAACCCCACCCAGTTACATTTTCGGAAGCATTTTAGGTTGCAGGTGTTCTGTTATAGTAGCCCAAATAACTAACTAAACCCGACAGAAGTGTGACACCATTTCCTCGATATAATCCAACAGAATCTGAATTGACTCGTCTATGGACGGCTCAGTTGCAGGCTGACGTTGAAGGCATGCGAATATTTGAATCTATTTTTAAACCACTGATAATTGTGCATATCCGGCGCCCCGCATTGGTTCACTCCTGAGATTTTCCAGAAAACTCAACGTAGAAGTTTGGATTGCCCTCCACTCCGCCTGCTGCACTGTTCCTGTCTACGCTGCCGAATCGTCTAGCGATGTGAATATTGCTCTTAGCGCCAGGCCAGATTGATGCTCCTCCTACCCGCTGCCTCCCGCGGTCGCATGTGGTCATTGCATCGGTCGGAAGGCGAATTATGTCCGCCCCCCCCGCTAAGTTCCTGCTCTGGCTCTGTGTCGATCTGTGTTGATCTGATCAGCACCTGATAGCTGGGCGTCCAAGAGTGCCCCGACAGTGCTGGCCGGTGGTCATAGTTTGCAGTGTCATCGGCGCGGCTTTGTGCTGTGTGGTGGCCGCCATCTGGTACGTGCCAGTTTGTATCGCACGCGATTGTGTTGACTAAGTGCAGACGCTCGGTGCTGCCGGCGCGTCAAGCTGTCGGAGCACTCTTGCGATGAGATAGCCAGCGCAGTCATTGGCACGAGCGGTGGTGGCTGTGACTCGTAGATCGGTACCTCCACCGCCACCTCCAGTCCGATTAACAGGCCCACCACTTGCGCCGACCGCAAACCGTAACCGGGTGCCTATTTCGCCACCGACTGAAGGGAGTTCCCGGTCCCGTGTCCGCACTGAGTCGCCGGTGACGAGGTGCTCACGTGGACACCGGGGCGTGTGGGACAGACGACCCGGCTTGACTGGAATGCGTGTCAAGCGCACGATGCCCTATTTATGAACAGCTGACTGCGAAGATGTGCTCTAGCTGGGACAGTATGCGGGGAGATGCACCTCAGCGCCAGGGTGACACTGTTTTGCCATTATTTTAATACTGAGTTTTGATTTTCTGGACTTGTTATGGGCGCAACATGACCACTGAAGTCGATGCGTCCTTTAAGCCCAAATAGCTAACTAACCAACCCGTCGCCGACCTCTCGATGCCCGCCCACGCAGGCGCTGCCGGCACTTGAGTACAGCCGCCGGCAGCGTCATCTGCGGGACATTGGTGGCGACGTTGGAGGAGGTGGTGGCGCCGCGTCCTTCTCCGCCCCGCCGACGGCCGGCAGCGTCATCTGCTGAACATTGGTAGTGACGTTAGAGGAGGTGGTGGCGCCGCGTCCTTCTCCGCACTACCGACGGCCGGCAGCGTCATCTGCGGAACATTGGTAGTGACGTTAGAGGAGGTGGTGGCGCCGCGTCCTTCTCCGCACTACCGACGGCCGGCAGCGTCATCTGCTGAACATTGGTAGTGATGTTAGAGGAGGTGGTGGCGCCGTGTCCTTCTCCGCTCTACCGACGGCCGGCAGCGTCATCTGCGGAACATTGGTAGTGATGTTAGAGGAGGTGGTGGCGCCGCGTCCTTCTCCGCCCCGCCGACGGTCGGTGCCGCTCGGCTCGTTGACCGTCGGCGCCGACGACGGCTGCCAGGTATGGTGGCGGTTGCCAGAGCGCCCAATACGGCGCGCCGCCGCCGCATTCGTCGGATCAGGTTGCCTTTTAGGCGGCACACAAATAGCGGCGTCGGCCGGGCTGCGGGCGGCCGTTTTCGGTTATTTTGGGCGGCGGGCCGCCCGCGCGCGCCGTCCGTTGGCAGCGGGCGCAGAGCGGCCAGCCGGCCGGGTTCCCGGTGTATGCATGCGCGCTGCGTGTCGACGGTGACGATGGGCATGGTGATGGGGATGGGGTGGCTGGGCTCGCGCCGGCCCGAGGCGCGACTGGCAAGGGCCGAAATGTCGGACGGAAGGTGGTCTGCCGTCTCGTGAGTCAGCTGGCAACATCGGCGGCGACAGCTGTGCTCCCTCTGCAATGCGGTTGATTGCCGTTCTCTTCTTCTTCTTTGTTTGGGGGGTGGTGGGTGGTACTCTGTATGACCATCCCTGTGGAATGATATGGGCGAAAAATGACCAATGCAGTCGACGCGCCCTAAAGCACAAATCCACCACCACCTGTGGAATGATCATACAGGGCAACTGGGAACAAACAACATATTTGGGTACACTTCTTAATTGGCTCCTATGTGTTGGCCCGGTATGCGCAGTTGGAAACGTGCATTTCCAGTTTGTTTTGATTGTTTTCGTTCAGGTCGGGTCTTCAGTGGGGATTGGGACGATATTCGCCTCGCAGTGGGGTCACCTATCGTTATTCGGCTGGCCAGGCATTAGCCCTCCCTCGGGTTCACACGGTCGTTCACACAAGGGGTGTGGAAGCACTGTCCCGTATCGGTGTCCTGCAGCGCGTCGTTCTCTCTCTCTCTCTCTCTCTCTCTCTCTCTCTCTCTCTCTCTCTCTCTCTCTCTCTCTCTCTCTCTCTCTCTCTCTCTCTCTCTCTCTCTCTCTCTCTCTCTCTCTCTCTCTATCTCTATCTCTATCTCTATCTCTATCTCTATCTCTATCTCTATCTCTATCTCTATCTCTATCTCTATCTCTATCTCTATCTCTATCTCTATCTCTCTCTATCTCTATCTCTATCTCTATCTCTATCTCTATCTCTATCTCTATCTCTATCTCTATCTCTATCTCTATCTCTATCTCTATCTCTCTCTCTCTCTCTCTCTCTATCTCTCTATGTACACATATATATATATATATATATATATATATATATATCTATCTATCTCCGGATGACTAAGTTATGGGCGCCATCTGGCCTATGCAGCCGATATTCCCCTAATGTACAATGGGTAGCTAGGCAGCTAAAAAGATGGCATTCAAATGGCACCGAGCCATGGCGCACCGTGTGTACTCTGTGATACATACCTGGCGCCGTCCTTTCTGCCGCGGTCCGTGAGTCAGCTCTTGCATCATCCAAAGAAGATGCCTGGCGGAAAGGGCAGGTGGCGCGCGTTATTCTTGTTATTCGGCAGTCTCTCGTTATTCTGCCTCCAGGCTGGTGTAATACTCCAGCCCAGTGTGTGTTCTATGCTATCTTGAAATAATGACACGTGTGAGAGCTCTTGGATGTTTTTTTCCTGCTGTAGTTTGTGTCATATCGATCTGTGTTTCTGCTTGTCGCCTTATCGGAAAGCGTACCTCGTCCCCCGTGTGTGTTGTGTGTGTGAGGATAGCTCGCTGGAAGAAGAAAAACAAACTCATGCCACTCGTCACCACATGGATGTATGCCGTACTGTCAGCTCGGCGGAGGTGCACGAAGCAATTGGCTGCCGCGTGCTGACGTCACCCTGCTCCCTTCCCAGGAGTACGAGGAGGATGAGGCCGAAGAGGAGGACGAGGAAGAGGACGACTCCTGTCGAGGAGTTGTCAAGGACAGCAACGGCTACCTGCGGCGAGTCAGCAATGCGAGCCTGTCGACTCCGGCAGCCTCCGGCCACGTGTCCAGTCCCAGGACTGTCGGTGAGGGTGGGTTACCGCCACGTGTCCACGTGTCCAGTCCGAGGACTGTCGGTGAGGGTGGGTTACCGCCACGTGTCCACGTGTCCAGTCCGAGGACTGTCGGTGAGGGTGGGTTACCGCCACGTGTCCACGTGTCCAGTCCGAGGACTGTCGGTGAGGGTGGGTTACCGCCACGTGTCCACGTGTGTCCACATGGCGAGTTATGAATATCACTAGGTCAATGTGTTTGCTGTATGGATTTGTATGGGTTCCTGGGAACGGTCATGCTGGTTATTGAATGTTTATGACCAATCTGCGGCACTGGTTATACAACGCCCATCTGGGGAGACTGTAATCGGCCTTCCGAAGTGTCGTTACGTACCAATCAGCAGCACTATTGCTCTCAGAGATGTCGTTACGTGTCATTCAACATCACCATGGCTGTCTGAGATGCGATGTGCCAATCAGCAGCACTAAAGCTATCTGAGATGCGACATGCCAACCAGCAGCACTATGGCTGTCTGCGATGTTGTTCCGTGTTAATCAGCAGCACTATGGCTGTCTGAGATGCGACGTGCCAAGATGTATGGGATTCCCCTGGTCCCAGTGTAGTGTGCTCGGGGTGTGATGGGACAGTTGAAGGCATAGTCCGTCCGGCCTGCCTACTATGCTCTCGATGGTCTGTCGACACGGAATTGACCGTTCAGCGCCGCTGCGATCTATCGCAAGATCGGCCGTTCGGGACATGCTGCTTCATGATGTTGGTGAAGATGTCGGTACCGCTTGAACAGTTCCACCGGTTAGCGAACGGACGATGTTGACACGATATAACGTGTTGACAGAGCACCACCGTGTGTCACAAAGGACGCCCACATCGGACAGTGGACACGGTAGAACTTGTTGATAGAGCACCACCATGTGTCACAAAGGACGCCCACATCGGACAGTGGACACGGTAGAACTTGTTGATAGAGCACCACCATGTGTCACAAAGGACGCCCACATGTAGGACAGTGGACACGGTACAGTGGTGACGGCCGTCCTACGTTACACCCAGTCCTCGACTGTGACATAGTGCCGTGAGCGCGGTGCTGTGTCCAGCTGTGTCCAGCTGTACCCCGGCCCGTCGTCGGCCCATGTCGCCGATGAGGCACGGCGGCGGCACGGTCGTGTCACGTCACGCCCCTGGAGCCGCCGCCTCGTCCCGTCACGCTCGGCCGGCCGGCACCGTGGCGCGCGCCGACCGTGTCCACACGGCACCGCTGTCGGCGTAAATAGCGCCACCGTCATCGGCCGACCGCGTCTCCACTGCCGCCGCTGCGTCTCCACTGCCGCCGCTGCGTCTTCATTGTCGCCGCTGCGCCGGTATCGCCGCCGCGGCACCGATCGGCTGACGAATTGCTTGTCGACGTCGCGCGGCGGACGGAGAGATATGACCGCCGCCGCCAGGCCGATGCGAGACGGACGATGTTGTCGGCGCACCGCGCCAGTGTGCGCGTGACGTGACGTGGCGGCACTCGGCCGCCTGGTACCGTCGTGACGTGACGCGACGTGACGTGACGTGGCGGCACTCGGCCGCCTGGTACCGTCGTGACGTGACGTGGCGGCACTCGGCCGCCTGGTACCGTCGCTGGCGAGTTACGATCACCGCGGAGATGACCCGCCGGTCAGATCCCCACTAATAATCAGGTCATCACTATATCCCCGCGGCAGTCGGTCATGATGGGCGACAGTCCCCAGGCGGGTGACAGTTGTCGTGGCGCTCCGACTGCTCAGCGTGGCGTCGTGAGGCTCGGAGGCGTTTAACACCCGCATTGACTCGGCGAGCCCACCATAACAGCCCGGTGAACGGCCGCCCACCCAGCGTCAGCAGTGTGGGAGCCGGCGGTGGCCTTGTGTGGGACGTCCGTCTCCACCCAGCCGTGTGCCAACGGGCCGGACGGGGTACCGCCCTGTGCTGGTGGGGTACCACCGCCCCGTGGTTGGGCACCGCCCTGCGTAGGTGGACCGCCCACCGCCGGTTACCGCCGAGTGTTGGTGTGCCGTCCTGTGTTGGCGGTACCGCCGAGTATTGGTGTACCATCCTGTGTTGGCGGTACCGGCGTGTATTGGTGTACCGTCCTGTGTTGGTGGTACTGGCGTGTATTGGTGTACCGTCCTGTGTTGGTGGTACCGGCGTGTATTGGCGTACCGTCCTGTGCTGGTGGTACCGGCGTGTATTGGTGTACCGTCCTGTGTTGGTGGTACTGGCGTGTATTGGTGTACCGTCCTGTGCTGGTGGTACCGGCGTGTATTGGTGTACCGTCCTGTGTTGGTGGTACCGGCGTGTATTGGTGTACCGTCCTGTGTTGGTGGTACCGGCGTGTATTGGTGTACCGTCCTGTGTTTGTTGGTGGTACCGGCGTGTATTGGTGTACCGTCCTGTGTTGGTGGTACCGGCGTGTATTGGTGTACCGTCCTGTGTTGGTGGTACCGGCGTGTATTGGTGTACCGTCCTGTGTGACCGTCCTGTGTTGGTGGTACCGGCGTGTATTGGTGTACCGTCCTGTGTTGGTGGTACCGGCGTGTATTGGTGTACCGTCCTGTGTTGGTGGTACTGGCGTGTATTGGTGTACCGTCCTGTGTTGGTGGTACCGGCGTGTATTGGTGTACCGTCCGGTGTTGGTGGTACCGGCGTGTATTGGTGTACCGTCCTGTGTTGGTGGTACCGGCGTGTATTGGTGTACCGTCCTGTGCTTGGTGGTACCGGCGTGTATTGGTGTACCGTCCTGTGTTGGTGGTACCGGCGTGTATTGGTGTACCGTCCTGTGTTGGTGGTACCGGCGTGTATTGGTGTACCGTCCTGTGTTGGTGGTGCCGGCGTGTATTGGTGTACCGTCCTGTGTTGGTGGTGCCGGCGTGTATTGGTGTACCGTCCTGTGTTGGTGGTACCGGCGTGTATTGGTGTACCGTCCTGTGTTGGTGGTACCGGCGTGTATTGGTGTACCGTCCTGTGTTGGTGGTACCGGCGTGTATTGGTGTACCGTCCTGTGTTGGTGGTACCGGCGTGTATTGGTGTACCGTCCTGTGTTGGTGGTACCGGCGTGTATTGGTGTACCGTCCTGTGTTGGTGGTACCGGCGTGTATTGGTGTACCGTCCTGTGTTGGTGGTACCGGCGTGTATTGGTGTACCATCCTGTGTTGGCGGTACCGGCGTGTATTGGTGTACCGTCCTGTGTTGGTGGTACCGGCGTGTATTGGTGTACCGTCCTGTGCTGGTGGTACCGGCGTGTATTGGTGTACCGTCCTGTGTTGGTGGTACCGGCGTGTATTGGTGTACCGTCCTGTGTTGGTGGTACCGGCGTGTATTGGTGTACCGTCCTGTGTTGGTGGTACCGGCGTGTATTGGTGTACCGTCCTGTGTTGGTGGTACCGGCGTGTATTGGTGTAGCCTGTGTTGGTGGTACCGGCGTGTATTGGTGTACCGTCCTGTGTTGGTGGTACCGGCGTGTATTGGTGTACCGTCCTGTGTTGGTGGTACCGGCGTGTATTGGTGTACCGTCCTGTGTTGGTGGTACCGGCGTGTATTGGTGTACCGTCCGGTGTTGGTGGTACCGGCGTGTATTGGTGTACCGTCCGGTGTTGGTGGTACCGGCGTGTATTGGTGTACCGTCCTGTGTTGGTGGTACCGGCGTGTATTGGTGTACCGTCCTGTGCTGGTGGTACCGGCGTGTATTGGTGTACCGTCCTGTGTTGGTGGTGCCGGCGTGTATTGGTGTACCGTCCTGTGTTGGTGGTGCCGGCGGGTATTGGTGTACCGTCCTGTGTTGGTGGTGCCGGCGTGTATTGGTGTACCGTCCTGTGTTGGTGTACCGTCCGGTGTTGGTGTACCGTCCTGTGCTGGTGGTACCGGCGTGTATTGGTGTACCGTCCTGTGTTGGTGGTGCCGGCGTGTATTGGTGTACCGTCCTGTGTTGGTGGTGCCGGCGTGTATTGGTGTACCGTCCTGTGTTGGTGGTGCCGGCGTGTATTGGTGTACCGTCCGGTGTTGGTGGTACCGGCCCGCGGTAGGCCACCACCGCTCGGCACCGAGTGTCCGGGCAGCCGCCGTCCGCCGACTGCGCCGGAAGGACGCTTCTCGCGCTGTTGGCGCTAAATGTACCCGCCATCGCGACGCTGATCAGCTGAGGCGGTGTTGGGATGAGCAGATCATTACGACACCCTGATCACATCGGCAGCCGCCGGGGTCGTGCTGGTGGGAGGCTGAACGGTTCGTTGTCAATGGGTTATGTTGTGCACAGGAGTTATAGTAGTAACTAGAAGGGGTTGACCGCGACAGGTAGAGGACTTGTGACTAGCGGGCTGTCTGCGGCTGGAAGGCAAAGGTGTGACCAGTGGCTGATGTGTGGCCGTAGTACGGGGTTTTTAGATCATGGCTGGGGCTTTGGAGGATGGAGTGGAGTCCGGAGCCACTGGTCTGCAGCCGGGATGGAGCCGTTGCCACCGGAGGTGACGCCGTCACCAGGAGACGGGCTTGTTGTCGTGATGAAGTTGTGGCCGAAGGCAGGGCTGTAGCCGGACGGGGTTCGGAGAGGTGACCAGCCGGCCGGCGCCCACCCTGTCGCAGCGCCGCGCTCGGTCGGTAGGGTGTTGAATATTGGTCGTAAGGTTCCGGGTTCGAATCCCACAACCGGCGTGATTCGCGACCAACGGGCGTGAGAGGGTGGCGACGCTATATGACTCGGCAGTCGGATGCGTCATAACAGAGCCCATGTACCTACCAGTTGTGACGCCACCTCCGTCCTGACTCTACCATCCCGACTGAGCACGCTGTATATGGCCGGCTGTCGGGGCCGGAGCTATGGAGCCGCGCGGCGGCTGGTGGAGAGCGTCCGGCCGCCAGCCGTCTCTTGCCGACCGACACACTCCAGGCCGCCGGTGGCTCCGGCTATCGCCGCAATCGTCGCTCCGGCCGCGCCGCGATCTCCACCTTGAGGCGACGCGGCGCTGATTATCGTCGGCCATCTGCCTCGACACTGACTCCAAGGACTTCGCGGAAACCGCCGGCCACGTCGCGCCGTCAAGCCGTCGATTGGTGACAGCTGCACAGAGGGTCGTGCACGCAAGCCGGCGCCGCCGCCCGTCACTCGGCGCTGTCCGCTCCGCCGCCCGTCACTCGGCGCTGTCCGCTCCGCCGCCCGTCACTCGGCGCTGTCCGCTCCGCCGCCCGTCACTCGGCGCTGTCCGCTCCGCCGCCCGTCACTCGGCACTGTCCGCTCCGCCGCCCGTCACTCGGCACTGTCCGCTCCGCCGCCCGTCACTCGGCGCTGTCCGCTCCGCCGCCCGTCACTCGGCACTGTCCGCTCCGCCGCCCGTCACTCGGCGCTGTCCGCTCCGCCGCCCGTCACTCGGCGCTGTCCGCTCCGCCGCCCGTCACTCGGCACTGTCCGCTCCGCCGGCCCGGCCGCTGTCGAGACTGCTCAGCGCTGGCTGTGTAATCACCCGCGAAATGCGTGTACGCAGGTTGGCCGGAGCCTCCGCTGCAGTGGCGAATTATTCGTGAAATAAGGTGGAATGTTTTCTGTTTTCTGGGCACGGAATAGACAATTTTTCCAAATCCTTTGGAAAAAGACAATCCTTTCCAAATAAGTATCGACACGTGCTTCTCGATACCTGTTCATGCGAGCAGAACGATCTACAAGTGTAGCATCAGACATCGGTGGGAAAGGCGCAGTGCGAAAATGTTCCATGGCTGCGAGGCTCGGCGTCGGTGTCGGTGTCGGCACCACTCCTGGTGTCGGCCATACTTTGACTTTTATTCGCACGTTTCTTTGCGCGCAGCTTGGTGTCTAACTTATATGGAAGTAATTCCTATGTGGGTTCAGTCGTGCAATGGACGCTGTCTGTGTAATGCCTCCCCATACACCTGTATTTCCTCCACATGCATCTGTAATGCCTCCCCATGCACCTGCACTTCCTCCCCATACACCTGTAATGTCTCCCCATACACCTGTACTTCCTCTCCACACGCCTGTAATTCCTCCACATACACCTGCAATTCCTCCCCATACACCTCTACCGCCTGCTATATGACCTGAGCAGTTGATGCGCCCCTAAACCACACACCTCTACTGCCTCTCCACATGCCTGTAATTCCTCCACATGCACCTGTAATTGCTCCCCATGCCTGTAGTCCAGGTGACTATGCAGACCAGTCGGCTGCCGCCGTCAGTGTATGTCAGCTGGAGTAGGCTCCAGCTCCGAGCCGTCATTTGTTGATGACGGACGAGGCGCCGAAGCTGCAGAAGTGAAGCCGGCGATGGACCTGGGGCTGGTCGGCAGGGTATCTAGGTGATGACTAGTTCGGTTGTCTCATGACTTCATTATGTATCATTCATTTGGTCAGTCCCGTCCCTTAGTGCTGACTAGGCATGGGCACCAAATGACCGTGTAGTCGACGCTCCCTTAAGCCCAAATAATAAATCAATAGTGCTGACTAAGTAGTCCCCTGATGTGCGATAGCTGACTAGCTGGTCACCTGATGCGTGACGGCTGACCAGCTGATCACCAGACGCGTGACGGCTGACCAGCCGGTCACCTGATGCGTGACGGTTGACCAGCCGGTCACCTGATGCGTGACGGCTGACCAGCTGGTCACCTGATGCGTGACGGCTGAACAGCTCGTCGGCCGGGGAGCTGGCGACCTGTCAGCGTAACAAATAGCCACTACATCGTGCGATGGTCGGCGCGATAGAGAGTTTGGCGCGACGTCGGGCGCGCGCCGCCCATATACGGCCGCGCCGCATCTCGCTATGGCGATCCCCCGCAGCACCATCTACATACTGGATGAGGACACGCGGCGGGACGCCACATTGGTCGGATGTCGCCGGCGCGCACCACCCGATTGGAGCACTCTAACGAGCTGTCCTGCTCGCGCTGACCGCCGACCAGATGAGCGTCCGACGGCGGTTGCCGAGATGTGTCGGCCGATCTGGGGATGTCGCGAAGCGTGATGCTTGTTGCGGTGGGCTGTTTTGCCGACGGCCGTATGGGAAGCGGTGATGTCGTGCCGGCTGGGTGGGCGGCGGCGCGGCGTCCGTATGCACGGTCTGCGGTGTGGTCGTGTTCTGAATTAGCGTCGTGTTGTCCACGTGGTTACCGTCTGCGCGCGCTGGTGTCCCTCCGGGACGGCACGGTGGCAGGTCGCTGGATGGACTGCAGACGTGTACATCGTCACACTTGTGCGTCGTATGTGTGGTGAAAGTGTCTGCGTCATACAATTTGCATGCACTGCTCGCCGTATGCGATGTGCATTGGTCATTTACACCTGGTTATGGTGGGGAAATTTGAACTGGTTTGGTGTCCTATGAATCGGGAGGCCTGTTTCGACATCGTTTTCACCGTGAGTTGTGGGTGCGCTGTCGAATACTGGCGCCATCTATATCGAGCTTCGCATTATTGGCCGCCAGGCTACACTGGTTATCGGGTCAACGAGTGGAAAATTGTTGCTGGTTCTTCCGTGAATCTTGGCGTGGATGGAGATGTATTTGAAGGGATTAAGTGTACCATGTATTCGGTCGAGAACCACAGTAAAGCCGACTTTTCTTTTGGTATTGTACAGGACAGGACATGAACATTCCAGGTGTTTTATTGTAGGGGTACTTGGGCAAGGCTTCCAAATAACGAATTCGGCATTTCAATATTTTGTTTCACTAAATGTAATGCAAAGTCGTGCACGATATAGTTTAAGCGCCTGAACATTGGCTATTTTGAGTGGTTCTTCTATTTGTGGTGGTTGTGCTGACTATAGGCGGTTTCACGCGTGCACTAGCGGGAAGTAATCGTCATGACATCCCAATGGCGGGGTCAGGGCATAATAATTACGTTGATCAGAAAGAGCTCTTTTAGTCTGTAGATTGGACCAATTTATGATGTCAATAAACAAACAGAGTAGGTTCAGTTACCTAATACGACAAGTTTTTGGACTAGTAACAGCTTGTTTATGCACCAACCCTGAAAATGTACACCCACATCCGCGCCTGGGACGTCATCTAGTCGGAAATCTGGAAGTCTGACCAAGCGAGCCTGACTTCGGAAGTAAACTCGATGACAACAGCTGTTTGTCGAATTTCGAATTCAGTCCTCAAATGCCAAATTTTCCGAGAACTCGACCACTCTGATCAATATCGCCAGCTAACTTCAACTGCAGTAAGTGATTGGCCCTTTATGATAGCTGGGACGAATCATAATCCACGTTTCAAAAAATAACTTCATTATTTGTGCTCTGATTGCATCATTTACGGATGAAATATGGCAAACAAGTTTGTCTCAGATGCGCATATTTTGGACGTGTTGCGGTCTTTTGGGTGCTGTAAACAATTCTTGATTTGTTCTTTCTTGCGTGAGGTAGGAGTACAGCAACAGTTAAAAACGGAGCCACGTATGGTGCGGTACAACGGATGCCATTACAACTGTAAACAACCCGCTTGTAAAGTGGATAGAATTCAATATTTTCGGCAGCGTCAAGAGGGAACGTAGCATCTGGAAATGATGTATTTCAATATTTATTCATAATACAGGTACTTCACAGCCATAAAATAAAACATAAAAGGAAAAATATTCATCCGCAGGATATATACTACCACTTTCTCCCTAATATTGTACATTTGCTGGTAATCCAACGGCAAATTTATGTTCTATCCGACAACTCATACCTCCCGGCCATGGTGCCAAATGCGACCAGATTGGCTAGTTGTTTCTGTGAATTGAGCGCTTTTTTCAAACAATGCCACAATTTGAATATGTTGGTTAAGTTTAATATTGAATTGATTACTTCATAGTTAAAACTTCTTGAACATTCCATATATACAGATAAAATACATATATTTCAATGATATGCCCTTCATACTGGACGAAGTCATCGACATTGCATCCCGGTGTTTATTGGCCGTCGTGAAAAGGGCTTATGTCGTCAAAGGTGTTCTTGTGGTTCGAAGCAAGGGAACAGGCTCCTTTCACGGCCACAACACACGTCTGTGATCTTCCTGTTAGGAACGTGGGCTTTCTGTTGGTCGGTCTCACATGATCTACCGTCGTGACGTCCACCGCCGGCTGTGACCCCCCTGGTCCCTGGATGACCCATGGGCTGGCTCTGTCTGTGACACGCGGCGTTGGTGTGTGCCGAGTGGTGGTTGTGACCTGTGGTCTGTGTCGGTCACTCCTGGTTGCCGTTGGTGTGTGCCGAGTGGTGGTTGTGACCTGTGGTCTGTGTCGGTCACTCCTGGTTGCCGTTGGTGTGTGCCGAGTGGTGGTTGTGACCTGTGGTCTGTGTCGGTCACTCCTGGTTGCCGTTGGTGTGTGCCGAGTGGTGGTTGTGACCTGTGGTCTGTGTCGGTCACTCCTGGTTGCCGTTGGTGTGTGCCGAGTGGTGGTTGTGACCTGTGGTCTGTGTCGGTCACTCCTGGTTGCCGTTGGTGTGTGCCGAGTGGTGGTTGTGACCTGTGGTCTGTGTCGGTCACCCCTGGTTGCCGTTGGTGTGTGCCGAGTGGTGGTTGTGACCTGTGGTCTGTGTCGGTCACCCTGTGGTCTGTGCGGTCACCTGGTTGCCGTTGGTGTGTGCCGGTGTTGGTGTGTGCCGAGTGGTGGTTGTGACCTGTGGTCTGTGTCGGTCACTCCTGGTTGCCGTTGGTGTGTGCCGAGTGGTGGTTGTGACCTGTGGTCTGTGTCGGTCACTCCTGGTTGCCGTTGGTGTGTGCCGAGTGGTGGTTGTGACCTGTGGTCTGTGTCGGTCACTCCTGGTTGCCGTTGGTGTGTGCCGAGTGGTGGTTGTGACCTGTGGTCTGTGTCGGTCACTCCTGGTTGCCGTTGGTGTGTGCCGAGTGGTGGTTGTGACCTGTGGTCTGTGTCGGTCACTCCTGGTTGCCGTTGGTGTGTGCCGAGTGGTGGTTGTGACCTGTGGTCTGTGTCGGTCACTCCTGGTTGCCGTTGGTGTGTGCCGAGTGGTGGTTGTGACCTGTGGTCTGTGTCGGTCACTCCTGGTTGCCGTTGGTGTGTGCCGAGTGGTGGTTGTGACCTGTGGTCTGTGTCGGTCACTCCTGGTTGCCGTTGGTGTGTGCCGAGTGGTGGTTGTGACCTGTGGTCTGTGTCGGTCACTCCTGGTTGCCGTTGGTGTGTGCCGAGTGGTGGTTGTGACCTGTGGTCTGTGTCGGTCACTCCTGGTTGCCGTTGGTGTGTGCCGAGTGGTGGTTGTGACCTGTGGTCTGTGTCATAGTGTCGGTCACCCTGGTTGCCGTGGTGTGTGCCGAGTGGTGGTTGTGACCTGTGGTCTGTGTCGGTCACTCCTGGTTGCCGTTGGTGTGTGCCGAGTGGTGGTTGTGACCTGTGGTCTGTGTCGGTCACTCCTGGTTGCCGTTGGTGTGTGCCGAGTGGTGGTTGTGACCTGTGGTCTGTGTCGGTCACTCCTGGTTGCCGTTGGTGTGTGCCGAGTGGTGGTTGTGACCTGTGGTCTGTGTCGGTCACTCCTGGTTGCCGTTGGTGTGTGCCGAGTGGTGGTTGTGACCTGTGGTCTGTGTCGGTCACTCCTGGTTGCCGTTGGTGTGTGCCGAGTGGTGGTTGTGACCTGTGGTCTGTGTCGGTCACTCCTGGTTGCCGTTGGTGTGTGCCGAGTGGTGGTTGTGACCTGTGGTCTGTGTCGGTCACCGTGTCTGTGTCGGTCACTCCTGGTTGCCGTTGGTGTGTGCCGAGTGGTGGTTGTGACCTGTGGTCTGTGTCGGTCACTCCTGGTTGCCGTTGGTGTGTGCCGAGTGGTGGTTGTGACCTGTGGTCTGTGTCGGTCACTCCTGGTTGCCGTTGGTGTGTGCCGAGTGGTGGTTGTGACCTGTGGTCTGTGTCGGTCACTCCTGGTTGCCGTTGGTGTGTGCCGAGTGGTGGTTGTGACCTGTGGTCTGTGTCGGTCACTCCTGGTTGCCGTTGGTGTGTGCCGAGTGGTGGTTGTGACCTGTGGTCTGTGTCGGTCACTCCTGGTTGCCGTTGGTGTGTGCCGAGTGGTGGTTGTGACCTGTGGTCTGTGTCGGTCACTCCTGGTTGCCGTTGGTGTGTGCCGAGTGGTGGTTGTGACCTGTGGTCTGTGTCGGTCACTCCTGGTTGCCGGAGTGGTGGTTGTGACCTGTGGTCTGTGTCGGTCACTCCTGGTTGCCGTTGGTGTGTGCCGAGTGGTGGTTGTGACCTGTGGTCTGTGTCGGTCACTCCTGGTTGCCGTTGGTGTGTGCCGAGTGGTGGTTGTGACCTGTGGTCTGTGTCGGTCACTCCTGGTTGCCGTTGGTGTGTGCCGAGTGGTGGTTGTGACCTGTGGTCTGTGTCGGTCACTCCTGGTTGCCGTTGGTGTGTGCCGAGTGGTGGTTGTGACCTGTGGTCTGTGTCGGTCACTCCTGGTTGCCGTTGGTGTGTGCCGAGTGGTGGTTGTGACCTGTGGTCTGTGTCGGTCACTCCTGGTTGCCGTTGGTGTGTGCCGAGTGGTGGTTGTGACCTGTGGTCTGTGTCGGTCACTCCTGGTTGCCGTTGGTGTGTGCCGAGTGGTGGTTGTGACCTGTGGTCTGTGTCGGTCACTCCTGGTTGCCGTTGGTGTGGCCGAGTGGTGGTTGTGACCTGTGGTCTGTGTCGGTCACTCCTGGTTGCCGTTGGTGTGTGCCGAGTGGTGGTTGTGACCTGTGGTCTGTGTCGGTCACTCCTGGTTGCCGTTGGTGTGTGCCGAGTGGTGGTTGTGACCTGTGGTCTGTGTCGGTCACTCCTGGTTGCCGTTGGTGTGTGCCGAGTGGTGGTTGTGACCTGTGGTCTGTGTCGGTCACTCCTGGTTGCCGTTGGTGTGTGCCGAGTGGTGGTTGTGACCTGTGGTCTGTGTCGGTCACTCCTGGTTGCCGTTGGTGTGTGCCGAGTGGTGGTTGTGACCTGTGGTCTGTGTCGGTCACTCCTGGTTGCCGTTGGTGTGTGCCGAGTGGTGGTTGTGACCTGTGGTCTGTGTCGGTCACTCCTGGTTGCCGTTGGTGTGTGCCGAGTGGTGGTTGTGACCTGTGGTCTGTGTCGGTCACTCCTGGTTGCCGTTGGTGTGTGCCGAGTGGTGGTTGTGACCTGTGGTCTGTGTCGGTCACTCCTGGTTGCCGTTGGTGTGTGCCGAGTGGTGGTTGTGACCTGTGGTCTGTGTCGGTCACTCCTGGTTGCCGTTGGTGTGTGCCGAGTGGTGGTTGTGACCTGTGGTCTGTGTCGGTCACTCCTGGTTGCCGTTGGTGTGTGCCGAGTGGTGGTTGTGACCTGTGGTCTGTGTTGGTCACTCCTGGTTGCCGTTGGTGTGTGCCGAGTGGTGGTTGTGACCTGTGGTCTGTGTCGGTCACTCCTGGTTGCCGTTGGTGTGTGCCGAGTGGTGGTTGTGACCTGTGGTCTGTGTCGGTCACTCCTGGTTGCCGTTGGTGTGTGCCGAGTGGTGGTTGTGACCTGTGGTCTGTGTTGGTCACTCCTGGTTGCAGTGATGCATTATTCGTGAAATAGGGTGGAATATACCACCTACTGAACACTGAAGAGACATCCTTCCCAAAGAAGTATCGACATCGTGTTTCTAGATATGGGTTTATGAAGTCTCCGTGCCTCGTTTCTAACGGTGTCATGTGTGCATCATGCTTATGCTCACCATTGCAGATTGTGATACATAAGCATCTCGTACCTAACGTTATCTCTGGGCGCCGTATAACCTAGGCAGTTGATGCGCCCCTAAACCCCAATAACAACAACAACCTAACGTTATCTCAGGTAAAGAGATCATGATCCAATGATGTTGTCTGCCATTCAATACAAGTTGATGATAGCATAGCAGTCTTATCGATATCATTAACATAAGTATCCCTAACATATGTGTCTTCCAAAATATACAAAAATATGCAGATATAATGATGTATGCAGATATATGCAGATATATGGGCTCAAAAATGAGGTTCAATGACAAACTGGGCGCGAATGATCAACCCTGGTCGAAGCGCCCTAAAGCCTAAATAACTAACTAATCAATGACATAAACGTTATTATAAGCGTATCGTTTCCATGGTGAAGTTCGACATCTTACTGGACTTGTTTCGACATCTCAGGTCCCACTGAGTGCCACCACTTGTGTGCCGAGGCTGGTCCGTCCGTCGTCTGCGGTGGTGACCCATGACCGTGACTGCCACAGGTCCGCCAGGTTCCACTGAGCGCCACCACTTGTGTGCCGAGGCTGGTCCGTCCGTCGTCTGCGGTGGTGACCCGTGACCGTGACTGCCACAGGTCCGCCAGGTCCCACTGAGCGCCACCACCTGTGTGCCGGGGCTGGTCCGTCCGTCGTCTGCGGTGGTGACCCGTGACCGTGACTGCCACAGGTCCGCCAGGTCCCTCTGAGCGCCACCACTTGTGTGCTGGCCCGTCCGTCGTCTGCGGTGGTGACCGGTGACCGTGACTGTCACAGGTCCGCCAGGTCCCTCTGAGCGCCACCACTTGTGTGCTGGCCCGTCCGTCGTCTGCGGTGGTGACCGGTGACCGTGACTGCCCGCCAGGTCCCACTCGTGGTACCGGTGACCGGCCCGGTCCGCCAGGTTCCACTGAGCGCCACCACCTGTGTGCCGAGGCTGGTCCGTCCGTCGTCTGCGGTGGTGACCCGTGACCGTGACTGCCACAGGACCGTCCTCCATGCTGGTGAACACTGCGTCGGTAGTGGCGCCCGTGGTGTCGTCGAGCACCCAGCAGCTGCTCACCTCCCAGCTGCTGAACCAGATCAAACAGCAGCGGCACCAGCTAGCGTTTCACCTGGCGGCCGGCGACGGCCAACCGGCTGTCGCATCCGAACCGTCCCGCATCGGCACCAGTAGGTCACTGTCGCAGCCCGTGGGTCACTACCGAGGCCGGTGGGGGGGGGGACACTGGATCTGTGTCGAGGTCACAGCCTGTGGGTCACTGTCGAGGCCGGGGGGGGGATTGGGGCTGGTCACAGTCTGTGGGTCACTGTCGAGGCCGGGGGTGGGGGGACAGCCTGTGGGTCACTGTCGAGGCCGGGGGGACATTGGGGCTGTGTCGAGGTCACAGTCTGTGGGTCACTGTCAAGGCCGGGGGGACTGGATCTGTGTCGAGGTCACAGCCTGTGGGTCACTGTCGAGGCCGGGGGGACATTGGGGCTGTGTCGAGGTCACAGTGGGGTGTGGTCACAGCCTGTGGGTCACTGTCAAGGCCGGGGGGGACATTGGGGCTGTGTCGCGGTCACAGCCTGTGGGTCACTGTCGAGGCCGGGGGGGGCATTGGGGCTGTGTCGCGGTCACAGCCTGTGGGTCACTGTCGAGGCCGGGGGGGACATTGGGGCTGTGTCGCGGTCACAGCCTGTGGGTCACTGTCGAGGCCGGGGGGGCAATTGGGGTTGTGTCGCGGTCAGTAGAGAATGCCACGAAATTCTTCTAGGGGGCAAGGTTCAAAGGGGGCCTCCTGCTCCCCCGAAAAGGGGCCTCCATTGTGTTAAGGCCTCCTATTGTTTTTAGGCTCTTAGTATGGATCAGGATGTGCTAATATGCTCCCAGATTGGCCAGCGAACCGAGGCCCTGCCTCAGTATTCTTTTTTGGACCAGTTGCTTCTTTCTTCGTCTAAGGATGCGTCTTAGGGCTCCAACCCATTTTTGTTGGGGCCCCAACACATTTTCGAAATCCCTCCTCGTTTTAGGGTTTTGTTGCTTTTTTGGGCACCAAGGTTTTTTAGGTACCGGGGTCTTTCGAAGGTCCCGATGTGTTTATTTAGTGGCCGTTTTTCCGTTTTTTTTTTACCATGATGCTTTTTGCGGCCCCAGCCTCCTTTTCAGGCGCTTATGCGGTCTGATGGCCCCTGTGTGCCTTGAGAGCTTCCGGTGTATTTTGTAGAGCTCCGTGTAGGTTTATTTAGGGCTGCAACGCATGTTTAAGGCCCTGTCGCTTTTTGCGAGACTGTGCGCTTTGGGTCAGGTGTATTTTCTGCCCCCGGTATGCTCTTAGGGTCCCCGCTGTGTTTATTTGGAGCTTCTGACGATTGGGGCTTCGGTACGATTTTGCTGGGTCCCAGCGCGACTTATCGCGCCAAGGCGCGTGGTTCCGGCACCCAACGCCAGTGTTCTGGGCGCAACGCGATTTTCGTGGATCTCTTCTGATTTTTTATCTTCCAAAGTCCGAATCCCGGCCTCATTTTTCGAGCCCCTGGCGTCATGTTTTTGTTTCCCGCCTCGATTTTTCGAGCTCTGGTACGTCTTTCGGGGCCGTACGCGATTTGTGAAGGTACCTGGTGCTATGTTTGGTGCTCCATAGGCATTTTCCTGACATTGATTTTTTGGAATCAGTCCTTATTTTGGAGGGCTCCGGCTTTATTTTTTTCGGATACCGATGCGATTTTGTGGGTCACACCGTGTTTATGTTGCGCCCTAGACGTCAATTTTTGGGAGCCCCGAAGTGAATTTTTGATGCCCAGACCAATTTTTTGGGACTACCGATGCGAATTGTGGGTCCCGAGCGCGATATTTGGGGGACCGATTCGAGCTTGCGGAGTGAGTTGTACTTAGCTGTGACCCCAACGCGATTTTGGCGGTCCCTGTTGCAAATTTTCGGGCCTCTGAGCGAGTTTTTTTAGGGGGGAGGGGGGCGGTCGCCGTATTTATTTCGAGCCCTCTACGCGAATTCTGGTGGACCGGCAGGGGACGAGTGGTCTAGGCGTAAGATGCTCGTCTCACAATCGAAAGATTGTGGGTTCGAATCTCACCTGTCGCTACTCTTCGCCCGCGACCAATCGGCGTGAGAGATTGGCGACGCTATATGACTCAACGGTCGACGTGTCGTAAAACCAATAACCAACCAACCAACCTGGTGACCGGCGCGAATTTTGATGGTCACGGCGCGACTTTTGGGGGCACCGGCCCGATTCTTGGGAGCTTACCCCTCTCAGGAGGGAGGGGGCACTTGCCCCTTTGGTATGCCACTGCGGCCACTGCCACAGCTGTACACTGGGGCTGTGTGACGGCCACAGCTGTACACTGGGACTGTGTGACGGCCACAGCTATACACTGGGACTGTGTGACGGCCACAGCTGTACACTGGGGCTGTGTGACGGCCACAGCTGTACACTGGGGCTGTGTGACGGCCATAGCTATACACTGGGACTGTGTGACGGCCACAGCTGTACACTGGGGCTGTGTGACGGCTACAGCTGTACACTGGGACTGTGTGACGGCCACAGCTATACACTGGGGCTGTGTGACGGCTA
Organism: Ashinkailepas kermadecensis; assembly: GCA_034440615.1. Taxonomy (NCBI): domain Eukaryota; kingdom Metazoa; phylum Arthropoda; class Thecostraca; family Neolepadidae; genus Ashinkailepas; species Ashinkailepas kermadecensis. Next base: position 163,376 of record JAOTOM010005139.1, on the reverse strand, counting down.
CAGCTGTACACTGGGACTTGTGACGGCCACAGCTGTACACTGGGGCTGTGTGACGGCCACAGCTGTATACTGGGGCTGTGTGACGGCTACAGCTGTACACTGGGACTGTGTGACGGCCACAGCTATACACTGGGACTTGTGACGGCTACAGCTGTACACTGGGACTGTGTGACGGCCATAGCTATACACTGGGACTGTGTGACGGCTACAGCTATACACTGGGGCTGTGTGACGGCCACAGCTATACACTGGGGCTGTGTGACGGCCACAGCTGTACACTGGGACTTGTGACGGCTACAGCTGTACACTGGGGCTGTGTGACGGCCACAGCTATACACTGGGGCTGTGTGACGGCTACAGCTGTACACTGGGACTTGTGACGGCTACAGCTATACACTGGGACTGTGTGACGGCTACAGCTATACACTGGGACTGTGTGACGGCCACAGCTGTACACTGGGGCTGTGTGACGGCTACAGCTATACACTGGGACTGTGTGACGGCTACAGCTGTACACTGGGGCTGTGTGACGGCTACAGCTATACACTGGGACTGTGTGACGGCTACAGCTATACACTGGGACTGTGTGACGGCTACAGCTGTACACTGGGGCTGTGTGACGGCTACAGCTGTACACTGGGGCTGTGTGACGGCCACAGCTGTACACTGGGACTGTGTGACGGCTACAGCTATACACTGGGACTGTGTGACGGCCACAGCTGTACACTGGGGGCCGCGGTAGCTCAGTTGTTAGAGCGTCGGACTATTGATCGCAAGATTGTGGGTTCGAATCTCACAGCCAACGGCATTTACCGAGTCTACCCGCGACCAATCGGCTTGAGAGGTTGGCGACGCTACATGACCCAGCGGTTGAATGCGTCGTAAAAGAATCCAAGGCCCAGCTGTACACTGGGACTGTGTGACTGCCACAGCTGTATACTGGGGCTGTGTGACGGCTACAACTGTACACTGGGGCTGTGTGACGGCTACAGCTGTACACTGGGGCTGTGTGACGGCCACAGCCGTATACTGGGGCTGTGTGACGGCTACAACTGTACACTGGGGCTGTGTGACGGCTACAGCTGTACACTGGGACTTGTGACGGCCACAGCTGTACACTATGCAGTGCCGTTTTAGCCGAAAAGATACACATGTATGTATCCCTGTAGCGAAATAGCCCTGTGTAATGCTCCCCATGCCTAAATGTTATCGAAAAAGCTATCATTTATTCCCGCCCTAAAACTCAAATAATTAACTATCATTTGGTCCGATTCGTTTTTCTTTTTGCTTCTGTATTTTCGCGTCAATTCTCGTATTAATCGTATCAATGAACGTTATAGTTCGCTTCAGTGGGGTACAATCCGTAATAAGCAGCGTGTTGCATTTTAGGGATTATCTGCGATGTTTTATGTTCTGTCGAGAGGAATTTTAGTGACAAAGCGAAGAAATGTGTTTCCTAAGGCGACCGCGTGATGATGTCTCCCACTGCAGCGCCACTCACTGACGCTCCGTGATGATGTCTCCCACTGCAGCGCCACTCACTGACGCTCCGTGATGATGTCTCCCACTGCAGCGCCACTCACTGACGCTCCGTGATGATGTCTCCCACTGCAGCGCCACTCACTGACGCTCCGTGATGATGTCTCCCACTGCAGCGCCACTCACTGACGCTCCGTGATGATGTCTCCCACTGCACCGCCACTCACTGACGCCCGTGATGATGTCTCCCACTGCAGCGCCACTCACTGACGCTCCGTGATGATGTCTCCCACTGCAGCGCCACTCACTGACGCTCCGTGATGATGTCTCCCACTGCAGCGCCACTCACTGACGCTCCGTGCTCGCTTCCAGCGCCGATGTCATCCCTGTTCCAAACGTCGTCCGGCCTATTGCAACTGCAAGAGGGCCTGGCATTGCTCAACAGCCCAGCCACCGTCATACAGGCTGTCAAAAGCGAACACGGTCAGTACTACTCAGTCCACACAGTGACAAAGCCCGGTAACCGATCATCAGATCACCTCACTGGCGTTTTCTAATCTCATACCTGGTGACGGTAAATAAGGCGCGCTCTCCCCAATGTTGATCGGTGATTGCACATCGCAGAGCGTTATCGTGGTGGCTATTCAGTGTATTGTCAAGCAGAGCCAGGAACATTGGGTACACTTCGCTATTGTTACTGTGGAAGACCAACAAGTAAATCACCTGAATACTTCTTGGTGTAAGTTTGATTTAAGGTATTGTGCCTCTATTTGCTTCAGTTAGGTTAGATCTAGTAACCTGGAATGATGCTGATAACTATGCTTCCAGGTGAAGGACGAGAGCGTAGTTGGTCTGAAAGGTGGCCTGTAGCAATATGAATACAATGAAGTGTGTAACTAGTGGTAAACATTCCTACCATCTTTCGGAGTTCAAACTAACCTAAAGTGTATTGTGAGTAATATAGATGGCGGCACCGAACTCTACAGCGAAATCGAATCGTGACGGTTGGGTGCGGAATCGTGACCGGTGCGCTGCGGTGCGGAGGCACGCCGCTTCAGTGATGCCACTGAAGAAAGTCGTGCAGCCTGTGGGTCGGAGCTGCAAGGCGATGGTGGTATAATGGTCAGCATAGCTGCCTTCCAAGCAGTTGATCCGGGTTCGATTCCCGGCCATCGCAGGCACAGTTTTGCTTGTGTTAAACAGGCTGCTTTGGTTGTGGTGTTTTTGCGCACCTTTCTAGCACTATGCCCCTCGCCGATCTTAAATGAATGCTTAATCTATCCTCGTTGACCCGATCATGTCCCATGGCTGAGGCCCGCCCCCGGCACTCCCGATTTGGTGGGTGTCTGATCAGTCAGCCCGAACTGGGCGAAGGCATTGGTCGCCGGGCGCGCGGGCTGTGGGACAGTCTCCAAAGGCGACACCTCCACCGTCTCCAGTTCACCGATTCAGTTATTTCTCCATATCGGAGACTAGGAGAGTGATTGGCCGGCCTCCCACATCACCCATTCTGACGACCAGTCGCCGCTGGTCGCCTGCAACAGGCCGTCTCGTCCTGACAGATCCCGACAGCGGCGCAGTGGCCGCTGGTCGCCTGCAACAGGCCGTCTCGTCCTGACAGATCTCGACAGCGGCGCAGTGGCCGCTGGTCGCCTGCAACAGGCCGTCTCGTCCTGACAGATCTCGACAGCGGCGCAGTGGCCGCTGGTCGCCTGCAACAGGCCGTCTCGTCCTGACAGATCCCGACAGCGGCGCAGTGGCCGCTGGTCGCCTGCAACAGGCCGTCTCGTCCTGACAGATCTCGACAGCGGCGCAGTCGCCGCTGGTCGCCTGCAACAGGCCGTCTCGTCCTGACAGATCTCGACAGCGGCGCAGTGGCCGCTGGTCGCCTGCAACAGGCCGTCTCGTCCTGACAGATCTCGACAGCGGCGCAGTGGCCGCTGGTCGCCTGCAACAGGCCGTCTCGTCCTGACAGATCCCGACAGCGGCGCAGTGGCCGCTGGTCGCCTGCAACAGGCCGTCTCGTCCTGACAGATCTCGACAGCGGCGCAGTGGCCGCTGGTCGCCTGCAACAGGCCGTCTCGTCCTGACAGATCCCGACAGCGGCGCGCCAAACCCAACGGCGCAAGCTTGAGTATCAGCTGACACTTGTGGTCTGGCTAGTTGTGTAACTAACCCGTTTTACCCCACTGTTTAACTGGCCCTCTATGCAGGCTAGTCTGCAATGGCACTATAGGGGATTCAGAAACAGTGCCCATCACATGCAGGCGGTGTGAACAGGTTCTGCCCGGTGGCGTTCCGCTTGCGGGAGGCAAAGCTGTCGCCGAATTCCGCTGTCCAGGTGAAATGCTACTCTTTTAACCGAAAAAAGAAGTAGCACCTGATGCTGTTTCTCACGGTGGAGTGCTATTCCCGCACAATCACGAGTGAACACTCCTCTTCAAGCCGTTGCTGCTAGGGTGCACTTGGATCGGCGATGGATCTCGCTGTGCAGTGCTTACCTGACCCATGGTATTGCGTTTCCATAAACTGAGTTTATACTTTTTATGTACTTAGCTTCCTGAGGTTGTCTCATTTTTTTGCGATTTTAGCAGGCACCATTTGGGGATGCCACGATGTTAACGGTTGTGGTCGTCTTTTGGAGCAGTTTTTGCATAAGTCGTGTCATTTATCTTAAACACAGGTACCGGAGCTCACTTTAGTTGACCATCTGGGCAGACCTTTGCGCTGGACTTGAATATCTGGGGTCCTCAGCATGTGCAACATTTTTACTGGAAAATACGATGTTTCTGGAATTATATCATCCAGAACGCTATCCTCTCCAGATAATTATCCTCATTTCTACAATTTGGGGATTGAGTGGGGTTGCTTATCAATAAACATCTATGTGCGTGTTTAAGATTCACTGGAAAGTGCAAGCTTATATTGTAGTCTCATATATTTGAATCAAAATATCCTTTTCATATTCGATTACCCAACAATTTTCCTATTCACATCCAGGATTACAAAACACAAATCGCACCCTGGTGGACAGTCACGCTCTGGGAAGATTACAAAACACAAATCCCACCCTGGTGGACAGTCACGCTCTGGGAAGACACAAATCCCACCCTGGTGGACAGTCACGCTCTGAGAAGACACAAATCCCACCCTGGTGGACAGTCACGCTCTGGGAAGACACAAATCCCACCCTGGTGGACAGTCACGCTCTGGGAAGACACAAATCCCACCCTGGTGGACAGTCACGCTCTGGGAAGACACAAATCCCACCCTGGTGGACAGTCACGCTCTGGGAAGACACAAATCCCACCCTGGTGGACAGTCACGCTCTGGGAAGACACAAATCCCACCCTGGTGGACAGTCACGCTCTGGGAAGATTACAAAACACAAATCCCACCCTGGTGGACAGTCACGCTCTGGGAGGCGGCCATTTTCCGGTATGGCTGGGGTACGGTGACGGTGCAGCCGAACTGAAGCCCAGGTGATTGACCCTTCGCAAAGCGAACTGGAATAATCACAGAAGTATAGAGCACAGCTTGAAGCAGCGTGGTCTGCCGATGGCTGGGAGCAACACAAGCTCTGGAGCAACCGCAGGCCAGCAGCTTCCATGTGTGGAGGAATTCGCGTATCTGCTCGTGCAGTCTGCATCCGTATCCATACCACTCACTTCTGGGCTGCCGGCTTACCCCAGTCCCGTGGTTGGCGTAGAAGGTGGAGACACCATACGTGCAGGGAAGCAGAGATGCCGTAACTTCAGCAAAAATAGTCCCACTGAAAACGTGATTACATTTGAGAAGGCTATGGCTCTTCCAACACGTATTGCCTGGATAGCTAAGCAGGTACCCTGGCGAGAATATGTTTGCTAAACGAACAAGCATGTCCTGACTGGACAGGCGTGGTCCGGTGGCAAACACGTTACAGGCGCGCGGTCAAATGCTCACCTTGCCGTGCTGGGGACGAGTGGTCTAGGGGTAAGATGCTCGTCTCACAATCGAAAGATTGTGGGTTCGAGTCTCACCTGTCGCTACTCTTCGCCCGCGACCAATCGGCGTGAGAGATTGGGGACGCTATATGACTCAACAGTCGACGTGTCGTAAAACCAATAACCAACCAACCTTGCCGTGCTGCTCATGGGTAGCGAACGTGACAAATGGTGTCGATGTTTAACTCTTTGAGATATCAATGGTTTATGGTTATGATAATCGTGATTTGGGGTGATCCTTCCTGAAACACCTTGAGGTTTCGGAGCTCCCGGCGGTATCCCGGTATGACGACGGAGGCTCTACGATTCACGGAAGCTTATGGCAAGTGTTTCACAAAGGGTCACACCAGATACCGCCTACCATCGATATTGTTGTTAAATGGCCCGTTCTATATTGGAGCGTAACCGAGGTAGCAGTTGAGATCCGCAGTTATTGCGTCACAGGTTCCGTCACGAAATATCTCTGACTGACTTGTCTGACTCTCTGAAACTCTTCTAGACATTAACAACCATCTGACAACGAGGCGACTTCCTGTTAGCCTGGCGGGTTACAGTTCTGATTCCAGTGTTGAAACCAGGAAAAAGCGGAGTGGAACTGCTTCACTATTGCCCAAAATCGCTTACTTCGTGCCTATGCAAGTTAATGGAGATATTGACGACTATCAGACAAACCTGGTTTTTATAAATGCGTGACATTTCTCAGATACACAGTGTGGTTTCAGGAAGAACTGGAGGCCTGTCGACCACATCTTAACCCTGGACACGGCAGTACGAGCTGAAATTTAAGCAGAAATGGCACGTCGATGCCGTCTCTTACATAAAAGCAGCGTATGACGCGACTTGGCATCAAGGTATTATTGCAAAGGTGCATAAATGCGGTGCTCGTGGGCAAATGGGGAGCTCTCAAAATGTTCTGTCCGGGCGCCATTTCCGTGTGCGCCTTGACCACCAGGTGTGCAGTGGATGTGTGCAAGAGAACGATGTTCTATAGAAAAGTGCTCCGAGTGTAGCACGGTTTGCAATGATGATTATATATATATGTGGAGTACTTCCACCAGGACTTGACCGGTCGCTCTTCGTTGACGATTGTGCCATCCGGTGCAGCACAGCTAGGCTGTTGGGTATGTCGAGACGTCTCTCAATTGGCATCTAATAGACTTGAAAGGTTTAGTGGGATATATGAATTCCGTTTTTCAACTCAGAAAACCAACGCAGTGCATTTTTGCCGCAGGCGTGACTGTGCAGGAATCTGCTTTAGTTTGTGCGGGAACCGAATTCCAATGCAACCTGCGGTGAGGTTTCTTGGGGTTACTTTTGACTCCCATCTTGGTTGAAAGGAGCATTTTATAATACTCCGCAATCAATGTTTTAAATTCCTCAACAGATTACAATTGTTTCCTGTACTAGCTATGGAACGAAGAAGATCTCTTCGGTTTTGCTCTGACGATCGCTGTTGCGTGCAAAGCTGGACAACGCTCGTCTTTTTACGATGCAGCGCGTATTTCTACCCAACAACACCGAACGCCGTCCATCGCACCGCTATCCGCACTGCAACCGGAGGATTCCGCGCGTCATCCACGACAGGCCTCTTGGTAGAAGCACACGAGCCGCCTCTGTTTGCGCGGAACAGGCTGCCAACTCGATGCGCTTGCGAACTTGGCCAGTTTTCCCACCACCCTACTTACTCACACAGTTTTCCGTGACGTCCGCTGACTCATGTCTCAGCGGAGCGAAACGGGAGTACCGCTCCGTTTGGTGTGCGCATTCGTAAGCTTTTCCAAGAAGGTCTAGACTTTGAGGAATCTGGAGAGTCGAGGGCATGCGGATTCCCCATCTGAATTAATCACGCCGGAGGTGGATGCATCTCGCGAAAACAAGAAAAGGCGATAGCGCCCCAGATCAGTTTTACTCACTGGCTTTCGAACGTATTTGGTTATTCCAAGGCTGTGTGGTAACGTACACTGATGGATCTCGAACAGAGGATGGTGTGGGCGGCGCTTTTGTATATGACCCTGTGGGCCGATCGTCTTCGCTCTCTACGTACGTTTCTGAGTACTCGTCGAATCTTGTTTCTATTTGGAAGCTGTTCTGTATATCAATGCGTCAGGGGGCGATCGACGTGCTATTTTCACCCATGCTTTAAGCGAACTTTTGGCCCTGGACACATTCACCCGTCCAACCCACTTCGGCGTGACAGGCCACTTTGCCGTTGCGCACCGCTTGGGACGAATGGGGTTTTGTGTTGCTCCCCTAGCCATGTGGGAATTTCTGGAGGCGAGTTGGACGATGCTGCGGCGAAGCGAGCAGCGCATGCCTGGTGCACTTGGTGATTGCCACTCTGCCACCGACCATTACCGAGAAGTGTCTATTGCCACTCTCTGCCACCCACCATTACCGAGAAGTGCCTATTTTCGTCTGAAGCAAGTGGCCCGCAGTGTGAGCCATGAAGCCATGAAGCAAGTGGCCAGAGAACCATGAAACGGCATATTTGACAATGGAGCTCGTCCCGTAGTAAGCTTAGACGAAAAGAGGTGGCTCTGTGCGTCCTCCGCATTGAGCACACTTATACTCACGGTTGGTTATCTGCTATGCGATGGTGGCGTGCCTCGGTGCTCTAAGTGTGCACCACTGACAGTTGGCTTTTTTTAACCCACGCTGTCTTTCCGGCTAGATCTTAACACCCCGTCTTGGGGGGTCATTTTATACCCCCTCTAATTTATAAGCTAAGCAGTGCACAAAAACGAAAGTGGCATCGGAAAGCGCTCGGCGAGTAGGGCCCGAAACCACCCCGAATTTTTTTTTTCACCCCAAAAAGTGACGCCACTAGTCTATGTTACGTCTATGGGATCACTTCTGGCATCAGGTTTTTTGCTCTGAGGAGTTCATTTTGGGGGAGATTTTGAAAACAAAAATTATTTGGAATCTGAAAAGGAAGGCGACATCGACCATGGCCACAAAATGTTTGCCCATCCAAAAATCAACATTTCATCATTTTTAAGTTAAACAATTTTTAATTGAATTCTCGTGAATTTGTATTTTGATAATGGCTCGAGCGGACCGGGAAACGTTGTTTTAAGTCAATGTGCCCTGATTAAAGTGCTTGCTTTGCATAATCTTCGATTTTAGCCCTAATGGGTAAATATGCAAAACTAATAAGTCATCAAAAACTAACAATTCAAACATTCCTATGGTGCGTTTTGTTCCATCCATAAAGATAAGCAAACGCTAAAAGATTCATTGAAATATTTTTATCCGTTACAGCGTGACGACTGGTTGAACTTTTTTGGAAGTGGTTGAACTGGTTGAACTCTCACTTGACCTTGACTAACTCGTTGATCGTACATGATCTGATCTCATAATTGTCCTACAACATGCCAAATTGATGTGGGAAGAGGTAGACCAAATTTTGGCGCTGTCGCCAAAGTTTGAAGGAAGTGCGCTGTCCGGGCGTGCAACTGTGTGCGGCTGAACCATCAGCCCGGGGAGTCGGCGGGCGGATGTGTAGCGCGGCTGTATCCGGTCGATCGGTGTGTTGACTGCTACGGCTGGTCTGGCTACGGCTGTGTCCGGCCGGTCGGTGTGTTGACTGCTACGGCTGTGTCCGGCTACGGCTGGTCTGGCTACGGCTGTGTCCGGTCGGTCGGTGTGTTGACTGCTACGGCTGGTCTGGCTACGGCTGTGTCCGGTCGGTCGGTGTGTTGACTGCTACGGCTGTGTCCGGTCGGTCGGTGTGTTGACTGCTACGGCTGGTCTGGCTACGGCTGTGTCCGGCCGGTCGGTGTGTTGACTGCTACGGCTGGTCTGGCTACGGCTGTGTCCGGTCGGTCGGTGTGTTGACTGCTACGGCTGTGTCCGGTCGGTCGGTGTGTTGACTGCTACGACTGTATCCGGCCGATCGGTGTGTTGACTGCTACGGCTGGTCTGGCTACGGCTGTGTCCGGCTACGGCTGTGTCCGGTCGGTCGGTGTGTTGACTGCTACGGCTGTGTCCGGCCGGTCGGTGTGTTGACTGCTACGGCTGGTCTGGCTACGGCTGTGTCCGGCTACGGCTGTGTCCGGCCGGTCGGTGTGTTGACTGCTACGGCTGTGTCCGGTCGGTCGGTGTGTTGACTGCTACGGCTGTGTCCGGTCGGTCGGTGTGTTGACTGCTACGGCTGTGTCCGGCCGGTCGGTGTGTTGACTGCTACGGCTGTGTCCGGCTACGGCTGGTCTGGCTACGGCTGTGTCCGGCCGGTCGGTGTGTTGACTGCTACGGCTGGTCTGGCTACGGCTGTGTCCGGCTACGGCTGTGTCCGGTCGGTCGGTGTGTTGACTGCTACGGCTGGTCTGGCTACGGCTGTGTCCGGTCGGTCGGTCGGTGTGTTGACTGCTACGGCTGTGTCCGGCCGGTCGGTGTGTTGACTGCTACGGCTGGTCTGGCTACGGCTGTGTCCGGTCGGTCGGTGTGTTGACTGCTACGGCTGGTCTGGCTACGGCTGTGTCCGGCCGGTCGGTGTGTTGACTGCTACGGCTGGTCTGGCTACGGCTGTGTCCGGTCGGTCGGTGTGTTGACTGCTACGGCTGTGTCCGGTCGGTCGGTGTGTTGACTGCTACGGCTGTGTCCGGTCGGTCGGTGTGTTGACTGCTACTGCTGTGTCCGGTCGGTCGGTGTGTTGACTGCGTGCGGTCCTGTTACAGCTGGTGAGCCGCCCAACACAGCGCAGCCCACCGACCTGTCCAAGTCTCGCGTCACCAACCACATCGCATAGACGGCCGGCAGAGGCGCAGCCGGGTCCCGTCCTCACCACAGACGGAGGTACAGCCGGGTCCCGTCCTCACCACGGACCGAGGCGCAGCCGGGTCCCGTCCTCACCACGGACAGAGGTGCAGCCGGGTCCCGGCACTACCACAGACGGAGGTACATCTGGGGCCCGGCCCGACCCGGTGGCACCGCAGGCCGAGGTACAGCTGGGTCCCAGCCCGACCCGCGACTCAACAGGCTGAGGTACAACTGGGCCCGAATCTGACCGTGGCATCGCAGGGGACGCCATGCCGCCTGCAGAGGTATAGCTCAACCAGAGCTTCCCCAAGCTCTCGCAGTTTGGACCAAGTTCAAGTCGGTGTCTGGCTGTCAACAGTGCTCCAGATCAGGCCATTTGAAGGTCTGGATGATCGGTGCCCAGTGTTGCTGGCGGTAGAGGAGACATCCTGAGTCAGGACAGTTCTGATTATCCAACTCTGGCTGTTTGCTTCACATTTTGGAGGTACTCCGGTCCTGCTCGAAACTAATGAGTCATTTCTGTTGATGGTTAAATTTTCCGTTTGGAGAGGGTACATCGGATGATTGGAGTAATTGTACTTCGAAGGAAGCAGGATTTCGTTAGATGCACGGAAAAACTTAGTCGAATGCGCGTTGGCTCTTGCCTGAACTTCAAGTTATTTTTAGGTTCTAAAGTTATTTTTCACCCTCAAGTTATTACAGTTCCCTCTTTTCACAACAATCTTATTGAAGATGCTTGTCGTTTTATGAAGCTTTAAAGCAGGGGAACTAAGTCGCCAGAAGCGATGCAATTGCCACGACATTACATGTCAGGATTTCGAATTATGTCCTCTTTTGTGTTGCACCGCCAGCGGGGAGGGTCTGGCGATCGTAGCGCCAACAGGCACCCTGTCGGTGACGGGGGATTCCGGTCAGGCGTGGGACTATTATTCACCTGCCCCTGGGACGGCGAACCCGTACAAAGCGCGCCACCGACACGTTCAGCGATCCTCTCTCCGGGTGACGTGTGTGGGGCTGCTCCCGGCCGGCTGGGTGTTGTTATGACGACCACGGCGCGTGCGTTAGTGACGCTCAACGGTTCGAACAGTTTATGACGAGCATTCGGTCACTGGTGGCTGCAGGTCGGAGAGCCAGATCACCTCTGGGAAGGTCCGTGAGATTTTGTTAGTTTTCTGAGGGCCGACTAGGAATCTGTGCTCGTTTATGTAAGTCAGTTTATGATTTATTCAGAATATGCCGCCGTTTGATTCTTGGTTGCCTGGTGACGTGACATGAGTTCTGCTGTTTGCGTTCCTGCATAATATCTCCTCTTCCGTGGATTTTGTAGTATTGATTTATTCATTGTAGGCCGAACATCTTCCTAGTCAAACTCACTGATGCTAAATACGCAGTGAGGTTTAAACCTAGTTCGAGGTTATTGCTCGTTGAGTTGCTGCAACGCAATGTGAAAAAAAAGAAACGATTTGAGAGTTTTGAATGGTTGTCGGCCTCCATGCGATATGGCTGTCATGCTTACTTGATCATATTAGATTGACCAGAGTTTTCTCTGAAATGGCAATATCTTTGTATGTGGTGTGGCAGCACAATATCAGAGGATGTGGACAGCTGGCGAGCTGCGCGATAATCTAGACCTCTAGATAGCCCGCAGCTTCTGAACGTCTTATGAAAACAAACTAAAACTTAATTTGTATGCAATACGAACCACTTCATATGCCCATCCTCATTTCGCTACATTGGTACGGAACGTATGGACATTGATGAGGCGTAGGAACACTACCGTTATACTGCAAATGTTCAAAGACCAATCGTTTTACACGTGCACTGCGTGATTTGGTTGGCGGTCAGTACGGGCGGTGGCCGCTGTGCGGAACTGTACGCAGAGCTGAAAGACCAGCCGTGTCGTGTACACGTTCGTTAAAGGTCGGCCGTGTGCGGGCACTGCATCCGCTAAGGTCGGTTCTCGCTGTCATAGTTTAGGCTCCATGGGTCTGTTCTGTTCGTCCTCTCAGTATGGCACATCGCCTTCGGCCCGTGCCGCGCTCCACAGGTCTGTTCTGTACGTTCGCTCAGTATGGGATGTGGCATAGCCTTCGGCCCGTGCCGCGCTCCACGGGTCTGTTCTGTACTTCTGCTCGGTATGAGACTTCGCCCTCGGCCCGTGCCGCGAGTCCGGCGGGAAGATGTGGTCGGGCGGCCGGCGCAGACAGCTTGTGGCGGCCGCCGGCCGCGGATGGTGCGTGTGCTGCGATCTAACCCGTGATGTGCCGTGAACTAGACGTGTGGCCGCCGCCGCTGCAGTGTGACTGACGATGCCATAACCCACTGCTACTGTGATGACTGACTGAGATGAGTGGTGCGTGTGTGGGAGCGCGGGTGTGGACGCCGCCTCGGAAGCCAGGCGCCGGCGCCGTCCGTTCATCAGGCGTCCGCGAGGTGGGCCGCCGACTGCCAGTCCGGCGTGGAGTCGCGTGGGCCGACGCGTTCGCGTGTCACGTGCCTACGATTGTGACTGGTGGGTGTGGCGTCGAGGAGTCTATCGGATGAGTGGCGGCCATGCAGACGGGCGGCTCGTCTGATGCTCCGAGCGGTGGCGCCCGAGAGGCGGCGGCATGCCGCCGACACCGCCTGAGGTGTGACCTGACGAGGCGGCTGCAGCCCCTCCCCGAGTGCTGTGACCCCGCCACTGCGCTCTGTGACCCCGTGTCATATTTGGACACGTGCTTCGCGTGCCCGCTGTTAGGGCTAGCTGTCTTGTTACTTTTTGTAATAAATCGACACGACAAACGGGAGTTTTGCGGGAACAGTGATCCGCAACCTCTGGCAGGACTTCGGGGACGAGTGGTCTAGGGGTAAGATGCTCGTCTCACAATCGAAAGGTTGTGGGTTCGAGTCTCACCCGTCGCTACTCTTCGCCCGCGACCAATCGGCGTGAGAGATTGGCGACGCTACATGACTCAACGGTCGACGTGTCGTAAAACCAATAACCAATCTGGCAGGACTTCACCGTGCTTATTTAGATGGAGCCGAGTTTCATGAGCAGTATCATCAGTGGCTCTGACACCCAATGGCACTGTGGAGAGAACTCCACGGTGCCATGTGGCGTCTCGTTTCGGCGTTGGATCTTCGTAAATGCTGCCATGCAGGTGGTGCCACCTCGCGTTCACATGCATGAAGAGGGCGCTAGGGTCGTGTAGCCGGCATGGGCCACATCCCTTCTTTAGGCGCCCACTGTGGCACGGAGCACGTCCCGCACCGCTCCGCCTCGGACAGAAGAGTAGGACGCTGCCCGGTGCGGCTGCCGCCCCGTACCGATGCCGGCTAGATACGCTCCGACTGGCAGGCTGTGGTGGTCCGGCTGGCGGTCTGGTAGTCAGACTGGCAGGCTGTGGCGGTTCGGCTGATGGTCTGATGGTCAGACTGGCAGACTGTGGTGGTCCGGCTGGCGGTCTGATGGTCAGACTGGCAGACTGTGGTGGTCAGGCTGGTGGTTAGACGGGCAGTCTGGTGGTCAGACGGGCAGTCTGGTGGTCAGACGGGCAGTCTGGTGGTCAGACGGGCAGTCTGGTGGTCAGACGGGCAGTCTGGTGGTCAGACGGGCAGGCTGTGGTGGTCCGGCTGGCAGTCTGGTGGTCAGACTGGCAGGCTGTGGTGGTCCGGCTGATGGTCTGATGGTCAGACTGGCAGACTGTGGTGGTCCGGCTGGCGGTCTGGTAGTCAGACTGGCAGGCTGGTGGTCAGACGGGCAGTCTGGTGGTCAGACGGGCAGTCTGGTGGTCAGACGGGCAGTCTGGTGGTCAGACGGGCAGTCTGGTGGTCAGACGGGCAGTCTGGTGGTCAGACGGGCAAGCTGTGGTGGTCCGACTGGTAATCTGGTGGTCAGACGGACAAGCTGTGGCAGTCGGTCTGGCAGTCTGGTGGTCCGTGTACAGCTGGCGGGCCGTGCGGACGGGTTTGTTTCGGATGGTCAGCTCTGCGGTCGGCGTACCAGACGATGCGAGGAAAGTCTGCCGGCCGTAGTCCAGAGTCAAACGCCACTACCGCCGCCTCGCGTAGAACTCCAGGCTGCGACAAGATGTACCAACTGGTGTGGCCTCGACTACTGTCCCGTGTTGAAAAGCACACGATGTGGTGGAGGGGGGGGGTTATGGTGGGGAAGTTGCTCTGCATGTACACACCAACATATGCCAAGTGGTACCTGTTTCGACTAGTCCCGTCTCTATCCTTTGATCTCTGTTGCGATTCTGGAGAACGTGTTTCCAGTAATACCAATATGTGGGGCTGTGCTCCCTACACGCACTTGTGAAGGCCACATTTTTATCGTTATCATGAAATTTTCCCTATGCTATAGAGGCAATGCCGTCATAGTTGTGAAGCCAAACCCATGCCCTTCGACGTGGAACATCAACCATTCATTGTGTCCTTTACGGGATAGCTTTCTCATTTATCTGTGGCCAAGTAATTTAGGTTGACATTTTCCGCGAAGTTTCTGTAGCGAAAAGGAGTGCAGCAAATAGCTACGACGTACCCACATCTTTATGATTGGTATTAAAGTAGAATAATTTTAAACAACACGAGACCTATCGATATGAGATCGACTTATCATACTCGTCTCTACCTCACATATTTAGTTTTGGCATTACTCCTCGCAGCCAAGGCAGGGGCGGATCCAGCAATCTCCATGGGAGTGGGGGCACTCGTCTGTAGGTACGGTCTCCGGCGGGGGGGGGGGGCGTCTTTTCGGGGTCAGCGGGGCGCCACCTTTCCATGAGGGTGTGTCTGTAATCGTCTCTGAGAGTCCAGGTGAGTAGTTCCTCGCCAGATCACAAGACGTAATTAAATCCAGCTTTGATTACTGGCGCTGGTAGATCAACATGTACTCGCTTACCGTTTTATTCACGACCGTTTTATTGTATTACTATATTGCCACTTGCCGTATTGCTTTCGTTGTCAGCGCTCGACGTTGATGTGCACTGTGCAGCAAATGACTTCAGGGGATCATTGTAGTTCAAGGACCGAATATGTTCAGCGATCCAAACCCAAACAACAGGGACCTGCGAACCAAACATGTGTTCAGGACTCTCGGATTGCGTGCCCCCGGCGGCCATTCAGCACGACGAGCTGGTGACGCTATTCTAGCAGACGAACTGACGACGAACACCGCGAAACCCCACGGCTTTCCTTTTCTCCTTCCGAACTATTTCTCCTTCGAACACGAGGCATCCGTATCTGGCGTGCGGTAGCCATGCGCGGCGCCGTCCCGCGCGTACATATCGGCCGCGCCATACCTCGTCAGATCAGGCGACACCGATACCTGCCAGGGAAGCCCGCATCACCGGCCACTCGGGCCGGCAGGTGCGGCACGTGACGCCCCACGTGACACACCACGTGACGCCCCACCTGCCGCCGGCCGGCCGTCACGTGACGGCTATCTGCCGGCGCCGGCGGCCGCCCAGATAGCCAGCGGTCTATCTGGCGCCGCAGGTGTGGCCGGCACACAGCCGACGCGACGCGGTACACAACGCCAGCCGGCGCCGCCGTCGCGCCCCACGTGCCGCGCCTCCTATCGGCGCCGACAGCCCGCCGAGCCGGCGCTCGAGCCACGCTCAAACAGCGGGCAGATGCCGGCGGATTGTCGGCCGGCCGCCGCCACCCGGCGTCACAGCCACGGCCTCGCTCACCGTGCCTGACTCAACCGATGTATGAAAACCGGTATTCCCCGTATCGCGGAGCGTTTTTCCGGGCAGTGGCGGCGTTTTGTTCGTTTGAGGGGTGAGGGGTTTCCCGTGACATGAGGGGCGTTATTTGAGGGATGTCCCGTGACGCAAGTGGCTGGTTCCTGAGGATAAGCATAAGTTGAGATGTCAAGAGCACGTGCCGCCGTCCGACCTCGTGCTGCCGGCGACTGGCCTGTGACGTGTGAGGACTGCCTGATGTTTCGTACAAACAGCGGACAGTAAACAGTCGCTAATGCTCTTGGCAAGCGGATGAGCGACCGCGCCAGACCTGCCTGCCGCGACCGTGTGGGCAAGGTGCATGGACCACCCACCGGGCGGTACACCGGTCTGACCATCGCAGCTGAGCTCGGCCACAGCTCCCGAGACCACAAACAGGATGCAAATCCAATCTCAAAACCACATGTATGTGGGTAGTCCAAGGACCGCCTAGCATGGCTCATGGGATAAATATTTCACTCGGATGCCTTTTGTGTCCGGTATCGATCTCGATATCTAGCTTGGCCTGGATTGACACGGAGGGATCAGACTGAGCATGGTATCGATCTCGATCTCTAGCTTGGCCTGGATTGACACGGAGGGATCAGACTGAGCAGCGCAGAGGATTGACACGGAGGGATCAGACTGAGCAACGCAGAGGATTGACACGGAGGGATCAGACTGAGCAGCACAGAGGATTGACACGGAGGGATCAGACTGAGCAGCGCAGAGGATTGACACTGAGGGATCAGACTGAGCAGCGCAGAGGATTGACACGTAGGGATCAGACTGAGCAGCGCAGAGGATTGACACGGAGGGATCAGACTGAGCAGCACAGAGGATTGACACGGAGGGATCAGACTGAGCAGCGCAGAGGATTGACACGGAGGGATCAGACTGAGCAGCGCAGAGGATTGACACGTAGGGATCAGACTGAGCAGCGCAGAGGATTGACACGGAGGGATCAGACTGAGCATCGCAGAGGAAACCGAATTCGAGTTTTGGAAAATATTGATGAATGTTTTTTTATAGCATTTTGTTCTCTGAGTGTTTATATGAATTGCGTTCCGTTCTTATTCTGTATTTCGTGACGCATGCGCGAAACGTATAGGTTGATACGTGATATACATGGTAAGTGATACGTGATGAGTTATCACAAGTTATCAAGCATGCCTAGTACGTCTCGCCACTCGCCGCTGCAGAAAGCTGACGCCCGATACGCCGGATCACAAGAGATTGACGCCGGGACGACGCCAGACATCTGCCGCAACTGCAAGACGCCGCCGACCAGCCACCTGCTGCCAGCCACCAGCCGCCTGCCACCACACACACACAAAGCACCAGCCAACAATACACACATACACAAGCACCAAGCACACCGAACCACGCCTCCCTGCGCCACCGATCTCTCCTCCTCCAAGCATACAGTACTCTCAACCTATCTCTCCTGAACTTGAACTCTATCCAAGCCCCTTCAAGCCTTCAACCGCCCTCTCAAGCTCACCGTCTGCTACATCTACTGCGCCGTCGACTTCTACGCTACTTCATACTCTTCAAGATCATCAAGACCGACTTCGGTAAATCCTCTAAATCAGCTCTACTCACCTGCGCTTACTTCATATACCACTCCAGTGCTCAGTGACAGCGCCCCTTCAGACCAGTGCTCTTCTCTGCCTCTACTACTCCATCTGCACTCCAGGTCAGTTCGGCGGTGCATCCACCCCTCCCCCTGACTCCCTCCAACCCCCCCCCCGCTTCCCTCTAGTGCCCTCTGCACGATCTTTTCTCTTCTATCTACGCGTGCTCCCTTCAAGCACAACTTCCGATTTATTTGTGTTCTCTTCTTCTTTATCTGCCCCCTACTGTTACACCTGTCGGGCTTTCTTCACGCCCTTCCGAACCCTCCGCCAAAACCCTACTGTGATTGTACTCTGTGCCACACACCTGCCACTGAACACCCTTTCTTCAACACGACGGCCAACCTGAACGCAAACAACACCGCCAAGCACATCACCACCAACATGCACTCCTCAGCACAGCCATACGGCGATGTCTTCCTCTGCCGACGGGGGGACGGGGTGCCCATGGGCACCCTCGACCCCTGGCTGGTGGAGGAGGAGATCGCCAAGTACACAGGGGAGCCCCTGCACGCAAAACAGATCCACTCAGGGGCTCTCCTAATACAAGCCAACACAGATATAGACAGCAAAATTCTCCCCACCATACATATGATCGGCAAAACACCCATCACCATCGTCCCCGCCACCAAACTCAACACAGCAGAAGAAACAATTCACGCCAGGGAGCTGGCCGGGATAGCGGTGGAGACCCTGGTCTCCCGTCTAGAGAACCAGGGGGTTACCGCCGCGTTCCGGCCGGTTCCAAAACCCGGACGACCACAAACACACATTATCATCCTCACATTCAGAACACGGTCACCCCCAAAACACCTGAAAGCCGGCTACTTACGCTACACCGTCACGCCACGCGCACCCCTCCCTCGACGCTGCAAAAAATGTCAGCGGTACAGTCACTCCGAGGGGGTGGGGGGGGGGGTGCCACTCCACCACATACACCTGCGGAAAATGCGCAGCACAACACAGCACCACAACATCTCCAGGCGGCGAGGCCTGCTGCGCCGCCTGCGCGGGGCCGCACGAGGCCGGGAGCAGCTCCTGCCCTCGGTGGATGGCGGAGAAAGAAATTCTCCGCCTGGTCCACCTAGAGGGCATGGAGCTGTCCCTGGCCAGGAGGGCGGTGGCCGACCCGCCGCACAGAGCCGGGATACAGACCACCACCAAGATTTCGCCACACAGAGTACCCGGCTCTGCCCACACCCACCACCACGAGACACAAGCACACCACAAGCACCTACCCGCCATAACAACCCACACCAACACCCACCGACAACACACGCAGAACACGAGCGCCAACACCAGCTTACACATCGGTACAACGCCCGGCACACCAACCACCACCACCACCAAACCGACAACCGACACCAACACCGCCTCCCCCCCCCCCTCCACCCTCCCAGCGTCCACCTCCGCCACCCCACCGACCAACAACCTCAACATATCCAGATACCTCTCCCTCAACAGATGATTCACCAACACACACAACCCGCACATACACAGACCAGGACACAGACACAGAGGAACATACTGACATGGAACACTACTCCACAGACACAGAGCAAACACTTCCCCACAACAGAGACCACCTCCAGCCCACCAACCACCAAAACAACCGAAAAAACACCAAAAGACCAAAATCACCTAAAAGACCACTCACACGCGCCAACACACAAAAACCATGAACACAATCATACAATGGAACACACACGGCCTCATCAGACACTGGAATGAATTCAAACATTACGTACTGCAAACACACCACACAGCACTATGCCTACAGGAAACACACTTTAAACCTCATGACCCATATCAATTTAACATTCCTCACTATACACTATACAGACAAGACACACACAACATACACAGATCAGGCGGAGTATGTACATACATTAGTAATACAACACCGCACCGCCTGATACAATTCAACACCACAACAGACATACTCCTCACTGAAATCCACGTACACAACACAGCCTACACCCTCATTAACGTATATGACCCCCCTCGCGGAACACAGAAACCCTCTCGGAATTAAATAAGACACTTGAACAAATTCACACCCTTGTCATACTCACAGGAAACTTTAACTCACACCACCCACTATGGGACACCCGCACAACACGACCCGATCACAGAGCACTCACACTCATCACACTGGCTACACAACATAACCTCACAATACTCAACACCGGCTCACCAACATACCTCGTACCAATTAGTTCACACCTCCCTACCACCCAGGACATAACACTCGCTTCCTCTCGCATAGCCCTCACCCTATCCTGGACAGCCGACTCCGATCCACACTTTAGTGACCACGCCCCCATCACCATTACCTTCCACCAAATCCCGACCACCGGCCCACCCAACCGGCCGGTGGAACCTTAAAAACGCATCCTGGACCCCATTCTCAGAATCCTTAGCAGCACAGACATCCTATAATCAACAATGCACACCAGGACAATACGCAGACATGCTACTCACCACCGCACTCCAACACATACCACAAACAAAACCACGACACCAACACAAACCTCGCGCGGCTCCCTGGTGGAACGAAGAGTGCCACCGGGCGATCCGCGCGAGGAACCACGCACGACACAGATACGAACGACACCGCACACCAGAAACACTCACAGCATACAAACAAAACAGAGCACTATGCAAACGCACCATCAGACAAGCCAAAAAGACCTCCTGGAATAAATTTTGCAATCGATTTAATAGATTCACCCCTCTCGGCGAACTTTGGACACTCCTCAAAACATTTCAACACCGACAAAGACCCCCACGTAAAGCCATCACACTTATACACAACAACATCACCATCACAGACCCACAAACAATAGCAAACATTTTCGCAGACAACTATCACATTAGGTCATGCACACTCCCACGACACCCCCCACCCCAATCAGACACACACGTCCACATCTTTACAACACTAGGTTTACACTCACAGAATTACAAATAACAATCGCACAAACAGGAAACACAAGCGTAGGACCAGACAACATACACTACTCATTCTTCAAACATCTACCACTACAAGCATTACACGCATTACTCGACACCTACAACACCGCATGGACAACACATACATATCCACAATCTTGGTTACACGCTCTTCTCATTCCTATCCGTAAACCAAACACTGACTCAACTCTATGCGACTCTTACCGTCCTATCGCACTAACCAGCTGTTTTCACAAACTCTTTGAACGCCTAGTCAAAAAACGCCTTCTTTATATTCTTCAAACACAAAACCTAATATCTCCTATACAATCAGGCTTTCTTCCTAACCGCTCATGTTTTGACAACTTCACCTATCTCACCACCCACATTCAGGAAGCGGCGCCCAAGAAACGTTCCACCGTCGCCGTCTTCCTGGATCTCAAACAAGCCTATGACACTATCAACATCACAGCACTCCTAGAACACTTACACAACATAGACATACAGGGCAGACTTATACACTACCTTCATTTCTATCTATTAAGCCGCTCCTTCCAAGTCAAGATCGGACAACACACTTCAGAAACCAAGTTTCCTACAACCGGCCTAATGCAAGGCTCGGTTCTCAGTACCCTCCTCTTTATTTTAGGCTTAAATTCAGTCCTCACCGACAACTTTTCGACCAAAATTGCAATCTATGCAGACGACATTGTACTTTGGACATCGCAAGCAACACCAAACCACGCACTAACTCTACTACAAAACTCACTAACAGAATTACACAACAAACTCGCAGTACTAAATCTACACATCGCACCACACGAATCAAAATGCATGATTTTCGGCTACCACAAACACACAGATGCACAACCACTAAAAATAGACCAAACACCTATACCTCTCGCTACCAAAGCAAATTTTGTAGGCATCACATTAGACCCGCGTATTACCTTTCGGCCACACATTCTGGACATTCAAAAATGCGCATCCAAAAGAATTAACATACTACGAGCACTTTCTGGCACAAACTGGGGATCCGATCGAAACACACTTCTAACCCTCTACAAATCACTCATTCGGCCAATTTTGGAATACGGATCCCCACTCTTTGAAAACGCTGCTAAATCAAACCTCAAAATTATAGACAGACTACAACACCAATGCTCAAAAATAGCCACAGGAGCCTATATCACCTCACCATACCTCGCACTACATATATATGACCACATACCAGAATTACAGCACAGACGCACACAAGCACTATTAAGATACCACTACAAAACGCAACTCATTCCACAACATCCATGTACACAGGCCCTAAAACTTCGCACCACACGTGTACACCAACTCATGACAACAACACCACTCAAAACTACAATAGGCCGCCGCATCCACCAACACGCAAACAGACTACACATTACACTACCCACAGCCAAACCATTGCCACCACCCACAGCCTGGTGGAAACACGAAACACCCACAACACACTTCCTCATAGACCACCCAAAACACACATGCACTGACGCAGAAATACGCCAACTCTTCTTCCAATTCACAGCACAACACGCAAATTACAACATCATCTACGCAGACGGTTCAAAATCACATAAACAGCAGACGGGCACAGCGGCGGTGCTGTACCCCAATGCAGCACCGCCGCGGGTTATCCTTCGTGCCCGTCTGCACAACACAGCATCAACCTATACAGCATAATTATACGCAATCTTTTCGGCTTACACCACCATTTACAACACCAAACTTGAACCCAACATCATAGCCACTGACGCTAAATCAGCATTACAAAGCATCACACCATCCACCAAACACAAACACCCCCTCATCCCGAAAATACTCTACATACACAAAAAAAACTCAACGCACGACAAAGACCACTTCTCCTATGGATCCTAAGTCACACAAACATACACGGGAACGAACACGCAGACACTGAAGCAAACCTAGCCACAACACTACCACAAACCATACCATGCCCACTCTCCCAATCCGACTACTACCCCACAATACAACAGGCACTTAACAAACACATCCAACAAACATGGGACACAGCATTAACGCACCTCCATGACCCCAATACACCCCAATACACCCCAAACACGAACTTTGGCACACCATCCACCAACACACCAGACTTAAAGAACGCACTCTAACACGACTACGCCTCGGACACACAGCACTTACACACTCCTACCTCATACTACAACGCCCACGACCACAATGCACAACATGCCAACGAACACTCACCATCAAACACATACTCATCTACTGCACCAAATACAACAACGAAAGGCAACACATCACAAACTATTGCAGCACACGCAACATCCCACTAAACATCATTACACTTCTCAACGACGACTATCAAACATTACACGAGCTTCTCTTCCACTTTCTCTCTCGACACGCCTAATCGATCAACTGTGAAAAAAAATAGACCAGGAAAAAAGACAGAAAGATACACCAAAGGAAAACGAACAAAACTCCGGAAAAAATGAACCAACAAAAAACAACAAAATAAATAAATAAATAAATAAACAAGCAAACAAACAAACAAACAAATAACTACAAAAAGATGTTCTTGCAATGTTCACATATGGCGATGACCCGACCCCAACCCACCCACTACACCCCATACCCCAAATCTGGCACCGTCCGGACTGACAGCTTCTCTCGACTACTTCATATCCGGCTCTCAAACGACTCTTCTCTGCCATCTCTACCTCTTCAAGCTACCAGGATCAACTCAACTCTTCAAGACGACTCCGACTCTACTCGAATATCGCTCTACAAACAAGTAATCTATCCACCCTCTATCTAATCCTCCTACCATTCTCTACTCACACTCACACACCGGAAACAGCCGATATCACCCACAGGTGACAGGCGGGACAAACACAACGACACACACACTGATGAGTTACGTGATTTACCCATCTTTCATTAACCAGAAATAGGTCTCATTCAAGCCTTTGAAGGACGAAAACGGGCAACAACCACCATTACTATCCCGGAGTGTTCGTGGTACCACTTCGGGATCCTAGGAAGACGTGGTGTCTAACTAGGCCTACGATCATGGTCCAGACAAAACTGGCCCCTGAGTTCCACATCTTGCGGAGTCTTGTGGTGACACTCGCTGGTGGATCATGGCTTCATTTTCTGCCCTCGATGGGCCAATGAGGCTGTACATGTCAGTAGTTGTGACCTTCATGCGTCATTAGCCTGTACATGTCAGTAGTTGTGACCCTGATGCGTCATTAGTCTGTACATGTCAGTAGTTGTGACCCTGATGCGTCATTAGCCTGTACATGTCAGTAGTTGTGACCTGACCCTGATGCGTCATTAGCCTGTACATGTCAGCAGTTACCGACCCTGATGCGTCATTAGCCTGTACATGTCAGTAGTTGTGACACTGATGCGTCATTAGTCTGTACATGTCAGTAGTTGTGACCTTCATGCGTCATTAGCCTGTACATGTCAGAAGTTGTGACTTGACCCTGATGCGTCATTAGCCTGTACATGTCAGTAGTTGTGACCCTGACGCGTCATTAGCCTGTACATGTCAGTAGTTGTGACCCTGATTCGTCATTAGCCTGTACATGTCAGTAGTTGTGACCCTGATGCGTCATTAGCCTGTACATGTCAGTAGTTGTGACCGTGATGCGTCATTAGCCTGTACATGTCAGTAGTTGTGACCCTGATGCGTCATTAGCCTGTACATGTCAGTAGTTGTGACCCTGATGCGTCATTAGCCTGTACATGTCAGTAGTTGTGACCCTGATGCGTCATTAGTCTGTACATGTCAGTAGTTGTGACCCTGATGCGTCATTAGCTTATATGTAAGAAGTTGTGACCTGACCCTGATGCGTCATTAGCCTGTACATGTCAGTAGTTGTGACCCTGACGCGTCATTAGCCTGTACATGTCAGTAGTTGTGACCCTGGTGCGTCATTAGCCTGTACATGTCAGCAGTTGTGACCCTGATGCGTCATTAGTCTGTACATGTCAGTAGTTGTGACCCTGATGCGTCATTAGCCTGTACATGTCAGTAGTTGTGACCCTGATGCGTCATTAGCCTGTACATGTCAGTAGTTGTGACCCTGACGCGTCATTAGCCTGTACATGTCAGTAGTTGTGACCCTGACGCGTCATTAGTCTGTACATGTCAGTAGTTGTGACCTGACCCTGATGCGTCATTAGCCTGTACATGTCAGTAGCTGTGACCCTGATGCGTCATTAGCCTGTACATGTCAGTAGTTGTGACCCTGACGCGTCATTAGTCTGTACATGTCAGTAGCTGTTATCCTGATGCGTCATTAGTCTGTACATGTCAGTAGCTGTGACCCTGACGCGTCGTTAGCCTAAGATGATGGCCGCCATTTGATTTGAACCAGTAACTTAGCCGTGGCAAATTGAGTACGTCACAGCTACGTCACAGGTACGTCACAGCTACGTCACAGCTACGCTCCTAGGCGTCAATGCCGCAGTTCAGAAATACCGCGATGAATTCCCATTTACCTCATTGAAAGGACTTGTGCCCCAGACGTCATGTACATTGGTCGCACGGGACAGTCCCCGATCCCCAGGCAATGTGACTTTTTTCGCGAGTTATTTCAGACTAAGAATGCAAGGTTTCTTTCATTCGGTGTTATCACATTGGACGAGGTTCAAGCACAATGGGGGTGTGTGGTTCTGCGATAATGATAGCACTCAATGGTGCTAGTTAGATAACACCAATGTATACTGGGCGTGTGTGATTGTGCGATAATGATAGCTCTCTATGGTGCTAGTTAGGTAACACCAATGTATGTGTTACTGGTGCCGCAAGCGCTGCTGTGCTCCGGACCAAATCAACGCTTCGTGGTTCATTGCTTGCGTGGTCTACACAAATGTCACTGGATTTCGCAAAAATGTGTAGAGCCGCTTGAGTTTGATCTAGTGCATTCTGAGCTTACTCTGTGGCGGTCGGGGCCTGGTGTGGTGATATTTGCGTTTTCATTGTACAGCTACATCCTTGGGCTACATCCTTATGGCTGACACCTAACAGAAAGCAAACCCTCGAAACACGTGACGCCCTTGCGATGCGTTCAGCCACCTCACCACATCGCGACGCCGCACGCCCACGATGGATGTCCGCCGGATGCCGAAGTCCCTAGGGGAGGGAGAAGCAAATATGATGCCTGCCGGATGTCGAAGTCCCTAGGGGAGTGAGAAGCAAATCCTCGGTCGTGCTTCGTCAGCGGCCTCTCTTGTCCGCCACTGCACCGAGGCGGCGGAGAGCGCGACGCTCGGCGATCACACGAATCCAACCGGTTTGTGTGTCATAAGTCAGCAGCCGGCATGGCCTATCTGTACGGCCGCGTCCGCCGAGCAGAAAAAGCGCGGCCGCTTTCATCGGAGCAGGGCGCGGCGGTGAGATCATTGGCGCAAACCGCCGGCTGCGCGAGCGGGACTCGGCCTGGACGCGCCCAGCCCAGATCCGAACGTGGCGCGGTCGCGGCAGATGTGACGCAGCCGTGGCGGATGTGACGCGGCCGATGCGTCGGAAGATGCGGCGAACTCGGCGTGCTTCTGGTGCGCCGCAAACCGGCCGCTCACTCGTCGGCGTCTGAGACCGCCAGAAAATGGCTCGCGCTGTGCCTGCGGACGACTTGTTTGCGGTGTTGTTGCGATGCTTCGCATCAAGGTCACGAATGTATTGCAAAAGGTCTTTCATGCTAGGTACCCGATGACAGGGATGAACTCACCTCAGGTCAGCCGAGGGCGATGGACTACAAATGTCACCGATTCTAGTAGTTTGACCTCGTGCAAGGGTGGAGTTGCGTATTTGCGATACCATAGCACACGATACTCTGAGCATCCACAACAGTACTTACAGTCGCGGTAGCTCACAATTTACAGACCTGGTAGCTCAATCGACCGGGCATACGAATCTTGATCGTCTTCATGGGTTCGAATCTCACAACCGGGATAGCCGAGCTCACGTGCGACCAACTGGCGTGAGAGGTTGGCGACGCTATGCCGACTAGCAGTCTAACGCGCGCAAAGGAACCCAAGATTCTTCTTCCACAATAGAGTTTGATTCTTATTAAGTCATTCAGTGCTTCCGATATGTATCGCATAGGTGTAGTTTTCTTCCTTCTTAGATTAGCATAGGAGTTAATGTTATGTACGTCTTTAAGGATGGACTAAGAATGTTCAGAGAAGTACGCACACCTTCAAATATCGCAAAGTTATCAAAAACCGTTGCCCCGGTTTATTAACAAAGAACATTGCTTGATCATCAACATGCCTTTCATATAATGTAACCTTCAATTAAGTGACGAAGGAATGAAATATATGGAGAGGGTGCTTATAACTATGAACCCAATCACACCTTGCATGTCTCCTGGATGACGTATTAAGCCGTGTCATGGGACCGCCACCACAACAGGATGTTAGGGGGCATTAAAACCTTTGTGTTCGCTTTTTCCAACACGGCGCCAATACCAGCAACGTCAATTGTTACAAATAGCGACGGGTTGCTTTCCCCTCGTGTTCAACATTTATCAAGCCCATCAATAACACAGACCTTTCCCTGCGTTACGCAGTGTATGTGTATATTGCCTTTATTACTCAGCGGCCATCATTGTCACCACTCCTGAAATTTGATGAGCTGCGAGTGAGTTAATGGGAGCTGGGTCTTGAGAACCTTCCAGCACATTAGGGAAGATGACTTTCTACAATGAGAACGACATCAAAGCAGGGTGTCGTTTTACGGGCTCCTTCTGATTCCAAGAGATCCCCCGCTGCCAGATGTGTCGTCCAGCCAGATGTGTCGTCCAGCCAGATGTGTCGTCCAGCCAGATGTGTCGTCCAGCCAGTGGCGAGCGTCAGCTGCCGAGGCTGAGTCATCTGAACGGCGCTGATGTCTTACAATCACACACACACAAATTCTGGCAGATACGGTGGCGCTATGTGGTCCATTTGCCACTGTTTCAGCGCCACTGCCAAGACGTATTTAATTGTGTGTCAAGCAGAAGAGATGAAGACAAAATAAACCAGATTACTTGGCAAATATGCCAAATGACAGGGTGGATTGTCTGTCAGGCTCTCGGCCAAGATGCCGAGCGCGGTGACGCTGAACTAAGCAGATGCCGACAGACAGCGACGGATCGATGTCGTGAGGATGGCCGCCTGCAGGGGCGTCGCCAGCACGGCAGAGCGCGACCCTGCAGGGGCGTCGCCAGCACGGCAGAGATCTATGTCGTGAGGATGGCCGCCTGCAGGGGCGTCGACAGCACGGCAGAGATCTATGTCTTGAGGATGGCCGCTTGCAGGGGCGTCGACAGCACGGCAGAGATCTATGTCGTGAGGATGGCCGCCTGCAGGGGCATCGCCAGCACGGCAGAGCGCGACCCTGCAGGGGCGTCGCCAGCACGGCAGAGATCTATGTCGTGAGGATGGCCGCCTGCAGGGGCGTCGCCAGCACGGCAGAGATCTATGTCGTGAGGATGGCCGCCTGCAGGGGCGTCGCCAGCACGGCAGAGCGCGACCCTGCAGGGGCGTCGCCAGCACGGCAGAGATCTATGTCGTGAGGATGGCCGCCTGCAGGGGCGTCGCCAGCACGGCAGAGCGCGATGTCGTGAGGATGGCCGCCTGCGGGGCGTCGCCAGCACGGCAGAGCGCGACCCTGCAGGGGCGTCGCCAGCACGGCAGAGATCTATGTCGTGAGGATGGCCGCCTGCAGGGGCGCGCCAGCACGGCAGAGATCTATGTCGTGAGGATGGCCGCCTGCAGGGGCGTCGACAGCACGGCAGAGATCTATGTCGTGAGGATGGCCGCCTGCAGGGGCGTCGACAGCACGGCAGAGATCTATGTCTTGAGGATGGCCGCCTGCAGGGGCGTCGACAGCACGGCAGAGATCTATGTCGTGAGGATGGCCGCCTGCAGGGGCGTCGCCAGCACGGCAGAGATCTATGTCGTGAGGATGGCCGCCTGCAGGGGCGTCGCCAGCACGGCAGAGATCTATGTCGTGAGGATGGCCGCCTGCAGGGGCGTCGCCAGCACGGCAGAGATCTATGTCGTGAGGATGGCCGCCTGCAGGGGCGTCGCCAGCACGGCAGAGATCTATGTCGTGAGGATGGCCGCCTGCAGGGGCGTCGCCAGCACGGCAGAGATCTATGTCGTGAGGATGGCCGCCTGCAGGGGCGTCGCCAGCACGGCAGATATCTATGTCGTGAGGATGGCCGCCTGCAGGGGCGTCGCCAGCACGGCAGAGCGCGATGTCGTGAGGATGGCCGCCTGCAGGGGCGTCCACAGCACGGCAGAGCGCGATGCAAGGCTTACCGATACCCGTGCCGGTTTACAGGGGTGGACATTTGTATACTTTGGCAGCGCGTGCGGCCCACCATCTATGCCTTGGCCTCACCAACTTCTTGCTCTCTGAACATGGTATCCTACGGGGTGGTGGGCCCCATCACCCAAATTGGCAGCACTCATTTCCTCAATGCATTGGGTCCCACCAATAATTTTCAAACTTATCCACCCTTACAACTTCCCAGTGTCTGCTCATTCGCGCATCTCACCCGTGTGGTGCAGTGACCTGTCTGATATATTTTGGTGTGTGTGTGACAGGCGGGGGGGGAGAGCGTGTCCATTCGTCATTGTCACCGCCCAGCTGACTGGCCCCCGCAGTAATGTAATGGAAAAGGTCCCGTGACTGCGGGGCCCAGGGTCGTTGACGAAGGGGCGGAACTGCCGGACCTTTGCATTGACATTGCGGCAGGTGCCGCAGTTAGCGTGTCAGACGAGTGCCTGGTGTGCTGCGACAGTGGGCTGTCTCCACACGCTCACCTCCGGTCCGCTCTGTACCTCGTTCTCCTCACGCGCGGGGTTCTGGTGACCGTCCGGCCGCCGCGCGTCACCCCACTGGAGCACACCCGGTGGTGGCCACACGCTGTGACGGAGTCAGCACGACTCGGGCCGCGGCCCGGCCGCTCGATGTTAGGTCACAGCTGCCACAGGTCGACATTTCCACCGGGCCGTCGCCGCCGAAACGGCTCTGACGAAAGCCAGACGGCGGCGGCAGCGGTGGTAGACTGGCCAGCTTTGACTTGAGCTACGTCAGGTGCGGTGACCGTGGGACCTGGGCGGACGTCAGGTCTAGGTGTGGTGGCCGTATGACCTGATCTGACCTTGTGGCGGACGTCAGGTCCAGGTGCGGTGGCCGTGTGTCCTGAGTTGACCTTGGGGTGGACGTCAGGTCCAGGTGTGGTGGCCGTGTGTCCTGAGTTGACCGTGGGGTGGACGTCAAGTCCAGGTGTGGTGGCCGTGTGTCCTGAGTTGACCTTGGGGTGGACATCAGGTCCAGGTGTGATGGCCGTATGCCCTGAGTTGACCTTGGGGCGGACGTCAGGTCCAGGTGTGGTGACCGTGTGACCTGGGCGGACGTCAGGTCCAGGTGCGGTGGCCGTGCGACCTGAGCTGACCTTGGGGCGGACGTCAGGTCTAGGTGTGGTGGCCGTATGACCTGATCTGACCTTGTGGCGGACATCAGGTCCAGGTGCGGTGGCCGTGTGACCTGAGCTGACCTTGGAGCGGACGTCAGGTCCAGGTGCGGTGGCCGTGTGTCCTGAGTTGACCTTGGGGTGGACATCGGCCGTGTGACCTGAGTTGACCTTGGGGTGGACATCAGGTCCAGGTGTGATGGCCGTATGCCCTGAGTTGACCTTGGGGCGGACGTCAGGTCCAGGTGTGGTGGCCGTATGCCCTGAGTTGACCTTGGGGTGGACGTCAGGTCCAGGTGTGATGGCCGTATGCCCTGAGTCGGCCTTGGGGCGGAATAGATGCCAATCTGGCAGCTCTGACCCTCGTTGCTCACCTCTGAAAAGAATCTGCTGACACTGATCACCATGTAGATTCTTATGTACATCTTCGCGCTGTATGCCTGGTCGATTTCACCCACTAAGAGGTGTCGTGTGTCCAGAGAGTGCACTATGGAAAAGCGTCACTCGTAGTCGCGAAGCTCCCTTCCCAGGCATTCAGTCGTATCAGGAACATTGTATAATCCTACTCCCCATGTCATAGTCCGTTCAGCGCCCTTCGAAAATGAAATACCGGACAACTTCAGCCCTTTCCCGGTGGCGGACAAAAAAGAATCACTACCGAAAGTTTAGAATTCACCTCGACCCTCTGACCACTAGCCAGAGGGGTTTCTATTGTGGGCTACAGATGAAAGCAGACGCACTGAATCGAACAGTCTCTTCTGTGATAGCGCATCATTGATCTGCCACTCCCGTTGGTCGAGTTGGGGTATTCTTCGTCCAAGAACAATGTAAGCTGTGGCCCACTGTGTCAGCAGTATACACAACTCGGAACTGTTCCCACATGAATCGTAGATGGAATGGTCAATGGAAGCATATTTGTAACACAACTTGACATTTGTACAGGCGGGGATGAAGCCAGAGTGAGTCTACTACCGTGTAATCAGGTACAAAAAGGTCACATGAGAGAACAAATCCATTCCCGCCTAACCCGACTTGACCCGGCCCGACCGCTTTTCAAACTGAAGTATGTGCTGCTGGCACGTTGGAACTGCAGTTTTCTTGCTCTTAATTATTCATGTTATTCATGATTGTATTGGTACCAGCTTCATCACAATACTTCATCTGGAGTTCTTTAATTATTTGTTCAGAGAAAAGGCTCTGTGGCGCACCGTATCCGACGCGGATCGGCAGCTATATAAGTGTCCCTGCATTGTCTCCGCAAGTTTCCTCGGGAGGGCAGTGTGGTCGGATGATAAGTTCCCTAGCGACTGCGGTACGGTGCCTGGCCCTGGCTACAGCACAGCAACTATGAACACCACCTCTTGCTCACGGTCGCCTGGTGATACTGATGGTGGATACTATCGGCGAATACTTCGTACTCAGCAGCACAGTGTCGAACACCTACTTATTGCCCTCGTAATTGGAAATGATTTTCAGATGGCTCACGTTACGTTCGATATATTGCCATTGCTAAGTATTGGACGTGCTGTGTGTTCGTCTCAATGATGTGGTCGTATCTGTAGCTTAGATTACTTGGAGATGTGCGAGAGTGCGAGAGTGCGATAATGCATCGGTTTGCTCTTTGTTTGCAGGATTCACGATGTGTATGGATATTGAGCGTTGTCGGATCTCACCTTGTAGGTTCTAATCGAATTTATTCCGAGGTCAGCGTGCCGAAGAGTCAGAAGTGAGCCTCTATTCCAAGAGCAGCCGTATCCAGGAATGGAGGAGCGCTTTTCGAAACTGTCACATGAATTGTGCGTCGTCACGCAGGAAATATTTCTGTCGCGTTTCCGTCACGCTCGGGATGGCAAGCTGCCACCTTCTACCTCACGACATCTGGTGTTCCCTCTTTTAATATTAAAATAGTGAGCTAAATTACACTAGCTTTTAGAATTATCGATCGGCCATGTGGACGCTTTGTAGACGGGTGGCGCGGCCTCGTGGCTTAGGCTTCTGTTAGTGTAGAGGACGAAGTTGGTGTCTTTTTTGGTTTTTAAGTTTAAGATAGAGTTTAAGATATAATTAGTGAGCTTAAATTACACTAGATATATCTTCACATCCTGGTGTAATTGTAGAGTTATCTAGGTTTTTTGGATTGTATTAGTATTTAGTTTGGAGTTTAATATTTATATGCAGTAAAGCTGTATTGCAGCCAAGGATATTCTATAGGGGTACCATCTTTACAATACACATCTAAGTTAAGAGTAATACTGAACAGTTTAGTTTGTAGCTCGTGGGAGTCGGGATAACTAAGATTATCTTTGCTTAGTTTAGTTTGTGTAAGCGGAGATATATTTTGTCGTTTATTCAGTGCGAGTGTTACTAGATCAGGCGTTAAAGTACAATACACTAGATAGCTCGTTCACTGCTCGGTTACATTAGTTGCTAGCTAGCTTTATATCTTGGTTAGTAAAGGTTTACCTTCGCTAGACTTAGTTAGTAATAAGAGTAGCAAAAACGAACAGTATCACTAGCGGATCCAGGGAGGGGCCATTCCGGCCATGCCCCCCCCCCCCGAAGCGCTTAAAAGGGGGGGGCATAATGTCTTTTGGCCCCCCCGAAACCAACAGAAGTAAACTAAATTAAAATGCAGTAACCTTTGCCGAGGTTAAAAAATAGTGTCTGGACGAAAGAATCTCTAATTTTAAAGGTTTTAAAAAAATTGGAAGCCAACATGGTAGCATAGTACATTCTGACACCCATCGAGGGCTCCATGCTGCTCAAGTTCTGCTTGCAGCAAGAGTTGACAAAATCGGATCTGCCAGTGTGTACACATGCACGAACGTAGGCGTGGTACAAAACGTTGAACGTGATCGTGAACGTTTTGGTAAACAAGAACAAAATTCCGGTAACTTAGAAACGGTGGAGGTAGGCTGGGGCCCCTACACAGGAAATTATGCTGTCATTAGTTATTATTGTAAAAATGGGTCCCTTTGACAAATAGTGGTAGAAATCCGATGCTTTTAACAAAAATAGTGGGAGAATGGGCACCCTCCAAATCCGTTCGACCCATTCCCTGATGTAATTCCTAAGTACGCCACTGGGGGAGGGGGAGGGGGGCTGACTCCGAAAACCGAAAGTTGGCCACCCCAAAAAAAAGGTGGGCTAGATCCGCCAGTGAACAATATATATATATATATATATATATATATATATATATATATATATATATATATATATATATATATATATATATATATATATATATATATATATATATATATATATATATATATATATATATATATATATATATATATATATATATATATATATATATATATATATATATATATATATATATATATATATATATATATATATATATATATATATATATATATATATATATATATATATATATATATATATATATATATATATATCAACAAATAGTGTATGAGTATAGACTTAGTAGAAATAGATATATTATCAAGGGAGGTGGAGCGCCTGAAGTGTTTGGTGGCAGGGTCCATCATAGGAAATACCAGCCAGGCAAGCCAGGTGCAGGAGTCTAGAAGTGCACTGAAAACAAATGAGCACAAGGAGAGCGTGTCAAGGATGAAAGCAGAGCAGTGCAGTGTCGTCAGCACAGTCTCACTGTGCTTTCCATCGTGTTTTCATTTTCTGCTCGCAATAACACGACCTTGTTGTGCTTTCGGACACAGCAGAAACAAATTGCAAGATGGCAGCACATTGGTAGCCAATAGCAGCACAGGATGACTGAGCTCATAATACTCGTGACGTCATAAACACATAATCCCTGTGCTTATAGTGGGCTGTTGTGTACTGTGGACGGAATATTTGTGTTACGAGACGTCATTTTTATGAAGTTCCGAGCCGTCGCCATATTGGTATTTTCAATTTTGTGAGGGATCACCTTGCGTTGTGCTCATTGCCAGGCCAAGGACGATCACTCGGCGCGCCCAGAACGTGAACAAGAAATGGCTGAAGCTATGGTAAGCTGCCCACCTTGATACCTTTTCAATTTTAGGTATATACCTACCTAGGCAGGCAGGGGTGTTGATTTTTAGTTTGAAAATAACTGGTGGGAGGCACAGTGCATGAAGCTAATGGTCGGACCCAAATGAATTGGACGGAACTCTCTATGGGGTCTAAGGTTAAGAGTTGAAATAATTGGGGGGGGGGGCAAAGCCAACATTGAGGGGCACTTTCCCCTCAGATGTATAGAAACAAGACCCATGAATGTAGGCATATAGGTTGGCGTGGCAGAACGTCCGAATTTAATGGAAGGGGATGCCACCAATACATTTTAAAATATATTTTTACAGGCGACACCATGGGGACAATGATAAATTTCCTGAATTTGGGCCAATGCACCCTGCCTATAGGTAGGTACCTACCTCTATTGGTGTCACTGTAAACTTGATTCAAGAGCCAAATGGCCTTAATGGCTAAGCTGTCTGGAAAACCATTTCACCTAGTGTACACAAATCAACATAGTTTAGGATCTATTTCACCTAGTGTACACAAATCAACATAGTTTAGGATCTATTTCACCTAGTGTACACAAATCAACATAGTTTAGGCTTCTTTCAGATATGGGGAAGGAGAATGAGTGAATGGTGTTGTGATTGACCACCTTAGCATATGTAGTAGGGAAAGAGAGGGGGTATCCGAACGTGTTCTGTTTCCTGAACACCTACCTTTGCACATCTCCCACATCATGTTTGGTGTATAAATAACAAAAATATGGTGGTATTTGTAAACAATCAGCTTTTCTCTACTGAAAACTAATATAGCATGATAAGTTATAATCATGCAGTGGTACCAATTCTTTCTGTACAGATCAATCAAAGTCCATGGGAGCTGTTTTCTGGCTTCCGAGGGCAGTCATCTTAAGAAAAATGTAAGGAAGTTACCTCTCATATTTTTGCAATTGCACTGGTATTTTTTACAGGATACTAATAGCTTGTACAGCAACAGCTGCTGTGAAGCCTTGTTAATTTTTTCCTCAACAGATTCAACTGTGTTATGCTAGGTGTGTTTAGGTTAGGTTTCTTACAATCTAAAGAATTATAAAAATAGTTTGAATTTTATGCACAATCTTTTCTTCCATGGTAGGTTAGATTGGGTTGTTACATTTGTTGTTACAGTTGTTGTTACATTTTTTAATCATTGTTTTGTATACTATGTTACCAAACTCAGTGTGCACCTATTAGCATAAATCGCACACCATGCACCCCCAATTATAGTCCTTCTATGGTAGAAATTAAAATTTAAATACATTTATCTGACATAAAAACTGATCTACCATTAAACAAGATGAATTCAATGAAGGACTTCCCATTACATCAGGAGGCTGCCTATTCCATTGATGAACCATGCTTTGACTGAAAACTTGTTGGCATCTAAATATCCTGCACCTTGACTTTCCAACCTAAATTGATGACCCCTATATGATACGATAAACAGAAGACCAGAGAAAAGAAAGAGAAGAGTATCATCTAAATTGATATTATCTAACCCCTCTACCATTTTAAACATTTCATTCATATCACCCATTAATCTCCTTTACTCGAGTGAGCACATATCTAATGCAATAAGCCTCTCCAATATTCTAAGTTTGTCAGTCAACTGATCAGTCTTGTAGGTTTGCACTGCACTCTCTAGCATGCCTATATCTCGTTCTAAGTAAGGACCGCGGTACCTCAGTCGGTAGGGAGTTGGACTCTCGGTCGTAAGATTGTGGGTTCGAATCCCACAATCGGCGCGATTACCGAGTTCACCCGCGACCAACCTGTGTGAGAGCTTATCGATGCTATGTGGCCCATCAGCAGGATGTGTCGTAAAAAAACTGTAGTACCTACCTTACCTTTTTTTAGGTAGTCAAGTCAAGTTTTAGGTGGTCATGCCTGCACACTATATTCCAAACGGGTTGCACATAAGTCATAAAGTGTTCAGACGTAATAAGAGCCACAGAGGCCCATCTGGGTTGAACCTGTAAAGGGAAGACACTATAAGCCTGGACAAAAAGATATTCAACACCCTAACCATCCTAAATGCTAAAGAACTCTACCAACGTCCCACCGACCTACCAATATCTATCGATCCACCTATCTACCTCAGTGTGTCTGGCCCTATTCACTTAATCTGGCATAACACATGCGTGGATTGAGTGACCGATACACACAAACACACAATCAATACCATATCCCAGTTTCAAAGTATCTATCTACCCCAACCTATCTAGCAACATTCACTTGATTTTCAATACACAATCCTCCACACCCACTCCCCATCAATCATCTTTGAACTCCACCCATGCCTGCTTAAAGGGGTCTTCATAGTGTACACCTACTAGCTTAAGTTATGCCCCTCCACCACTAATTAGAGCTAAAAAGCAAGCTTTTCCAACATAAACAAATTGTGCACCCTATTTTTAAATAGATTCAATGAAGGACTCCCCACATCAGCATGCAGCGATTGATCAACCACCCTTTGACTGAAAACATTCCATTGATCAACTACCCTTTGACTGAAAATCTGTTGGTGCCTAACTGTCCTATACCTTGACATGTCTAACCTGAATTGATGATATGAGACTATATATGAGACTCTAAACAGAAGAGCATCATTCAGATTGACATTTTACATTTCAACTCTTAAAATTGTCTGTTCATCGGTAAAATCCCTCTGTTGCAAGTTCACAAATAACTGTCCATGAGACACTTCCCCACCCAAGGACACCAATAGCAACACTTTCTCATGATCTTGCAATAACCAAATCTCATTGACATTGTGTGTAAATAAAATATACGACCTTCATTATACCAGGAGGTGCTGAGTTGACATCAAAAGTAACGATAAAAGTTGTACTTTATTGAGCAATAGAGTACAACTTTTATCGTTACTTTTGATGTCAACTCAGCACCTCCTGGTATATTGAAGGTCGTATATTTTATTTACACACAATGTCTAAAACCCAGGAGCATCTAAGAGCCATTCTTCGTTATATTAAACTCATTGACATTGCCATACTCTGCAGACTGGTCAATCCGCAAAATATTGATACCTAGGTGCAGGCGATATTATCAGTCCGTGGAAACATTTAGTGCAAATTGGAAAACATTTTGCATGAGTAAGCAACTTCATCTATTTTGTATCACATTAATTCGTGAAAGTTCATTATGGCATTTCCATTTCTTTCCAACACCTTACATTGCAGCATATTTCCATCTGACAGGCTTAGGATATAGTTTGAAAAAGGAAAATATCATGTTGGACAAAGTTTGCATCGTGTAACCAAGTGCAAAGTTCAAATAATCTGACTGAAGTATTGGTGACTTGGCTTTTTACAGGTCAATCTGTGCCCGAATACTTTGTTTGTCCACTATGCAGTTTTGTTTGCAAAAGGATTGCACTTTTTTGTGAGCAGTTAAGAGCACATGCCTCTCAACATAATTTGTGTTTCATTGTACTGGCAGAGACTGTGGAAATAGTTATTCAAACATCAGATGTTGGCGCGATCATTACAAGAAAAAGCACAAGAACGTCTCATGTGTTCTCAATGACGCTCCCTCATCTACTAGCGACAATGCTGTTTTGGTACATGAAAATAATGTTGTAGCTCACATGGACACAGACATGACAGATCAGGGAGATGAACATGCATATCAGCAAAGGTTCGGCCAAAAAACGTCTATAGCAAGTTTGATGATATGCTTGAGAGCTGCCAATGTGTCCCAGCACACATGCAAGGATGTTTTGAACTTTTTACATTAAATGTGTACAGAAGCTATGCAAACGACTGATGAAGGTAGACAAGACTCAATGCAAGCAAGTTTTTGCCAAAGCCATCATGTCGAAGAAAAAGCTCTAAGTGAGTTCAATATCATCCAGCCAGTTGAAAAGCTCCCGGGAATAGATGACGCAGGCAAGCCAGAAACTTTGCAGTACATACCACCTCAAGAACAACTGAAGGAACTTTGCACAGGGAAGAGCTATTTATGCAGGAATCAGATGTGGCTGACACCTGGTCGTCCTTAGAAGATGGAAGTACCTACTCTAGCTACAGCGATTGTTTGAAGCTTCTCATATATTATGATGGGTTTACAATAGACACTCCAAGATTGGGGAATAAAGCAAAGAAACGTCAGCTGGGAGCAGTATATTGCTCAGTAGGGAAGAGGTCCCAATCTTCTGATCTGAAAACTATTATGCTTGTGCTGCTTTTCAAAGAAGAATTACTGGGTAAATACTATTGGGAGGATATTTTGGCACCTCTCATTGACGACCTCAAAGAAATGGAGACGAAAGGAATTGATCTCGAGCTGAAGAACAGTAGGACATCGGTGAATGTAAAAATTGAATTGAAGACAACCTGGCCGTGCATGCAATTGCAGGCTATATGAAATGTTTTTTTTTCTCAGGAGTTGCACGCATATGCAAGTATTGCACAGCTTCTAGAGACATTATTGCATGCACAACTACTTCTGAGGGACTGACCTTGAGAACACCACCGGAGTATGACACTCAGATTGAAATATTGAAAGAAGAACAGTATGCCAAGAGTATGTGTGCCACATTTGGGATCAGGAGTTCATGTGCGTTTAACGTGCCAATAATTTTACATCCATCACATTCCTTTCCACCAGACATCATGCACGACGTTCTCGAAGGCGTTGTTCCGAGCACCCTTTCGAAGGTACTTACACATTGTATGAGGTGTGGACTGATCTGCCTAGAGGATCTCAATTGTACAATTGCAGAGTTCAGCTACAGTGACGTAGATACCAACAAACCAGAGCCTCTACGAATGGCAGGGTCAGAGGTAATCGTCAAAGAGACTGCCAGTGAAGCGTGGTGTCTAATTCGTCTGATTCCGCTCATTTTCCTAGCAACAGGGGTATCGGAGCAAAGCATGGCAGAAAGTCGAGTCTTCATGCTGATCCCGAAGTTGAACATTTTGCTATATCTGACAGCGTTTACTGTCAGCAGGAGCGACCTTTGTGCCCTCCAACAGGAAATTGAACTATTCCTGAAGAATAACTATTCCTGAGAAATAATTATGATACCCTGGCTGCGTTGGATTATTTCATAACACATACTATGCATAACCTTTTGAATGTAATATGATCCCGTCGGGATCGAACCACCCTAAATCTGAATAAGTAACCAACTAGAACAATACGTGGAAGTGAAAATTTGCATCCACTCGTCAGAACTAGAGGTAGGTAGTTCTCGAGTTAGCCCTCTTCAGCGCGGAGGTATTGATACCGACCCCATGACTTGTCGAATATGAAGCATTAAGAGTTGATGGAGTGGGGACTTTTGCACGACTTAGAGTGAACAAAAAACTAGGTGATTGTGGGACATGGAGATGCAACGTCATAAGAATGAACACATTTAGTCTGATTTCAACAAATTGGCTTTGCTTGCCGGTTGCCGCGCAATAATGATTATCCACAATGAGCAATGTTGAGTATTTTGGACTAATTTGCGATTAGACAGGCAGGCCCATTGGCAGGTCAGTGACGTCCCACGTTCATGACCAAGGTTAATATAGGGTGATCTTGGATGGCCCTGTCTTGTGTTTGTGAGCATTCTAGGATCATTTTAGTCTTTAGATATGATTTCAATGTGCAGTTTTTTTACTGGGAATGTCTAGCTTCCAAAATTTTGGACATCTCTAACACTTAAAATGCGAGTTTACATGCTTGACCTAGGCGGAGACCTTGTCTAGGAGTCTAAGCGAATTGTGCGACATGTCACAATATTGAAATGTATTAAGGCATACTTTGCTGGCAATTTCATGCAAATATTTGCAGTAATTTGTAGATCGGCGCGGAATTTGATAGTTTCTAAATTTGTTCTGTACACATTTCACCTTTGGCCTGGTATGTAACATCAATCGCCATGCCATTCGATATAATCTATGCACACTTATGACGAATGCATGGCTAAATAAGCTGCATTATCATCACTTAAACGCAGCTCCACCACGGTTCCTATCATAGAGGATTAGCGTTAGTATGGGTTTGGCACTTGGAGTTGGCGCCAGGTATCTCTATCAACGGTTATCAGAGAACGTTCAATCTCTTAGCTCTAGGTATATTTTCATTGAAACATGGGAGGAACCTCCAAGGCGGTTAGACGGATCCGTGCTGGGGAAGTCTAGCTTGAAGACGTAGTTACATTAGATGTTTCGAACCCAAAATGCATCGTGGTGCAGGGACTTGTGTGGCACCAAATTTGGCTCACATGACACGAAGGTCCCATTTCTGGCGGCCAAATTTGTGTGCGAGATTGAAAAGAGACCACATTTCTTGTATCAAAAGGCCTCTAAAATTGAAAATATTAAAGCAAATTTATAATATTTCATTTTGTGTTCCAAAAAGGCGATCGCTCCATTCGTCCCTCCCTTGGATCAAGCCTTGTCTACTGATGCATTCAAGGATGCTACCGTTTGCGTGCACTCAACTGAGGAAGGCTATTTAATAATTCGTTGTGGGAAGTGGAATATATAAGTCATGTTGCAGTGCTCAGGTGCAATGGAAGGGTGCATAATATTACCTGATCTTTCCCAGATATGGAACGAGCTGGCTCCGATAAGGGGCCAAGGTGGAAGCAGTGCACCAGAGAAGAACGCGGCGACAGACGTTCTGCGAAAGTTAAAAGCAGCATTCCAAGTGGGGGTTGGCTGCGATGCAGGTATGTAATTTTCGGGCCGGCGTCATATCGGTTGGCCATTGTGTGTATGACAATGTTTGCATCAACTCACATATATATGGAGTATGACAGCGTCGTGAAGATAGCTTCGTTAAAATGCGTGGATACTGAAGCTGATGCGAACGATATACAGTGATTTTTTTGTCAAACCACGAATATAATTGCATAGCGATTGGATATTCCAAATACCTACATCAGCGGCTCAGTCAGACAACATCGTGGGGTATGGCCATGGCCTAGAGGTTCTAGGAATTCTTGATCCGCACACCTCAGCAGATTTCCACACCCCCATGGATCCCATGCGCCCGTAATGGGTGTAATTGATTTGTTGTCGGTGATCAATCCACAACCGAAAAAGATATCGAGGTGAATTTTGGTACCCGTACAGACGGCACGGTGTTTTTTCATGCACATATGTGGGTTAACATTTTCTTCTTTGCGGAAATTATGCACAATATATCTGAAGCGCTAAATTATGAGACTTGCCTTGTGATCTGACTTTGTTGGAACCTACAAGTTCATTCCGAGAGCCGTAACTTGACTTTGCCCATCTTTGTATTCTGGTCTGATATCGTCTCGTATTTAATGTCAAGCGACGCCCTGTTCAACTCTGCGAAAATATGCAAGTGTTTGGCGCATTTGCGCATAGCTTTTCTGCTGTCGTTAAGAAAAATGAGTGGGCCAAAATAAATCCCTCACCAGAGTGCGAAGGTCAAAAGTCCTCATTCAAATCTTACTAAACTTCTCTGTAGATATTCAAACTCTATTGTATACATTTCCTGCTTTTGATATGCCGGCGAGACAACGACCAATGACAACATAAAGGTGGTGTCTTATGACATGGTTAGCAAAGAAGGTGATGCAGCTGAAGAAAAGTTAATAGTTAATCGTATCGGTTATTTCTACATACTTTTATGATTTGTCATCTACACCCAATTTATTCCTGGGTGGTGCCTCAAATAACAGTATCTTTTATTTTTATTTTTTTCCTGCAGGTGGCACGCTGCCGTCGATGCTACGTGCACTGGGGGAGTACGAAAACATATTCGTAGACGGACCAAGCACCAATATGATAAGTCCACACTATGCCGTCCACACACTAAGTACTCCACATCAGAGGGGAAGATGTGTTAGATTGCACGGATCTCAATATGGAAGAACAGCTCCTGCTGTGGGCCATATCTTTGATCATGTTTGCTGAAAAGTTAACGTTCTTGAAGTGCAAGAATACGGCTATTCTCATGTGCGTCCACGTGTGCAACGCCGACAAGTTTAGGGGCACCAGACTGTCCTTCGCGCCACGCCTGCAGGCTATTTGGAAGGCGTGTTCAGTTCCTGCCATGATCTGATGCCCGACGGCGTGAGAGAAATGCGATCATGGGGAATTTGAGTCGAGTCTGTGCCACGGACCACAAAGTTTGTTTTGACCATGAAGTATGGTATGTTTACATTCATTTCGTGTTTCGTTTCGTGAAGTATGATGCTTTTATCCAACAGTATACTGTTCCTCCCGCACCGTCGGTACAGGCATGGGATTTGATAACTCAGCGTTTTGGAAATGTATGCACACACTGCGCCTGTGTGCTGTCCAGAGCACGCGTACACGTGCTATGCTGTCGTGTATTTTGTGATAATTTTGTGAAAAATACATGTTTTATATTGCTGGTGGTATTTCTACGCTATGGGGGGCCGCGGTAGCTCAGTTGGTAGAGCATCGGACTCTTGATCGCAAGATTGTGGGTTCGAATCTCACAACCGACGGTATTTACCGAGTCCACCCGCGACCAATCGGCGTGAGAGGTTGGCGACGCTATATAACCTAGCGGTTGAATGCGTCGTAAAAGAACCCAAGGTTCTTCTTCTTCTTCTACACTATGGTTGTCATGATGCAGCTGATCAATAGAGTAGTCAGACAGGATCCGCGGGTTACGAGGTTGCAGGACACATAAGGTCTGGTCACGTGCATGAACAGAGTGCATAAGATATGTGTTAAAATGATTGGCGTTTCTGGAAATGTGACTACATGTTTGTTGGATTGTTTTTGATTGGTTTTCGTTTGTGTTCGTTGGCGGATTGCAAATCAGTTCAAATATGAACAACTTAAGATTGGCAATATTTTGCAATGGGCGATTTCGAAGTGGTCCATTTGTAAACATCTCAAGTCATTCATATTTGTATTTATTTTCATTTGTCGTGAGAACAATCCAAAGTTAGTCGAAAGTAATTGAAGACGAGCATTTTGTGGTATCATTAAAAAAACAACGATCATGTGCTAACACACAAATCTTGTGCGCCCTGCAAGCTGCATATTTGACTACCCTGAGAGTGTGTCCGAAAGCACACTGAGAGTGTGCTTCCGAACACCAAAATAGAGTGTTAACACCCTCACAAAGCACATAATTTTTGTGTTTACACAAAGTGAAAACACACCGACAGTGTGTTGTACATAGTAATAACACACCTTTGCCGTGTAAGCACATTGTACAGACACAGAAATCGTATGTAAAATAATAAAATAGGCCGCATTTTACACACTAATATTGTGTTATTAACACACTATGTGTGTGTATTTCTGATGTGTAACACACAGTCTGTGTGTTTTCCATATGTGTAAACACAGAATTCATGTGCTTCATGGATGTGTTAACACGCCATTTCTGTGTTTCAAAGCACAATCACGGTGTGCTTTTCGACACACTCTAAAGGTAGACAAACTTGCAGCTTGCAGGGTACACAAGATGCGTGCGTTAACACACGTACCTTGTGTTTTTCGCAGTGTTAACACAAAATACTTGTGTTCGATAGTTTTCAGTGTGATAGGGATGGATATAGCTTGGTCCAGGATAGTAGAGAGTGGAAAGTAGCTAGACGCCAGAGTACCAGACTAGCTTTAAGGAAAATTGACACAGGTGTTGAAATTAATGATAGGTTTGAGGTACGGTAAGAGAGGGAGAGTAATGTTGCTGGGGATGGAGGCAGGAATGACCAGGTAGCTGAAGATAGAGATAGGGAGGTTTTAGTTATAGGGGACTCGAGAGTTAGGTATATGGATAACACATTTTGTAATAGGAACCCCAGCAGACGGACTCGTGTTTGCTTCCCAGGTGCCCAGGTAAAGGATGTTGGGGATAGGTTAGAAGGAGTAATGAAGGGTAGTGGAGAGAATACAATAATAATTGTACAGGTTGGTATGGATGATGTAGGAAGAGCTAAAACAGAGGAAACAATAAAAGAGTATAGGGCTTTGATAGGTAGGTTAGCAGGAAGTAGGAAGAGAGGAGTGGTAACATTCAT
Organism: Ashinkailepas kermadecensis; assembly: GCA_034440615.1. Classification (NCBI taxonomy): domain Eukaryota; kingdom Metazoa; phylum Arthropoda; class Thecostraca; family Neolepadidae; genus Ashinkailepas; species Ashinkailepas kermadecensis. The sequence goes on along the minus strand of JAOTOM010005139.1, from coordinate 119,322 downwards.
CCTCCCTATGGTAAATGCAGGTGTAGAATGGTATTCGAGGGCCATTGGGCTGAATTCCAGGGTGACCAAGATTTGCAAGGAGCTTGGGGTGAGGTTCTTGGATTTGTAGGAGGATTTTTTTAGAACTGAAATGTTTGCATTACATGGGTTACATCTGGGCGAGAGAGGAGTGGAATTACTCCGCAATAGGTGTGCGGAGGCTCTCAGTAGGAAACAGGGAAACTAGGCAGGTCATGGGGGGGGGGATGTAGCTGATAAAAAGAGAGAAGTATTGCAAGCAAGGGAAGGAATAGTTTATCATGTTTTATGTCAATGCCAGAAGTGTTAGGAACAAAATTGGGGAACTGCATGTATATATGTTGTTTGAAGAGCTAGCTTTGGTGTGCATAACGGACGCATGGGTTAATGAAAACATTTTTGGAGACAACTTGCAAGAATTTGAATTGATAGGCTACAACATGCATGCTTATCAGAGGAAGGCAAGGATAGTAGGAGAGACACTCTTGTATGTCAGGCAAGTAATGAAATGTCATTGCATAGAGGATAGTGTACAAAGTGAAGGAGTATAATGTTTGTGGTTAGATATCATTCTGAAGAATGGAACAAAGTCGTATAGTCATAAAGTGTTAAGGCTTAAGAGCCACAGGTGCCCATCTGGGTTAAGCCTATCTAGAAAAGGTACTAGAAATGTGCATACTCTCACCCCAATCAATCCCTTATCTCAAGTTCCTAGGGAGTTATATATCCCAGCCTATCTAGCATCATTCACTTGCTATTGCATAACACACTCAACAATTACAAACTCCTCCCATCATACCCATTGTGCTAACATAGCCGATATCATCAGTATCACGTCCTGAAGGAAGGTGCTGAATCCACTGCTCGGTACACCCTGTATAAAGTTATAAAGCATTTAGACTTAATATGAGGCCCATCCAGGTAAGTCTGTAAATGGAAGATACCATAAGCCTGGTAAAAAGACCCACCCCATCCATCACCACATCCTAAAGAAACCATCCACCAACATCCCACACACCTATCAATGCCTATCTACCCTAGCTATCCAGCCCTATTCCCCTGATCCCTCTTAACACATGGGGATTGAATGCCTTATCAATAATTTTCAAACTATATCCATGCCTGCTTCAAGGGGTCTGTGCCGTGCACACTTACTTAACATAAATCTCACCCCATCCATCACAAATTAGAACTCAAAAACAAGATTTTCCTGTCTAAAAATTTGTCCACCCTACTTTTAAGTACATTCAATGAGGAACTCCCCACAACATCAGCAGGCAGCCCATTCCACTGATCAACAACCCTTTGACTGAAGACTTGTTGTCGCTTAACTGTCCTACACCTCAACTTGTCTAACCTGAATTGATGACCCCTATGTGATACTATAAACTGAAGAGCGCCATTCAAATTGATCTGATCTAGTCCTTTAACAAATTTGTACATTTCAATCATGTCCCCCCTTAATCTCCTATACTTGAGTGAGTACATATCTAATGCCACAAGCCTTTCTCCATATTCTTAGTTACCTATTCCACTGATGAGTCTAGTTGCTTTGCGCTGCACTCTTTCTAACGTATATATATATTTTTCTAGGTTGGGGCTCCATGTGTGTACAGAATATTCCAAGTGGGTCGCACATATGCTAAGTACAGTTCTTTTATCGTGACTTCCTTGCTCATATATCTCACACTCCCATTAATGAGTCCCAGCATTCTGAGTGCCCTGTTCCTAGCTGAGATACATCGTTTTTCGGCTTTAAGGTCTTTTGAAACCAACACACCTAAGTCCCTTTCCTATTCAATAACATCCAGTTCCCTCCCTCCCATTGTATATCTGAAAGTCTCACCTCCAGCTCCAGATGCATAACCTTACACTTGTCATAGTTGAAAGACATCTGCCATGGATCAGCCCACTTTTTAGGTCCTGCAAGTCAAGTTGAATATTTCTAGATTGATCATAAAGACATAAAAGATCAGTGCAACTATGAGCCACAAAGGCCCTTCTTGGTTGCACTCTGTACACTGAACCAGTTGTCCATCAAATGTGTTGATCAACTCTCCCTGGAATACAGAAAAACAAGCCCCCTATTCTTATAATGATTGGCTATGCTGTTCTTAAAGATGTTCAGTGTGGTGCTACTGACAATGATTTCTGGCAGCTGGTTCCAGTGTTCTACTACCCTGTTGGTGAAGAAGGACTACTGTCTTAACCTTGTCCTGCTGTGATTAACTTTAATTTTGAATTGATGACCTCTAATTGCATCATTTCTGTTAAATTCAAACAGTTCCCTGAGATAACCCTGTTCCTGACCATGAAGAAATTGAAAGACCTCGATGAGATCTCCTCTCAGCCTTCTATATCTAAGTGAAAACATATTCAATTTCTTCAATCTTTCCTCATATGCCAGGTTGCCCATACCATTCACCATTTTTGTTGCCCTCTTTTGTACTCTCTCTAAAAGCCAACAATCTTTTTCATAACTAGGGGACCAAGCTTGGACACAATATTCCAGATGTGGCCTGACATATGCACAATAAAGCTTCCTGATGACTTCCTCACTTTTGTATGATACGTTCCTATTTATTGCCCCAAGCATTCTTAGTGCCTTCTTCCTGGCTTCTTTGGTCTGTTCTGATGCCCACAATTTTGTGTTAAAAATAACACCTAAGTCCTTCTCCTGCTGAGTCACAGATAGTACTTGGCCACCCATCAAGTATGGAGCCTTGATATGCTGCCCACCTACATGCATGATTTTGCACATATCAAAATTAAATATCATTTGCCATTTTTCGGACCACTTCACAAGCTCGTCTAAGTCTTTCCGCAGCAAGACAGCAAGACCTGCTCATTGTGCCCTGTTATTGCCCTAAAGACCTTCAAATCATCTTCAAATTTCAAAACCTTACTGCTTAGACCACTTTCAATGTTATTTACAAACATAATGAACAATAGTGATCCCAATACTGACCCTTGGGGGACTCCACTAAGAACATTTTGCCATGATGATTTTGTACCATTTAGCATCACTCTCTGCTGTCTATCTGAAAGCCACAACCCTATCCATTTTAGGATGTTACCCACAATACCATGGGCCTGAAGCTGCATCATTAACCGTTTATGAGGTACCTTGTCAAAGGCCTTGCTAAAGTCAAGATATGCTACATCAACCTGATTTCCCTTATCAAATTGTTCTGTAGCAAAATTAAAAAAGTCCAAGAGATTTGTGAGACACGATCGCCCTTTTCTAAACCCATGTTGAGTATCTTGAATCACTCTGTTTCCTTCCAGAAAACTAACTATTTTATCCTTGATAATTGATTCAAGTACCTTGCAGACTAGTGATGTGAGGCTTACTGGCCTATAGTTTTCAACTTTCCCCCTTTCTCCTTTCTTGAAAATAGGAACTACATTTGCCCTTTTCCAATCGGTTGGAATTTCATTTTGTGAAACTGATCTACAAAATATTATACTGAGTGGAATTGCCAATTCTTTTTCAGCTTCCCGCAATACCCTAGCATAAATTCCATCAGGTCCTGCTGCCTTGTTTGTCTTTATTTTCCTGACATAATTAAAAACGACATCCCTGTCAATGAAATCAACATCATGTAACTGATCACCTGTTGCTGGGCTGTGGTTCACAGTTGGCAGATTTGTCACATCCTCCAATGTAAACACTGATTTAAACTGCTTGCTCAATTCCTCAACCATCTCACTATCCTCACTCAATATAATCCCATTTACTTCCAGTGGACCAATTGTGCTTGAAACTTTACTTAGCTTGTAGAAACTAAATAACTTTTTACTGTCCCCATTACAGTTCCTAGCCAAATCCAATTCTTTTGCTCGCTTTGCTGCTCTGGTTTTCTGTTGATCATAACTGTTTGCCACTCCTACCAGCTTGATGTCATCAGAAAATTTGAACACTATTCCTCAGCCCTACCTCAATGTTATTCACAAAGTTCATAAAGAGAAGTGGCCCTAGAACACAGCCCTGTGGTACTCCGCTCAGAAAATTTAGGATTGGGGCATTCTATAGATCTCCAGACGAGAATGATAACACTGACAGGTTGATGCAGGAAGAGATAAGTAAGCGAGTACAAGAGAGAACTGTTTTGTAAGGGGATTTCAGCATAGCAGGATTGGGAGACAAAACTATAGGTCGAAACAAATCAGGAGGAAGTTTCATGGCTTGTTTTGAGGAAAATGTATTATTTCAAATGACACATGAACCTACAAGGGAAAATGAGCTATTAGATCTTGTGGTTAATAATGAGGAAAATTTTGTACAAAATGTGAACATAGGAGAGACCTTTGGTAATAGTGATCACAACATTATACGCTTCCCATTGTATGTTGGAAGTGTAGGAACCAATAAAACATTCATTCAAAATTTTGCTAAAGGGAATCACAATGAGTTCAGGATCTTTCGGAATGAAATCAATTGGGAAGACTTATTGATGAGCTTAGATGATTATGAAATGTGGAGAATGATAAAAGATAAACTATTTCAAGGTCAGGCTAGGTTCATTCCCATTAGGCAAATTAGATTAACCAGGATTAAGCACCCTTCATGGCTGACCAGGGAAGTAAAGCATTTACTGGAGTCAAAGAAACAGGCAATCAATAAACTAAAATATGCTAACTCTGAGGTAAACCTCGAATCATATAAAATAGATAGAAATAAAGTTAGGAGGTGTGTTAGGGCATCTAACAGACTGGCTGAAATCAAATTAGCTCGATAATGTTTAGCAGGTTTTGCTACGATATGTTTGGCTTCTACAAATTCAAGGCTAAAAAGTGTAGTGTGGGACCACTTGAGGTAGATGGGGAAATATTGGTTGATGATTGTGATGTAGTGGAATCCCTAAGCAAGCAATTTTCATCAGTCTTTACTAAAGATAATTATGGTAGAATAGAAACAACTGAAGGTTATGCCATGACAGTGATACGCTGGAGGATCTTACAATAACTACAGAAGCTGTAGAAAAGCAGTTGCAGAATATATAACCTAATAAGGTTTCTGGACCAGATGATATATATGCTAGGATCTTAGTAGAGTGTGCTAAAGCTTTAGCAGTTCCCCTAGGTAATAAAGCTTCTGGACCAGATGATATATATGGTAGGATCTTAGTAGAGTGTGCTAAAGCTTTAGCAGTTCCCCTAGGTATCATTTTCAGGCGGTCTATGCAATATTATGAAGTACCTGAAGATTGGAGAAATGCAAACGTAGTAACAATTTTCAAAAAGGGAAGTATGAAGTGTGTAGCAAACTACAGGCCAGTCAGTTTGAACTCAATAGTTTGCAAGGTACTAGAAAATCTGGTTAAACAGAATGTTCAGATTCATCCTGATAGGCATAACCTTTTAAGGCATACTCAACATGGATTTCGATCTCGAAGGTCTTGTTTAACTAACCTATTGGAGTTCATGGAGTATGTTACTAAAGAAGTAGACAATGAAAGCAGGATGGATGTTGTGCTCTTGGACTCTAGCAAAGCTTTTGATAAAGTTCCACATGGAAGGCTAATTCATCAACTACAGCAACGTGGGATTGTTGGAAAAGTTATAGGAGAGATTGAAGCATGGTTGAGGGGAAGGAAACAAAGAGTAGTGTTAAATGGATGTAAATCTGATTGGAAGGATGTTCTGAGTGGAGTAATACAGGGCTCTGTTCTAGGGCCATTTCTCTTTGTCATCTTTGTGAATAACATTGAGGTAGGGCTGAGGAATAGTGTTCAAATTTGCTGATTACATCAAGCTGGTAGGCGTGGCTAACGGTAGTGATCAACAGGGGCGGTCTGAGGTACCGAAATTGGGGGAGGCAGTCACCACTGCACCCCCACCCCAGCCTCCCCCCCAAAAAAAAATCGGATTTCGGCCACCCTATTTTTCGGTTCCCAAAATTCGAAAGTTTTCTCCCCCCCTCTGAAAAATGTCACCGTCAGACGTTAGGAACACTTTCAAGACATTTCGGTTGTGCATATGACCACTCAGGGGCGGTCCGAGGTACCGAAATTGGGTGAGGTAGAGTAACCACTGCAACCCCCCATCCTCCCAAAACCGAGTGGCCGAAATCCGATGAGGATTTCGGCCACTCTATTTTTCCGGTTCCCAAAATTCGGGAGTTGCTGAGTTCCCCCCCCCCCCCAAAAAAAAAAACACTTTCGGTCTTTAGCAACACTTTTTCGAGACATTTCGGTTGCGCATATGACCACCATCGCAATGGGGGAGAGATAAAGCAATGCATTTAACACACTAAAAGAGAAGTTACCGAGGTTACCTTCTTGCAAACAATATTTCTGACATCCATCAAGTCGGCGAACATTTTCAAAGTTCCATTGCATTTCACCTCCGTTTGTAGAGTAAGAAACATATGCTATGAAATGTTATGCAAACATGAATTAAATATCATTCCAAAGTCAAACGATACAGAAATGCCTTGAAAACCATGGGACTCACCTGGGCTTTCAAAAGCAGCACTGGCCTCCTTAGTTGTTTCTTGGTAGCAAATAATTTTTCCTCATATGACGGAGAATAAAATGAAATTTGATGGATTGTGTCAGTGGAATTTTTCATGATTGATGATGGTCTTTATTCGCAAGGCTGTTCTATGAAGGCCACCAAATGCATGGTGTAAGGCACACAAATGGATACGCATGGAATTGGAACTTTATTTGGTACCAGGAACTGACATGATAGGTGAATCATAACTTCCTTGGCTATACCATAACATACAGTCACTAATTGAAGATAACTAAATACAAATGAAATGAACTGAATAACAGAACAGCACAGCCAAGGGAGAGACTGAGGGGAACAAGAGCCCCTCTTAGAAACAGGAGGCCCTGATAAATCCCTGACTGCACCCACAGGAAAAGGAGAGGATGTCCCTTGACACACCTCGGCTGTCTCGGAAATCTCAGGAAACAATGGTTTTATATTTGCCTTCAGTGTCCTTTCTCTAAATTTACTTCAATAAATTATTTCATGTTTATCATGTATATTTATTCATTTTTGAATGCCACCCATTTTTCCATAGATTGTTTGCCTAAAGTAAAAGTTGCTTATCCCAATGATTTTAAAAAGCCACCATGCCCATCGTAATGTCAAGTTACTCCATTTTATCTACTTTGGTAAGCATGAAGCAGACTTGAAACAAGGTAGTAGCTGTACATAAAATAAGCTTTTTAAGAAATGTTTTTCACACAAAAAACATACAATTGCGCTTTAAGGTATTTTTTTGGACTCTTAGATTTTCCCCAATATAACATTTATGAAAGTGATGAAGCTAGTGTGACCACTCATTTACTCTCCAAATGCTTACTTTTCAGCTGGCAAGGAAAATAACAGAAAGAAAGTGGCTTTGAGTTAGGTAACATAGCATCAAAATAAGGTGTAAAAATAACATGTAAGATACCCATTTCCTAACCTAGCCTGACATTAATTAAAAAAGAACATGGTTTCCCACAACAAATTGGAAAATTGTGTTTTTTCCAAATTGACAACATAAAAACCCAATCCAACCGATTACTTTTTTATTGAAAAATCAACCTTTCAAATGAAAAACACCTAACATAGCCACGCCTAACCCCTTCGTTTGCTTTCTGGAGGCAACATGTGTGAAGCATGTCCTGTGAGTACTTTAAAGCACAATACTAACAAGTTCTCTTGTATGAATTATCATCAATATTTCATTAAATGGGTATGGCTACATTTGTCCATTCTGCAGAAGCACAGAGAGGAATTTAAGAAAAACCGAATAAATTTTTTTCCCAAGCAAAAACTATACATTTCCAAGCCCCATAAATGCAGTGGTTCATCTACTAAGGATCAAAGTGTAAACTAATATACCAATGTATGTTCGTTGAGGGGTTCAGACTCACTAAAAAAATATCATGGGACACCGTCATTGGAAAACAAACACCAACAAAAATTCTACATTTATCGACCAATTATTCAACTTAGTCATAGCTGGCCACATTTAGAGATTGCCAACATCTCCTTCCACTCTCCCTACCAAACTTCCTTGTCACTTGCAGGGCTGTAGATCTCTCACAAAGTCAAGGGATCCAAGTTTATATTTTCAAGGCATATTTTCACAATAAATATTGAAGAATGATAAACTAACATCAGCAGGGTATCAAACCAGGGGGTCCAGAGCCCATACCAACCTGGGGTCTCCAGGCATGGGCACTTACCTACCAACTATGAGGAACATGAACATTATTATGAGTCGAAAGACCAGACCAAACATTTGGTCAGACTAAGCCTGGCTTTGAATTGGGGCCAGTTCAACATACCAGTACGAATTTGATGCATTGGAAGATCCAGAGCTAGTTTTGAGTTGCTCAGTGGTGCCAAGCAAAAATAATTCTCAGATTTGTTTTAATATTTTTCACAAGTTTCTCCTTAAACTCCTTAAAATTGGCATCAAATGTTCTAGTTTTGCATACATTGTGTACCATAGACCAATTCTGCTCCAAAGCAGGCTGTTGGGGGGGGGGGGGAGGATAGCTGAGAAGGACCACATCAAAGCCCAGTCTTAGCCCACCGTTCCTGAACGCTCTTAGTTGAGCAGAATTTCTCACCTATTCTACCCATCTATGCAGGTATGAAACTTGCTCCTACCCCACAATGTCGCACAATCCATTAATTTCAGGAATCAATGGAAACTTTGTTATGTGAAACATGTTCTCATGTAGCCCGAAAGTGAACTTGTACACAATTTCCTCTGACTGTACAATGCACTCCACAGAAACGATTTAATTCATCTTGCGAAGGCTGTATACCCTGCGCTTCGTATGAAACAAAAGCGCAAAATATGGCGACATTTGGCGCAGGCTTGTCCTTAGGCTTGCCTGTATACGGCCTTGGGCTTGCCTCACTCATACGTATTTCAGATTGGTGATAGAGCTGTTCCAAATTGAATATGTAAATCTTAACTTAAATTTTCACGATAATTACGATTCACCAATGAATGCTTCATGTCCACTTTTTAATTTTGTGGTTTTCCAGCGAATAAGAGCATCGCTATGTACGAAAATAACATAAAAAAAGATCTTCCAGCTCTACTCAGGTGAGGAACTGCCTTAAGTGCCTTAGTGGGCGGACCGTCCCTGGTGATCAATCTAGTAATATTCAACTAGACTTGGAGGGCTTTAAAAAGTGGGCTGATCAAAGGCAGATGTCTTCAAACTATAATAAGTGTAAGGTTATGCATCTGGGGTCTGGAGGTGAGACTTTCAGGTATACAATGGGAGGGAGGGAACTAGATGTTATTGAAGAGGGAAGAGACTTGGGTGTGTTGGTTTCAAAAGACCTTAAAGCAGAAAAACAATGTATCTCATCTAGGAACAGGGCACTCAGAATGCTGGGACTCATTTATAGGAGTGTGAGATATAAGAGCAAGGAAGTCATGAAAAAAAACTGTGCTTAGCATATGTGCGACCACCCTTGGAATAGTATGTACAAGCATGGAGCACTACCTAGAAAAAGATATAGATATGTTAGAAAGAGTGCAGCGCAAAGGCACTAGACTCATCAGTGGAATAGGTAGCTTAGAATATGGAGAAAGGCTTATGGCATTATATATGCACTCACTGAAGAATAGGAGATTAAGGGGGACATGATTGAAATGTACAAAATGGTTAAATGGCTAGATCAGGTCAATTTGAATGATGCTCTTCGGTTTAGAGTATCACATAGGGGTTATCAATTCAGGTTAGACAAGTTGAGGTGTAGGACAGTTAGCGACAACAGGTCTTCAGTCAAAGGGTTGTTGATCATTGGAGTAGGCTGCCTGCTGAAGTTGTGGGGAGTTCCTCATTGAATGCATTTAAAAGTAGGGTATACACATTTTTAGACAGGAAAATCTGGTTTTTGAGTTTTAATTAGTGATGGATGGGGTGAGATTTATGCTAAGTAAGTGTGCACGGCACAAACCCCTTTAAGCGGGCATGTATGCAGGTTGAAAATTATTGGTAAAGCATTCAATCCACATGTGTTAAGAGGGATCAACGGAATAGGGCTGGATAGCTAGGGTGGATAGGCATTGATAGGGGTATGGGATGTTGGTGGATGATTTCTTTAGGATGTGGTGATGGTTGGGGGTGGAACTTTTCACTGGGCTTGTAGTATCTTCCATTTTCTGACTTAACCGGACGGGCCTTTGTGGCTCTTATTAAGTCTAAACACTTTATGACTGTATGACTTGCGTTGGCTCCTTGGACGCCCGCCTGACACGTCACGCGTCACGCGCTGCACGGCGCCTGTGGCCCAGCCGCGACGCTGCTCCTCGCTGGCAGGCAAGGTCGCGTTCCCAGAGGTGACGCGCCTGATACCGTGACGTCACAAGTCAATAGTGACGCTCGTCACGCGCGCCGCTCGCCCGCCGCCGCACCGTCACGGAGCACACGACCCTGCCGTCGCCGCACCGTCACGGAACACACGACCCTGCCGTCGGCGCACCGTCACGGAACACACGACCCTGCCGTCGCCGCACCGTCACGGAGCACACGACCCTGCCGTCGCCGCACCGTCACGGAACACACTCTCGGGCACCGTACGACCCTGCCGTCGGCGCACCGTCACGGAACACACGACCCTGCCGTCGCCGCACCGTCACGGAGCACACGACCCTGCCGTCGGGGCACCGTCACGGAACACACGACCCTGCCGTCGGCGCACCATCACGGAACACACGACCCTGCTGTCGGGGCACCGTCACGGAGCACACGACCCTGCCGTCGGGGCACCGTCACGGAACACACGAGCCTGCCGTCGGCGCACCGTCACGGAGCACACGACCCTGCCGTCGGCGCACCGTCACGGAGCACACGACCCTGCCGTCGGCGCACCGTCACGGAACACACGACCCTGCCGTCGGCGCACCGTCACGGAACACACGACCCTGCCGTCGGGGCACCGTCACGGAGCACACGACCCTGCCGTCGGCGCACCGTCACGGAGCACACGACCCTGCCGTCGGCGCACCATCACGGAACACACGACTCTCGTCTGCGTCGAAGGTGCCGCCATCCGCGGTGAACGTTGGAGTAGTGCGGAGACTACTTGAATCACAACAGTTTCTAAATAAATCGGAAACTGCAGTGAGCAAATCAAGTGGCGTGCCGGTGGTACCGGGGGCCTCATGCGTCCACTCGTCCTAACAGAAGTCGTGTATGTTCATGTTTGTACTGAGTCAGTCACAGTGTGACAAAAACGCGTCCGCTCATCCCGCTCCACCACGCCCCTTATTCTGCTCCACCCCGCATCTCATCCTGCTCCGCCCCGCACCTTATTCTGCTCCACCCCGCATCTCATCCTGCTCCGCCCCGCACCTTATTCTGCCCCGCCCTGCACCTTATTCTGCTCCGCCTGCACCTCATCCTGCTCTGCCCCGCACCTTATCCTGGCCATCTTTCTCCACACTGTTCATCCATCTCCTCCATCCCTTTCGTTCAAAATGATCCAAGCTGGCTGAAGTTGCTTCAATCCAATATACCACCAACCAATTTACTGTACAGGACTACTGGCCAATTTCATCTGTTTTCGTCTGTGTCAATATAGGGTACAATGATGGCATGCAGCTACACCACAGCTGAGGTATCAGATCAGAACTGGAAATTGAGACGTCCACCAGTCAGCAAATAAACAGAAGAGTCAGCTAGGATCCAGGAATTCACGCACCTTCGTTCAGTGTTATTCGCTCCACATCAGGGCTTGGTTTAACATGTTAACTGGGGGGGGGGATCTGCCTAGTGATCCGTAGGCTTCCTCATTTGTTTAGGTGAATGTTCGCCAGTACCAACCCAACCTTCTTCAGTTGCGTGCGTATTTTGTGGCGTCGTCCCCGTAGAAAAAAAAGATGCTTTCGCTGCACGTATGCAGCAGGGCAAATGTACACCAGACACTGTGTACTGGATAATGTATAAACAAAAATATCCCGGCTACTTGCCAAAATGAAGCCAATGTGCATTCTACCTTGTAGTGACTCATCTTACACTGGGACATTGCAGGTGAGTGTGTTGTAATTATAACAGTTCCCTTGGTTACGAATTGTTTGCAAGCGGAAGTCTGGCATCGCTGATAGCTGGTCTGACATGGAACACGCTTACCAGCTACTAATCAGCTATGCTGAAGAAGCAGACATACCCTGATTCTGATATCAGCACAAGCCTGCTTCCAGATTAGTACGCTTGTACGTCGGAGGAAAGCTCAGCTCAGCTGAAAGCGTTCAGCCTTGTTCGTACCAAGAGCATGGCCGTAGAAGGAGGCGGGAGGTATACAGTGTAAATAGCGTGTGATCGGGTGGGCGTTTGCATACTTGCAAGACAACTGGCGATAGCCGTTTGTAAATATTATCTGCCTGTCCAAAAGAAATGCATAATTCCAGGACGTTTTGGAAACGCTCGCAGTTTTGTGCTCAAAACGACACGTCGTTCGTGTTCGCTCTTGTCCCTCTGCGATGGTCATGCCGTCGTGGTGTTTTTATCGAGGGCACATGCTGAGGAGGTGAGTCCTTTCCGCAATATTGTGTTTATGCACATCTGTGATATAATTAAGGGAGGTAATAGCACTGGGTATTGTTGATTATTAAATGTGAGGTGGATGGATAACCAAATGTCAAATTGCTATAGATTAGAATAGCCTTGATACCTGCGTAGTTCATCGTACGGAGTCTCCCCTGACTGCAGGGGACGAGTAGTCTAGGGGTAAGTTTCCCGTCTCACAATCGAAAGATTATGGGTTCGAGTCTCACCTGTCGCTACTCTTCGCCCGCGACCAATCGGCGTGAGAGATTGGCGACGCTATAACATGACTCAACGGTCGACGTGTCGTAAAACCAACAGCCACTCCCCTGACTAGGAACGAATAATTGGTCGCACACCTCTCGACTGGTTTTGTGTGATTTTTTCCGTATTTGTTTTATTCGGCTGATCATGTTGCATGATACGAGTACTTGAATTGCTATTCGTTGTGGTTGAGGGAAGCTCAGATCGAGCTTCTCTGAACCACTTCTGAATCACTGCTCGTTGTCGTTGTTTGTTGGTCTGTGACGCATCAGAGCGTGTGGCGCTTGGTGTGAGGCATCATTAATAAAATGACTCCATTGTGTCATTGTGTGTTTAATTTGTGCTGTATCACGCATCAGAACACCAAGAATCGAGCGCCAGTATTTGGCTCGTTGGTTCAGTAGTGGACTGCTGGCAGCTAGCACCATTGTAGGCTTCAGACTCGCTACTGAATAATGAACAGTGAAAGCCTCATTAAACAACAAGGCAAGGTCTGTTTGGGACGCTAGTCAGTTGAATATTGGATTGACTACCGAACAGCCACTAAATCTTATCTGGTTTAATTTTGAGGCCGTCAGCTGTAAGCCAAAGACCAAGAGAGGCCAGAAACTGCTCGACATTTTAAGGAAGACGGTATTTTAGGCACGATTTTGAACCCTGACCAAAATTTAGTATATAGGCACTCCCCCCTTTTTTTTCAAAAAAAAAAATGTGTTTTTTGGGGAAGCGGGTTGTTGGCCCAGCGACGATCCCTGAAAGACGCATGATAGGCCCAGCGACGATCCCTGAAAGACCCAATGCTGTCAGGAAGCCTTGAGAGAAGTTTTGTATAAATATTTACCGTATCAAATTGATTCAGATTTGATTAGGTGCCCTAGGTCCACCCTCGCAATGCCATCGTTATTTGATTAGGTGCCTAGCAACGTTACATGGGTGAGAACGCTACAGCCCAGTATCAAACAATACAAACAATCAGAATGCGTGTGAAAATCAGGGAACAAGTATGAATCAGGTCCGAACTGAACTTCGGACTTGTTTCCCCGAACTGAACAGTGAACAAGTCAACAGATCAAGGAACTAGGCGGAGGCTGGTATCGGGAACAGCTGTCGCTGCCGCAGTTTTGCGCCAGGAATCATTTGACACGGGCCTTGTTAACCTTTTTCACGGTGTAGTAGTCTGTCGGGAAGGCATTCCAACCCACACTACATCTTCACACGTACAATGGCATGAGACTAACTGGACGCGTGATTGGGGTTGTGCTCTCGTGCACGTGTGCTTTGGCACCTCTAATGTGCTTCAAGTGCATCTAACATCAGTGTTTGCCGCTATAAATGAACACCTGTAGCCATTTGGAAGCCTGTCCGCGACGTTTGCGTTGTGGTCAGCAGTCCGGCACTCCTGTACCTAATTATGCCATGCTGCTCTTGACAGATCTAGGGCGGAGACTGTAGCATATGTCGCGTTCGGGGAACTCAATTTGCATACACTGGGGAGGTTGAAAACAATGTATTGAGGAGAAAGTAGTCCAAAAGAGCCTTGGAGAGTCTAAAAATAGGGAGGTCACTTCCTAAACATTTGTTTTCATGTAACGCCCGCAGTGCTGACGGTTATGGTTCCCAAGAAGTAGGTGGCAATGGCCCACGCCCCTTGCATCTTACGCCCATGCAAGTTCAGCCACTGCAGATATAGAAGTGACGAGATGACGCCGTGTAGACTGCGTCTCGGCCACACACATGCTACCCAACAATACCTTCTCTGCGGCGATGAGAGACCCTAGTGTCCCCGCCGCTTAGGAATCCTGACGGTGCGTCATGTACTTTTCTCGTGCCAGCACTTCTCAAGGGAGCGAAGGTTGTTTAATGGACATTGTACACGGTTCATCACATATCGCGATGTGCTAGCAGATGACTCGGAAATAATTCATTTTGGAAGCATCTTCGGATATCTGAGAGCGATCGGACTTCGGGCCATACACTCACCTCGGTAGCACTTTCTATGGTGTCCTAAAATGCTGAGCTGAAGGTTATGGGCGCCAAATGATCATATTTTTGGTTTAAGCGCCCTGAAAGTCAAATAACTAACTAAATGGTGTGGGTCCGCGCGCGGTCGGCGAGGTGTCAAGTCGGGCGGAGACGCCTGAACTAACATGCAGTTTTCCTCGCGTGGGTGCTTGCGCCCTCACTCGAGCGCTCCTCCTCAGAGCGTGGACGAGTTGCGGGCCGTTATACTATCGTGTATGAGCAGTTCTTCTCCCGGTGGTGAGGGTGGAATTTGCATGCGTGTTGAGCGCCTGAGTTTTGGCGCCATCGGCCTGATATTTCAACTCCATGTCAACTTCATGTGTCAACTCCAGTCTAACCTCATCCGACATGTCCTTGGCTGGAAACACTCCATTGTTTTTACCATCTGTATACGAAACCATCCAATTGCCGTTCTGGCTCAGTCGTTCCTGGCATAGCTAGTCCTGTAATATTATTTAAAAGTTGAGTTGAAGTCCACCAGCAATTCTACAGCTACCTGTTCCGAAATTACCTCCAGCCCCACACTCAGCACAGTTTCCGTCCTCGTCACACTCGACGGGGACCTCCCTGGCTTCTATTTCCGATCACATCCTATTTGCCAACGATCGTGGTGAAATATCGCTGCTTTGCCTTCTCAATCTTAGCAAGTGCTTCGTGTGATGGAACATTCCAAACTTCTGATCAAATTGCACGCCCACGGTATCAATACATATTGGTGTTCGGCCTACCTCCATAGTCGTACTCAGTGTCAGCGTCACTGACAGTTTGAGCAATACAAAACTTCTCTCAAGGCTTCCTGACAGCATTGGCGTCTTTCAGGGATCGTCGCTGGGCCTATCATGCGTCTTCGCGAACGACCTCATTCTGTTCGTCGATGACGCAGTGGTGGTCCAGTGCGCGTATGATACTCAAATTTTGGTCAGCGGTTCAAAATCGTGCCTCCAAAATACCGTCTTGCCTTCAAAATGTCGAGCAGTTTCCTGGCCTCTCTTGGTCTTTGGCTTACAGCTAACGGCCTCAAAATTAAACCAGATAAGATTTAGCTGCTGCTGTTCGGTAGTCAATCCAATATTCGTAGTGACCTCAACATCATTGCCAACTTTCTGTATCATCATTTCTCCTCCTGCCTGGAAGCAAAAACCTCGGTCTCGTCTTTGATCGCTTTCTCAGTTGGAATTGTCCTGTCTCTGTGATAGCCCGTCGTTGCTGCGGTGTGGTTGGTCTGTCATACCTGAGGCCATGCCTGCCTCCCACTGTCATAAAGTCATAAAGTGTTTAGACTTAATAAGAGCCACAAGGGCCCATCCAGTTAAGTCTGTAAATGGAAGATACCATAAGCCCGGTAAAAAGACCCACCCCAGCCATCACCACATCCTAAAGAAACCATCCATCAACATCCCACACACCTATCAATGCCTATCTACCCTAGCTATCCAGCCCTTGATCCCTCCTAACACATGTGAATTACCAATAATTTTCAAACTGCATCCATGCCTGCTTAAACGGGTCTCTGTCGTGCACACGTACATAGCACAAATCTCACCCCATCCATCACAAATTAGAACTCAAAAACAAGATTTTCCTGTCTAAAAATTTGTCCATCCTACTTTTAAATACATTCAATGAGGAACTCCCCACAACATCAGCAGGCAGCCTATTCCACTGATCAACAACCCTTTGACTGAAGACCTGTTGTCGCTTAACTGTCCTATATCTCAACTTGTCTAACCTGAATTGATGACCCCTATGTGATACTCTAAACCGAAGAGCATCATTCAAATTGACCTGATCTAGCCCTTTAACAATGTTGTACATTTCAGTCATATGTCCCCTTAATCTCCTATAATTGAGTGAGTACATATCTAATGCCATAAGCCTTTCTCCATATTCTAAGTTACCTATTCCACTGATGAGTCTGGTTTGCTTTGCGCTGCACTCTTTCTAACACACACACACACATACATATATATATATATATATATATATATATATATATATATATATATATATATATATATATATATATATATATACTCTCTCTCTCTCTCTCTCTCTTTTTTTTTCTCTCTCTCTCTTTCTAGGTAGGGGCTCCATGCTTGTACAGAATATTCCAAGTGGGGTCGCACATATGCTAAGTACAGTTTTTTTTCATGACTTCTTTGCTCTTATATCTCACACTTCTATTAATGCGTCCCAGCATTCTGGGTGCCCTGTTCCTCGCTGAGATACATTGTTTTTCTGTTTTAAGGTCTTTTGAAACCAACACACCTAAGTCTCTTTCCTCTTCAATAACATGCAGTTCCCTCCCTCCCACTGTATATTTGAAAGTCTCACCCCCAGACCCTAGATGCATAACCTTACACTTATTTATCATAGTTGAAAGACGTCTGCCATTGATCACCCCACTTTTTAGGTCCTCCAAGTCTAGTTGAATATTACTAGATTGATCACTACTATTAGCCACTCCTACCAGCTTCATGTCGTCAGCAAATTCGAACACTATTCCTCAGCCATACCTCAATGTTATTCACAAAGATGATAAAGAGAAGTGGCCCTAGAACAGAGCCCTGTGGTACTCCACTCAGAACATCCTTCCAATCAGATTTACATCCATTTAACATTACCCTTTGTTTCCTTCCCCTCAACCATGCTTCAATCCAACCTATAACTTTTCCAACAATCCCATGTTGCTGTAGTTGATGAATTAACCTTCCATGTGGAACTTTATCAAAAGCTTTGCTAAAGTTCAAGTACACAACATCCATCCTGCTTTGATTGTCTACTTCTTAGGCAACATACTCCATGAACTCCAATAGGTTAGTTAAACAAGACCTTCGAGATCGAAATTCATGTTGAGTATCCCTTAAAGGGTTGTGCCTATCAAAATGAATCTGAACATTCTGTTTAACCAGATTTTCTAGTACCTTGCAAACTATTGAGGTCAACCTGACTGGCCTGTAGTTTCCTACACACTTCATGCTTCCATTATTTGAAAATTGGTACTAGGTTTGCATTTCTCTAATCTTCAGGTACTTCAGAATATTCCATAGACCGCTTGAAAATGATACTTAGGGGAACTGCTAAAGCTTTAGCACACTCTGCTAAGACCCTAACATATATATCATCTGGTCCAGAAGCTTTATTAGGTTTTATATTCTGCAACTGCTTTTCTACAGCTTTTCTACTTTTATACAGCAAGTTATTGCAAGATCCTCCAGCCTATCATCTGTCATGGCATAACCTTCAGTTGTTTCTATTGTACCAGAATTATCCTTAGTAAAGAATGATGATAATTGCTTGCTTAGGGATTCCACAATATCACAATTATCCAGGGGCGGTCAGCCCATGTGAGGCACTAAGGGTCTGTTCCTGACACTGCTCCAAAAAAAGAGTAGAGCAACTTGGAGCTCCAAGTTGCTCTACTCTTTTTTTGGAGCAGGGTCAGGAACAGACCCAAAGCGTTCCGCAAATGTATCTTCAGCGCCACATTTGTGCTACTCCAAGCTGCTTCAAGCTGCCCCTGCTCTCGGCCGGAGTAAGTTGGAGTAAGTTGGAGCTACTCCGTTCTGCTCCGAAAACGCACGGGAACACGGAGCAGCTACTCCAAGTTGCTCGGAGCAGCTTGGAGCAGGTTCAGGAACAGACCCTAAGGCAGTACCTCACCTGAGTAGAGCTGGGAAGTATTTTTGTATGCTATTTTCGTACAAATGATGCTTTCATTCACTGGAAAATAGCAAAGTTGAAAACCTGGAAACAAATATGCATTGGTGACTCGTAATTATAGTACAAATTGAAGTTCACATTTATATCTTAAATTCAAAACAGCTCTATCACCGGTCCGCAAAGGCATGCCTTTGGCAAGTATCGCCATATATTGCGCTTTCCGTTAATAACAAGCGCAGGGAATGCTGCCTTTTTGGAGTTGTGTCCAGTCCTGGGTACTAATACTACTTCTTAATGGAGATCGCTGTGTGAGGGACACTTTTGAGATACATTGGGCTATGTTTTGCACACAAATGTTACCATTGATTCTTGAAAATATGGGAATGTGCGGAATTGTGGGGCAGGAGCAAGTTACCTACCCACCCACTTAGGTAGGTACTAGAAGTGGCAAATACTAGAACCGAAAGCTCAACGAGGAAGTCTGTTAGTGACCAGTGGGCTCTTAATGGGCTTTGATGTGATGTTTAGTCATCTCGGTAAATTCCATGCATTCACTAGTGTTTCCAGGACATATCAGTCAAGCTAACAAAAAAGCAGCCTGCTTTGGAGCAAACTTGTTCTTCAATCTCAAATTATACAAAACCTAGTTGCATTTTATGAAAGTGTTGCTCTGAGCTCATGCTTAGGTACCTAGTTAGACACCCACTAAGCTTTCCAAATCCGAGGAATTTGAAAATGTGTGAGAGTTATTTTTTACTTGGGCGTACCAAACGACTCAAAACCAACTTTTCCAGTCTGCACAATGCATGCAATTTGGGTAAATATATAGAAGAAACCCCTAGGACATTTTTGGTTCAACAAATATGTGTTTCCAGTGTTTTGATGTAATTTGAAATAGTTTTAAATTCGTATCTTTTGGAACTTAAAACCTTTTTACATAAGCACTTCACGTTGTACTTGTACATAAGCACTTCACGTTGTACATAAGGTTGTAACAAGACAAGTTTTTACACACATTTGCTTCCATAATGCAAACAAATCGGTTAGGTTTCGTTAGGTTGTTAGGATTTTGTTTTCAGTTCGATTTTGTAATACATTTTTGTTCCTTTTTTATTTTGAACTTATTGTTTTCTTCCAAAGCAGCTTCCAAGTTAGGTTGGGTTAGGCTAGTCTATGTTTTTTTTTAAATGTTTAAAGTCTTCAGAAAATAAAGTGCTTCAACTTTGTATAATTTTATTTTTTTATATTTTTTTTCTCAAAAGTGAGGTTAGTCTAAGTTAGGTTAAGTTATGTTGCATTTTTTTCATTTTTAAAACATTTCTTTTTATGCTACGTTATCTAACTCAAAGCCACCTTTTTGGTGTTATTTTGCTCACAACCTGAAAAGCAAGCATTTGCACAGAAAATGAGTGGTCCCTTCATCTTAGTCACATTCATAAACATTGCATTGGAATGATAAATTCCAAGAATTCATAAAACATCCTAATGCACAAATTTACCACAAAGAACATGAAAATCAATCAAATGATATTTTAAACAACCACATAAAAACATATTTTGTGACAATGCAGATGTAGGCCATACTTCAACAAAATATGGCAAGTATACAGAAAAAGTGTTTTGCGTCGAGCAGCATAAATTGAAGAATTATGTAGTATTACAATAAATACATACCCCAACCTAACCTGACCTAACTTAACATAATCTACTGATGTTAGATCACCTAAACCTACTGATATTGGATCGCCCTACTGATGTTGGATCACTTAATATCACTAAATCACTGGAATATCATCAATGTATCAATGTATCATCTGCAGTATCAAGGCTAGGTAACATGATTTCAAAGAAAGAATATCTTGCTTATATGTTATTTCCCAAAGAAATTGCACCTAAAGAAGTTGCTGGGTAAGCTTCATCAAGTCCAGTCCATGCATTCTTGTTTCTGATTTGCTCTCAAGGTCTTCTAGATCAGGACAAAATAAGTTTTTATTTGGCATGAAAAACTGATTGGATTTTCCTTAAATACATCTTTTTGGTGTGCCATGCTTGTGTAGAATGGACAAAAGTAGTCATGCCTATATTAGGAAAAATTGTTGACAGTCCATACAATATATTTGTATGGATTATCAACAATTCTTTCTTCCTGAATTTCATTCACGAAATTCAGTTGAAATTGTCCTGTCTCTGTGATAGCCCGTCGTTGCTGCGGTGTGGTTGGTCTGTCATACCTGAGGCCATGCCTGCCTCCCAGTGTCATAAGCACGCTTGTGGATGTCTTCGTTCTGTCGCACGCCCGTTATTGCATCACAATGTATTGCAACTGTACTCCAATCAGCCTCTTTCGGATCCAGACAGTTTTAGCTTCTCAGTTAAAGTGATATTTGGTCGCTAGAAGTTTGATGGCGTGACGGACCTGCTACGGAAGGTCGACTATCAGCGGTGGACCTTGCGAGGTTCAGCACCCTGCACTGATCACTGCACTGCAAGAGTGTACTGCACAGGCGAACCTGGGCACCTCGCCCGCGTCAGGTTCGTGCTGTCGGAGGAGCCCAGCTGAGCGCCGCCAGACGGCGACGGAGAGGTGCATGCTCGCCGGTCCAGAACTGAGCTGGGGAGGCGCCGTGATGCCTGCTCAGCAGCAGTGCAATGCAGTGCCCTGCCACCCGATCTCAACAGCTGCACGTACCGTAGCCTGACACACTTTGAGGCGCCATCCGTCGCAGAGGCTACCGCCAGCTGGAGGTGCACCTGCTGTCTGCAGTCAGTGCATGGGATTATAATGAGCTGGATTGTGCGAACCCATGACACCCATGACTGATTCTCCCTTCTACCTTATTTTACTCACAATGACGAGAGGCTGTGATAGCCAGAGGCGTGGATCACCTTAACAATTATTTATCCTTGTCTTTGTCTTCGAGTTCATGCTGGTGGTCATATTTTGCTTTGCTGATTGGCGGAAATTCCCACAGGATCAACTTTCACTGTGCAATGTTTTCCAAACGTAATCCAACCGGTATGTACTGCGAGAGAACTAGACTGAACGGACGTGCCAGAGAACAGAGATGACACGAGTCTCTATGACCCGAGTCTTCAAGATTCCCCCTAAGCAGGAAGTCACCATCGCCTGAAGTAGACTGGGGGAAATGTCACTGAGAACTAAAGCATGGGTAGGCGAGGACACTGAGTTTTGTGTCAAGAGTCCCATTTGCCCTGCCGTACCGGTAACTGCCGTACCGTGCCGTAACGGTCTGTCTTGTGTATTAATTGTGTGTCACAATCTCCATTCTTGCTGACTTGCAATCGTGAAAACATGTGTACATCGTGCCTATCTGAAATTTGCGCGATCTTTGGTGAACTTTTATTGAAATGATTGCTTCGTCCATATTGCAAAGAAAGGCGCGATCAACACTAAAAATAAAAGCAAGGCCGCTAATGCGTATTGAAAAGTAAAATCAAATTCGTCGAAGCTTGATTTCATTTGATTTATATTAGTCGAAATAGACACGTACCGTACCGATCGAATCGTCTATTTCGATCGATCGATCTAGATAAGACAATCGAAATAATTATTATGAATCTCACTCATTCACGTAATGAATGTTACATGGCCATAAAAGCCGATGCACCCTAAAGCGCAAACAACCAAACCAAACCAAAGCAAACCTCATTTGATCAAATAAAACACTCCGTACCCTACGTACATAGTGATAAAGAACGATTTAGAGTCTGCAACTACAACAGCACTCTGGTCAGCTTGCATGACTAACATGCTATTTATACATGGCAAACAAGTTCAACCGAGGCAGTTGTTCACGTAGGAGTCGTATTTGAAATCACTTGCAAAGCCTTCCTACCTACACATTGACCGTGGACCCCAGTGAACTAATGTGCCAGGGTCCTGCCACAGGGGGGGTGAGGGGTCCGGACACCAACACTTTGGGATCCACACTAATAATTGAGTTGGCTAGGCGCCAGCCAGTTCATTTGGCGGCACTTTATACACCCCCCCCCCTCCTCCCCCGAATACGGGGCTGGTGGCGGAACGGCTGACCTGTGTGCTGGTGACACACGGCCGACCTTTGGTGGCGCTGAGCTGGGTACCGTGTCCACCTGTCCGCCCACCAGTCGACCTGCAGGACAGAGCACAGCGCCCCGACGCAGGACTGTGCCAGGAATAGCCATTCGCTGACATTCGGAGTCTGACAGGTCACGTGGCGGGACGGTGATCTGGCTCTGACCAGCTTCTAGGGCCACCCACCCACCGACCTGGACGCACAGCTCGGCCGTTTCGTTCGTTTTTTTGTTAATTTCCTCATGCAATTCTCGCGATTTTCCGCTTTTCACGAGGTTCTCTTTCCCCACCACCGACCCCCCAAAAATAAATACTCCGTCCGTTGGCGAAATAGATTCACGATTTGTATGTGCAAACTGCAACTGAGTTGGAGTTTTTCAACGTAAGTCTTCGGAAGAAATCATCGAGACTGAATTATAGTAATTGTGTGTGCATCCCGGCCCGAAGACACCATTGTCGTGTGCATTGGAGAGGCATTGAACTGAGACCGCCTATGACTCCCGCTACACTGACTGTACAGTCAGTGTAGCGGGAGTATCACACTGCTGACAGTAGCGGGAGTATCCCACTGCTGACAGTCGATGTAGCGGGAGTATCACACTGTTGACAGTCGGTGTAGCGGGAGTATCACACTGCTGACAGTCTGTGTAGCGGGAGTATCACACTGCTGACAGTCGGTGTAGCGGGAGTATCACACTGCTGACAGTCGGTGTAGCGGGAGTATCACACTGTTGACAGTCGGTGTAGCGGGAGTATCACACTGCTGACAGTCGGTGTAGCGGGAGTATCACACTGCTGACAGTCGGTATAGCGGGAGTATCACACTGTTGACAGTTGGTGTGGCGGGAGTATCACCCTGCTGACAGTCGGTGTAGCGGGAGTATCACACTGCTGACAGTCGGTGTATCGGGAGTATCACACTGCTGACAGTCGGTGTAGCAGGAGTATCACACTGTTGACAGTCGGTGTAGCGGGAGTATCACACTGTTAACAGTCGGTGTAGCGGGAGTATCACACTGCTGACAGTCGGTGTAGCGGGAGTATCACGCTGTTGACAGTCGGTGTAGCGGGAGTATCACACTGCTGACAGTCGGTGTAGCGGGAGTATCACACTGCTGACAGTCGGTGTAGCGGGAGTATCACACTGCTGACAGTCGATGTAGCGGGAGTATCACACTGCTGACAGTCGGTGTAGCGGGAGTATCACACTGCTAACAGTCGGTGTGGCGGGAGTATCACACTGCTGACAGTCGGCGTGCCGGGAGTATCACACTGTTGACAGTCGGTGTAGCGGGAGTATCACACTGCTGACAGTCGTTGTAGCGGGAGTATCACACTGCTGACAGTCGATGTAGCGGGAGTATCACACTGCTGACAGTCCGTGTAGCGGGAGTATCACACTGTTGACAGTCGGTGCAGTCGGTGTATCGGGAGTATCACACTGTTGACAGTCGGTGCAGTCGGTGTATCGGGAGTATCACACTGCTGACAGTCTGTGTAGCGGGAGTATCCCACTGCTGACAGTCGGTGTAGCGGGAGTATCACACTGCTGACAGTCGGTGTAGCGGGAGTATCACACTGCTGACAGTCGGTGTAGCGGGAGTATCCCACTGCTGACAGTCGGTGTAGCGGGAGTATCACACTGCTGACAGTCGGTGTAGCGGGAGTATCACACTGCTGACAGTCGGTGTAGCGGGAGTATCAAACTGCTGACAGTCGGTGTAGCGGGAGTATCACACTGCTGACAGTCGATGTAGCGGGAGTATCACACTGCTGACAGTCGGTGTAGCGGTAGTATCACACTGCTAACAGTCGGTGTAGCGGGAGTATCACACTGCTGACAGTCGGCGTGCCGGGAGTATCACACTGTTGACAGTCGGTGTAGCGGGAGTATCACACTGCTGACAGTCGGTGTAGCGGGAGTATCACACTGCTGACAGTCGATGTAGCGGGAGTATCACACTGCTGACAGTCCGTGTAGCGGGAGTATCACACTGTTGACAGTCGGTGCAGTCGGTGTATCGGGAGTATCACACTGTTGACAGTCGGTGCAGTCGGTGTATCGGGAGTATCACACTGCTGACAGTCTGTGTAGCGGGAGTATCCCACTGCTGACAGTCGGTGTAGCGGGAGTATCACACTGCTGACAGTCGGTGTAGCGGGAGTATCACACTGCTGACAGTCGGTGTAGCGGGAGTATCCCACTGCTGACAGTCGGTGTAGCGGGAGTATCACACTGCTGACAGTCGGTGTAGCGGGAGTATCAAACTGCTGACAGTCGGTGTAGCGGGAGTATCACACTGCTGACAGTCGGTGTAGCGGAGGTATCACACTGCTGACAGTCGGTGTAGCGGCAGTATCACACTGCTGACAGTCGGTATAGCGGGAGTATCACACTGCTGACAGTCGGTGTAGCGGCAGTATCACACTGCTGACAGTCGGTGTAGCGGGAGTATCACCCTGCTGACAGTCGGTGTAGCGGGAGTATCACACTACTGACACTCGGTGTAGCGGGAGTATCACACTGCTGACAGTCAGTGTAGCGGCAGTATCACACTGCTGACAGTCGGGGTGGCGGGAGTATCCCACTGCTGACAGTCGGTGTAGCGGGA
Source organism: Ashinkailepas kermadecensis (assembly GCA_034440615.1). NCBI lineage: Eukaryota > Metazoa > Arthropoda > Thecostraca > Neolepadidae > Ashinkailepas > Ashinkailepas kermadecensis. Next base: position 94,138 of record JAOTOM010005139.1, on the reverse strand, counting down.
GTATCACACTGCTGACAGTCGGTGTAGCGGGAGTATCACACTGCTCACAGTCGATGTAGCGGGAGTATCACACTGCTGACAGTCGGTGTAGCGGGAGTATCACACTGCTAACAGTCGGTGTAGCGGGAGTATCACACTGCTGACAGTCGGTGTAGCGGGAGTATCACACTGTTGACAGTCGGTGTAGCGGGAGTATCACACTGTTGACAGTCGGTGCAGTCGGTGTATCGGGAGTATCACACTGCTGACAGTCTGTGTAGCGGGAGTATCCCACTGCTGACAGTCGGTGTAGCGGGAGTATCACACTGCTGACAGTCGGTGTAGCGGGAGTATCCCACTGCTGACAGTCGGTGTAGCGGGAGTATCACACTGCTGACAGTAGCGCGAGTATCACACTGCTGACAGTCGGTGTAGCGGGAGTATCACACTGTTGACAGTTGGTGTGGCGGGAGTATCACACTGCTGACAGTCGGTCTAGCGGGAGTATCACACTGCTGACAGTCGGTGTAGCGGGAGTATCACACTGCTGACAGTCGGTGTAGCAGGAGTATCACACGGTGCGGAGTATCACACTGTTTACAGTCGGTGTAGCGGGAGTATCACGCTGTTAACAGTCGGTGTAGCGGGAGTATCACACTGCTGACAGTCGGTGTAGCGGGAGTATCACGCTGTTGACAGTCGGTGTAGCGGGAGTATCACACTGCTGACAGTCGGTGTAGCGGGAGTATCACACTGCTGACAGTCGGTGTAGCGGGAGTATCACACTGCTGACAGTCGATGTAGCGGGAGTATCACACTGCTGACAGTCGGTGTAGCGGGAGTATCACACTGTTGACAGTCGGTGCATCGGTGTATCGGGAGTATCACACTGCTGACAGTCTGTGTAGCGGGAGTATCCCACTGCTGACAGTCGGTGTAGCGGGAGTATCCCACTGCTGACAGTCGGTGTAGCGGGAGTATCACACTGCTGACAGTAGCGCTAGTATCACACTGCTGACAGTCGGTGTAGCGGGAGTATCAAACTGCTGACAGTCGGTGTAGCGGGAGTATCACACTGCTGACAGTCGGTGTAGCGGAGGTATCCCACTGCTGACAGTCGGTGTAGCGGGAGTATCACACTGCTGACAGTCGGTGTAGCGGGAGTAACACCCTGCTAACAGTCGGTGTAGCGGGAGTATCACACTACTGACAGTCGGTGTAGCGGGAGTATCACACTGCTGACAGTCAGTGCAGCGGCAGTATCACACTGCTGACAGTCGTGGTGGCGGGAGTATCCCACTGCTGACAGTCGGTGTAGCGGGAGTATCACACTGCTGACAGTCGCGGGAGTATCACACTGCTGACAGTCGGTGTAGCGGGAGTATCACACTGCTGACAGTCGGTGTAGCGGGAGTATCACACTGTTGACAGTCGGTGCAGTCGGTGTATCGGGAGTATCACACTGTTGACAGTCGGTGTAGGTTCGGGAGTATCACACTGCTGACAGTCGGTGCAGTCAGTGTATCGGGAGTATCACACTGCTGACAGTCGGTGTAGCGGGAGTATCAAACTGCTGACAGTCGGTGTAGCGGGAGTATCACACTGTTGACAGTCGGTGTAGCGGGAGTATCACACTGCTGACAGCCGGTGTAGCGGGAGTATCACACTGCTGACAGTCGGTGTAGCGGGAGTATCACACTGTTGACAGTCGGTGTAGCGGGAGTATCACACTGTTGACAGTCGGTGTAGCGGGAGTATCACACTGCTGACAGTCGGTGTAGCGGGAGTATCACACTGTTGACAGTTGGTGTAGCGGGAGTATCACACTGCTGACAGTCGGTGTAGCGGGAGTATCACACTGCTGACAGTCGGTGTAGCGGGAGTATCAAACTGCTGACAGTCGGTGTATCGGGAGTATCACACTGCTGACAGTCGGTGTAGCGGAAGTATCACACTGCTGACAGTCGGTGTAGCGGCAGTATCACACTGCTGACAGTCGGTATAGCGGGAAGTATCACACTGCTGACAGTCGGTGTACGGAGTATCAACTAGCGGGAGTATCACCCTGCTGACAGTCGGTGTAGCGGGAGTATCACACTACTGACAGTCGGTGTAGCGGGAGTATCACACTGCTGACAGTCAGTGTAGCGGCAGTATCACACTGCTGACAGTCGGGGTGGCGGGAGTATCCCACTGCTGACAGTCGGTGTAGCGGGAGTATCACACTGCTGACAGTCGGTGTAGCGGGAGTATCACACTGCTGACAGTCGGTGTAGCGGGAGTATCACACTGCTGACAGTCGGTGTAGCGGGAGTATCACACTGCTGACAGTCGGTGTAGCGGGAGTATCACACTGCTGACAGTCGGTGTAGCGGGAGTATCACACTGTTGACAGTCGGTGCAGTCGGTGTATCGGGAGTATCACACTGCTGACAGTCGGTGCAGTCGGTGTATCGGGAGTATCACACTGCTGACAGTCGGTGTAGCGGGAGTATCAAACTGCTGACAGTCGGTGTAGCGGGAGTATCACATTGCTGACAGTCGGTGTAACGGAGGTATCACACTGCTGACAGTCGGTGTAGCGGGAGTATCACACTGCTGACAGTCGGTGTAGCGGCAGTATCACACTGCTGACAGTCGGTGTAGCGGGAGTATCATCCTGCTGACAGTCGGTGTAGCGGGAGTATCACACTACTGACAGTCGGTGTAGCGGGACTATCACACTGCTGACAGTCGGTGTAGCGGCAGTATCACACTGCTGACAGTCGGTGTAGCGGGAGTATCACCCTGCTGACAGTCGGTGTAGCGGGAGTATCACACTGCTGACAGTCGCGGGAGTATCACACTGCTGACAGTCGGTGTAGCGGGAGTATCACACTGCTGACAGTCGGTGTAGCGGGAGTATCACACTGTTGACAGTCGGTGCAGTCGGTGTATCGGGAGTATCACACTGTTGACAGTCGGTGCAGTCGGTGTATCGGGAGTATCACACTGCTGACAGTCGGTGCAGTCGGTGTATCGGGAGTATCACACTGCTGACAGTCGGTGTAGCGGGAGTATCACACTGTTGACAGTCGGTGTAGCGGGAGTATCACACTGCTGACAGCCGGTGTAGCGGGAGTATCACACTGCTGACAGTCGGTGTAGCGAGAGTATCACACTGTTGACAGTCGGTGTAGCGGGAGCATCACACTGTTAACAGTCGGTGTAGCGGGAGTATCACACTGCTGACAGTCGGTGTAGCGGGAGTATCACGCTGTTGACAGTCGGTGTAGCGGGAGTATCACACTGCTGACAGTCGGTGTAGCGGGAGTATCACACTGCTGACAGTCGGTGTAGCGGGAGTATCACACTGCTGACAGTCGGTGTAGCGGGAGTATCACACTGCTGACAGTCGGTGTAGCGGGAGTATCACACTGTTGACAGTCGGTGTAGCGGGAGTATCGCACTGCTGACAGTCGGTGTAGCGGGAGTATCACACTGTTGAAAGTCGGTGTAGCGGGAGTATCACACTGTTGACAGTCGGTGTAGCGGGAGTATCACACTGCTGACAGTCGGTGTAGCGGGAGTATCACACTGTTGAAAGTCGGTGTAGCGGGAGTATCACACTGTTGACAGTCGGTGTAGCGGGAGTATCACACTGTTGACAGTCGGTGTAGCGGGAGTATCACACTGTTGAAAGTTGGTGTAGCGGGAGTATCACACTGTTGACAGTCGGTGTAGCGGGAGTATCACACTGCTGACAGTCGCGGGAGTGTCACACTGCTGACAGTCGGTGTAGCGGGAGTATCACACTGCTGACAGTCGGTGTAGCGGGAGTATTACACTGCTGACAGTCGGCATTGAATGGCCAATGATCGGTCGCAGGAGCATGATGGGTAACGCACGCATCCAGTGGGCGAGTAACCATAAAACGTCAAGTGAACACCACACTCAGTGAGCATCGACCAGTGTGCAACGCTGGTCACACGGCGACTGACTGTTCACCCGTCCATATGGATGTAACAACTGGAGGTCTGGGGTACACGTACCCCAGTATTCCGGCAACTTACATACTTGACATTTTCACCACTGAAAGCAAGCGTGCGAAATATAGCTCAACGTCCAATTTCAAAGACACTGGTACATCCATTCACGTTGGGCGCTGTATGATCAACGCAGTCGATGCGCCCCTAAGCCCTAACATTCAGCCAACACCCATGCACCTATCCACTCATGCACGATGCAACGAACAGCGCCCGGGGGCGGGCAGACGGCCGGCACGGCGCTTGGCGTCGATGGTGATGTCATCGGTCCAATACCGGGACCGCCTGTGACGAGCGGCGGCGCAGCCGGTGACGCACCTGTCCGCCTGGAACACGCTGCACGTGCGTTCGCCGAACGCTGCACACCTGGATGATGTGTGCAGTGTCGGCGCCGTGACGCAACCCTGTTGTTCGTCGGAATCGTCCGCGGTCGGACGTTGTTTGCCGGCTGGGCTCACTGCGCATTGTTCGTGCCGGCCGGCCATCTAATGACAAGTCGGCGCGGCGGGGCCTCGTGCAGTGGTCTGGTCTCGGCCGCGCATACCACAGCTGGCGGCAGCGGTATCAGTTTACCTCTCGGTCTTCGGCTGCAGAGCCGAGCGATTGCGCTGTCCTCGAGGTGAATGAGTCAACGTCAGCCGATGTATTGTTTCGCAAGTGCAATCTCAAAATGGCTTCTCGTGTTCTGTAAAAACATTTCACATTCACGTGCGCGTTAACAAACCTTTCAACACGCTTCCTTTCGGCATCGTCGAGACAATGAGTGGAGTACGTTCTTCAGCATGGGTTTGCTCTTGTCGAACCGGCTATTTCATCTCTGCGCGCGATCACGCGTATGCGCATTTACACGTTAGACATAACTGTGGCATAGAATGTGCGAACATGCTGCAAGGTTGTTTCATACTCTATAGCCACAACGCAGTTCCTCAAATGTTTGTGATACAGCTCCGGACGCAAAATGTCCGCCAAAAATGATAGTCGACGCGCACCTGAACTCCAATTCATCATCAAATGTAGGCACGGACATACCACTTTTTAATTTAGCTGCGTTTAGTGCAACACGGCAAGCCAGCTGCAGCGGCCCAACCCGTATGGCGACGACAAACGTTACTACATGCACGTGCAGTGTGCACATTGTGCACGCGGCCGTCGGCAGACAGAGAGGGAACATGGCGGTACACCACCCTCCAGCACATCCTCGCCCCTATTGTTTTCCGACACCACAGGACGTGGCCGTCGGCAGACAGAGAAGGGACATGTCGGTACACCACCCTCCAGCACATCCTCGCCCCTATTGTTTTCCGACACCACAGGACGTGGCCGTCGGCAGACAGAGGGGACATGTCGGTACACCAGCCGCCAGCACATCCTCGCCCCTATTGTTTTCCGACACCACAGGACGGACGCGGCCGACGCCGAGCGACAGCACCGCTCGCGCGGCGTCAGAATGTGAGCGGCTGCCTCCCGCTGGTGAGTCAACGCGTCAGATTGGGGCCACGTCGACTGAGCAGCAGCACAAGGCCGCTGCCGGCCGCGGCATGTCGCAGCTGCGCGTCAGTGGAGGGGCGGCCACCTCGCCGACCTGCGACCTGCCGCCGGCAGGTCAGACAACACGATGGGCGCGCTGTGGTGTCACACACTGGCGGAATGATCGCCGAAGGACTATGTGGGGTCACAGGCTCTAGTGTCACGCACGGATCTTGGGGTCACGCTGCGTGACTCACGCGTGAACAGAGTGAAATGTCACGCATGGTCATGATTCATGGGTGGGCTATAAGTTCACATGTCATTTGTAGGGCAACGGACGAGAGGGGCGAATACAAATGGGGGGCACTGGGGGCATGTTCCTCCCGATGGGAAGGTGGCGCCTCTCTGGCCGGGAAAAGGCGCACGTCTGGGATGGCTCGAGTGCGTTCCCCCTCGAATTTTCCAGCCAGAGGCACCCCTCGGAAAGCAAGGTGGCACTCCTCCGGACATGTGCCCCCCCCCCTCGATTACAATTCCTGGATCACCCCTTGACGCAAGATCTATAGGATTACGCACGGACTGCGGCTCACGCACGGACTGCGGCTCACGCACGGACTGCGACTCACGCACGGACTGCGGCTCACGCACGGACTGCGACTCACGCACGGACTGCGACTCACACACGGACTGCGACTCACGCACGGACTGCGACTCACGCACGGACTGCGACTCACGAACGGACTGCGGCTCACGCATGGACTGCGACTCACGCATGGACTGCGACTCACGCACGGACTGCGACTCACGCACGGACTGCGGCTCACGCACGGACTGCGACTCACGCACGGACTGCGACTCACGCACGGACTGCGACTCACGCACGGACTGCGACTCACGCACGGACTGCGACTCACGCACGGACTGCGACTCACGCACGGACTGCGACTCACGCACGGACTGCGACTCACGCACGGACTGCGACTCACGCACGGACTGCGGCTCACGCACGGACTGCGACTCACGCACGGACTGCGACTCACGCACGGACTGCGACTCACGCACGGACTGCGACTCACGCACGGACTGCGGCTCACGCACGGACTGCGGCTCACGCACGGACTGCGACTCACGCACGGACTGCGACTCACGCACGGACTGCGACTCACGCACGGACTGCGACTCACGCACGGACTGCGGCTCACGCACGGACTGCGACTCACGCACGGACTGCGGCTCACGCACGGACTGCGACTCACGCACGGACTGCGGCTCACGCACGGACTGCGGCTCACGCACGGACTGCGACTCACACACGGACTGCGACTCACGCACGGACTGCGACTCACGCACGGACTGCGACTCACGCACGGACTGCGACTCACGCACGGACTGCGGCTCACGCACGGACTGCGACTCACGCACGGACTGCGGCTCACGCACGGACTGCGGCTCACCCACGTACTTTGAATCACACATTGACTGCAGCTCACGCATGGACAAGTCTGTCGCCGACCAGAGTCTCATACGAACTTGCCCTCCTCTCGTGAGCCTGACCACCTCCAGCACATCCGGAGTGTCTCGCGATGGAGTACACATGGACAGCCACTGCCATGCAGCATACACATGGACAGCCACTGCCATGCAGCATACACATGGACAGCCACTGCCATGCAGCATACACATGGACAGCCACTGCCATGCAGCATACACATGGACAGCCACTGCCATGCAGCATACACATGGACAGCCACTGCCGTGCAGCATACACATGGACAGCCACTGCCATGCAGCATACACATGGACAGCCACTGCCATGCAGCATACACATGGACAGCCACTGCCATGCAGCATACACATGGACAGCCACTGCCATGCAGCATACACATGGACAGCCACTGCCATGCAGCATACACATGGACAGCCACTGCCATGCAGCATACACATGGACAGCCACTGCCATGCAGAAGACATCCCGAACCCCAGCTGGACCGACAGTGTGTGTCATGTTAGTCCTGTCGGCGGTGTGTGTCATGTTAGTCATGTTGGCGGTGTGTGTCATGTTAGTCATGTCGGCGGTGTGTGTCATGTTAGTCATGTCGGCGGTGTGTGTCATGTTAGTCATGCCGGCGGTGTGTGTCATGTTAGTCATGTCGGCGGTGTGTGTCATGTTAGTCATACCGGCAGTGTATGTCATGTTAGTCATGTCGGCGGTGTGTGTCATGTTAGTCATACCGGCGGTGCGTGTCATGTTAGTCATGCCGGCGGTGTGTGTCATGTTAGTCATACCGGCGGTGCGTGTCATGTTAGTCATGCCGGCGGTGTGTGTCATGTTAGTCATACCGGCGGTGCGTGTCATGTTAGTCATACCGGCAGTGTAGTCATGTCGGCGGTGGCATGTTAGTCATGTCGGCGGTGTGTGTCATGTTAGTCATACCGGCGGTATCGCGTGTCATGTTAGTCATGCCGGCGGTGTGTGTCATGTTAGTCATACCGGCGGTGCGTGTCATGTTAGTCATGCCGGCGGTGTGTGTCATGTTAGTCATGTCGGCGGTGTGTTTATACCGGCGGTGTGTGTCATGTTAGTCATACCGGCAGTGTATGTCATGTTAGTCATGTCGGCGGTGTGTGTCATGTTAGTCATGCCGGCGGTGTGTGTCATGTTAGTCATGTCGGCGGTGTGTGTCATGTTAGTCATGTCGGCGGTGTGTGTCATGTTAGTCATGTCGGCGGTGTGTGTCATGTTAGTCATGTCGGCGGTGTGTGTCATGTTAGTCATGTCGGCGGTGTGTGTCATGTTAGTCATGCCGGCGGTGTGTGTCATGTTAGTCATACCGGCGGTGCGTGTCATGTTAGTCATGCCGGCGGTGTGTGTCAATAGATATCCCGAGCCTCAGCTGGACCGTCACCAATCACCCATGGAACCGACCGGAAACGGGCCAGTTGGCATCTGATATGTCTTCCTGTGTGTCGGCCACCCACAGGCAACATCGGAAGGCCTGCGTTGTGTGTGCTGCTTACTCATCCCCGATCACTGTCCACGTGCAGGAACCTCTAGAGAAGCGATGGGAACCTGCGTTCCAATCAGAGGTGTCATCGTCTTCAATTCCCGGGTGGCGTGCAGCCCCAGCGGCGCAGGAACGAGTGTTGTCTCAGAGGAGGAAGGTCGTGACCATCTCCTGTCCCAGGTGGGGTCAGAACCCCAGGGACTCCAGCGGTGTGACGTCCTTTGTTGCAGTGGATATCATTTGTTCATTAGATTGACACTTATCCGAGATACTATACCGAGAACACCCTCCCCCACCCCCACCCCTCCCGAGGGGGCGGGGTTTCCATCCCCGCCATTTCGGCTAGACGTGTAGACCTAGACATGACCGGCCGATTAGCATCCCACGTCGAATTCCTGCTGTAAGGAGCTATCCGAGGATATCCAAGGCCAGTGACCTAAGATGGCCCTGGATAATCTTCTTCGAAATTGGTATCACTCTGAGGTGATTATTGGTGTGGAATTTGAATTTAGTCTTTGCTCCAGAATAGTAAAAATATAAATTTTAAGTGAAATTTTGAAGAGTAGGACCAGGGTTTCAGATGATGTCGCGCATTCCCTAGGGACGCGCGGTACGAGTGGCACGTCATTCAACGGGCAATATTCGAACACTTTGGGAGGTAGTATATCGTACGTATATAAGCAGTAGAATGATCAGCATTTGCAACGAAAAATCTGAGAGAAAAAATTAATCGTTGCACCAAATCTGACCTTTGACCCCGCTCAATCAATCACCCCAACAGGGTCATGATTGGTGTCCATCGCGACATCTTGTAGCAAGCTGCACGTTGGTTTTGTTTTGGTTCTCCAGCCCTCTGTAATTTCTAGGAGTTCGTACCGGCCCCCTCCCGTGCGCTTCGAAGGTGGCACCAAGGTGCTTCGAAGGTGTCCAATGTCGGTGACAGTTAGTGACCTCTCTTGACCAGGACTCTGATGGGTTCTTGGGGTATGAAATAGGCATACGCATATTTTCCTGGAGCTACTTTTGACAAACATAGGTGCATAGAGGCTAAATGTGTAACATCGTCGATGCTCTTGTGTTACTTTAAGTAGGCTAATGACTTGTCAAGTGGGGGTGAGTAGTCTTGGGCTATGGTACCTGTCTTCCAACCGAAAGTTTGTAGGTTCGAGTTCCACCGGACGCTACTTTTCTCCTGCGACCAATCGGCGTAAGAGATTGGCGACGCTATTCGGCACAATGCAGTTGGTGCGTGGCAATGCCAATAACCGCCACCAATGCATGTTACGTGGGAAAGGTCAAATACTCGCCTAACTATATTTAATTACTAAGTTGTTTATTTCCACTGAATGATGAGATTTCACTTCACGAATACTGATGTATGTACGATAAATCGCCGTCTGAACACAAATTCGCCTTGGATGCCTGAAAAATGAAGGCCTATTGAAATACCCCGGCATGACCCGGATTTCTTCTTTGCATCAAAGCATGCATAAAAGATGTATCATCAGATTTTCTATATTTCAGAGCGCGGTCTCAAGCAATTTGGACTCTTCCTGATGTATGCGTCCGCTCAGTTTGATCAGGGTAGTCGCGCGCCCTCCGCCCGTCCCCCGGGGTCGGCGGAGTACTGGGACTTGAGGTCCCCCGCCGCACGGTGCCAGTTGTGGAGGACTAACACACCTGTTTGACCCCGATATCCCGGATGAGCGGGCGGGTCCGTAGGCCTCCATGCGGGCCAAGTGGCAGGTCACCTCGGACCGGGCGCCTGAGCTCTGGCCTGGTGTCTGCTGGCCCGGCCCGCCGAGGTCAAGGGGTGTGCGGCGCCGTAGCTTGGTGCAGTGGTGAGTGCCTCTCTCCCGACCTTGTGAAGGTGTCGCCTGCCCCGTATAGCTTCGCGGATGTCTGGCAGCCACCCCGGTCACGGAACACAGTTCCCTCCCGCCCCCCCCCAGTAGGGCCCAGGAGCGACGAAACGGGAGGGGCACTGGGACGCTGCTCTCTCTCCCGTGCTCGAGCAAAGACGAGTCGCGCCCTTTGGGAAGACGACTCAAACTGCTTGTTCTTCCTGCACACTAGGCGCCTTAAAAAATATTCAAAGTTAAGCGCTGTGTCTGGACAGCTACGTTACGTAGGTAGAACAAGAACATAGATTCATGATTTTTTATGGTTATTTTAGTATTTCCAATGATCCAAAGGACATTATTATCTAAATGCACAGCATGGTCATTTGGCAACACTGCCGAACATTCACCAAACGTGATCCTGTTTGTAGTATTTGAAGCTGATGTTCCACGACTTCATCCGAGCCACTTGCTCCCAGCGGCGGATCAAGAGCATTTTATTTTCACATGTTAACTCGGGAGTAAGTTCCCGCAATCATCGGCAAATTTAATAATTTTCAGAGTAAATTCGCAGATCACGGCCAAATTCTTCCTTTGCGACATATTGTGTTGCCGTCGCCTCTCGAGTGAAGCTTTGCGCATGTCATGGGAGATGACTAAGGGTCTCCAGGACATGCTAGGATTAAGCTACCCAGAACGGTGCTCCTCAGAAACGATGAACTGCATCCTCTTCATCTCCCTGGTAAGTCTGGACCTTTTGCTGAGGTCTAAGTTCACTTCATGTTTTTCCAATTGTCGGCGCCCCCCCCCTCCCGGAGGGAAACGATGCTCTGCCCTCCAGGCACCGACAAATAAACATCTACAGTGGCACATGGCGGTGTCATGTCAGCCGTGTACCGCACCGTACCTGTACGGAAAGCGGAACTGGGCACATCGTTCCAGCCGGTAACGGCACGTGTGGGTACCTGCAACCATGCCATAACGACTTGCTCATTGTGCCTGCCACCTGGATTTCCGCTCCCACTATAGAGCTCAAACTGTTAACTGTTAATGTTCGAGCTCCCTCGCCGGTTTTACTATAAAGCGATTTTATCGCGCATCATACCGATTAGAGTTGCTGTTCTACTACCATGTGCAGACGACTTTTGGTACGTTCCATTCACGATTAATTGTTAGTTCTGAATGTTGGATCGACCACTAATTTCACTCTGCCCTCTGTGAATGCATTGGTTCTAAACCTGAGCCATTGTGGCCCTAAATTGGTTCACTATATGCTATGGTCCATTCACATAGATCCACTATGAAGTGATACATTTATAGTGTGAACAGAACACCAGAACCGAGTTTCGCTGGGCAAGAAACCACAGAGGTAGAAACTTTGCAGAGCTGACTGGAGTGCGTTTCGGGCCAAATCGTAGGCCAGGTTCACTGTCGACCACAGCAACCGTCCACCCTCACTTTACGTCGACAATCCTCGGGACGACAACCGTCCACCCTCACTTTACGTCGACAATCCTCGGGACGACAACCGTCCACCCTCACTTTACGTCGACAATCCTCGGGACGACAACCGTCCACCCTTACTTTACGTCGACAATCCTCGGGACGACAACCGTCCACCCTCACTTTACGTCGACAATCCTCGGGACGACAACCGTCCACCCTCACTTTACGTCGACAATCCTCGGGACGACAACCGTCCACCCTCACTTTACGTCGACAATCCTCGGACGACAACCGTCCACCCTCACTTTACGTCGACAATCCTCGGGACGACAACCGTCCACCCTCACTTTACGTCGACAATCCTCGGGACGACAACCGTCCACCCTCACTTTACGTCGACAATCCTCGGGACGACAACCGTCCACCCTTACTTTACGTCGACAATCCTCGGGACGACAACCGTCCACCCTCACTTTACGTCGACAATCCTCGGGACGACAACCGTCCACCCTCACTTTACGTCGACAATCCTCGGGACGACAACCGTCCACCCTCACTTTACGTCGACAATCCTCGGGACGACGACCGTCCACCCTCACTTTACGTCGACAATCCTCGGGACGACAACCGTCCACCCTCACTTTACGTCGACAATCCTCGGGACGACAACCGTCCACCCTCACTTTACGTCGACAATCCTCGGGACGACAACCGTCCACCCTTACTTTACGTCGACAATCCTCGGGACGACAACCGTCCACCCTCACTTTACGTCGACAATCCTCGGGACGACAACCGTCCACCCTCACTTTACGTCGACAATCCTCGGGACGACAACCGTCCACCCTCACTTTACGTCGACAATCCTCGGGACGACAACCGTCCACCCTCACTTTACGTCGACAATCCTCGGGACGACGACCGTCCACCCTCACTTTACGTCGACAATCCTCGGGACGACAACCGTCCACCCTCACTTTACGTCGACAATCCTCGGGACGACAACCGTCCACCCTCACTTTACGTCGACAATCCTCGGGACGACAACCGTCCATCCTTACTTTACGTCGACAATCCTCGGGACGACAACCGTCCACCCTCACTTTACGTCGACAATCCTCGGGACGACAACCGTCCACCCTCACTTTACGTCGACAATCCTCGGGACGACAACCGTCCACCCTCACTTTACGTCGACAATCCTCGGGACGACAACCGTCCACCCTTACTTTACGTCGACAATCCTCGGGACGACGACCGTCCACCCTCACTTTACGTCGACAATCCTCGGGACGACGACCGTCCACCCTCACTTTACGTCGACAATCCTCGGGACGACAACCGTCCACCCTTACTTTACGTCGACAATCCTCGGGCCGACTAGCGGATGCATCCCCATGACTTCTGCGGCACCTCTTCACACTCCTGTGCGGTGTTGAATTGCATACTGTCGGGAGGCCATTCGTGTCCGTAGACGCGCCAAGTTCGCACTTTCGACCACGGCTGCACGACGGCAAGCTTGGCCGCGTTCAGGAAAGTCAGCGGCTCGCACAAAGTCAGCGGCTCGCACAAAGTCAGCGGCTCGCACAAAGTCAGCGGCTCGCACAAAGCGCGTCCCCGGCCAGTTGTGCCCCTCCCGTTGTCCGTTCTGCGCGAAGGAGGCCGAAATATTGCACTGACGTCGGATGGCCAATGTGATCGGCGAAACTCTTAAAACGCGGCCGCCGCCGAGATGACGGCCCCAAATTCGTGCGTCATCGCTCGGAAACTAAACATTTTTTGTCCGACAAAAGAGCGGCGAGCAACGAGCTGCTTACTTAAGCCCAATTGACCTTTGCAGTCCAGGGCTTGAGGGATGTGTCTGAATGGCCAGACATGATCAACAACGAAATGATACGCCACCTGCCGCTGTGTGCCCAGGACGTTTTACTAGAAGTATATAATTCGCTGAGGAAAGATGGTGAGTTCCACGAGGCATGGCGAGCGGCGAGAAGCTCCCTTAAAATCTCAAAAACGACAACAAAGAGAAGTGCTCCCTACCATTCAGTTTGAATTGCAGTTATAACTCTGATCCAAAATAATGATGCAGCAAAATAGTTGACGGACCCCATCCCCTCTCAGCGGGTCAAGATATCGCTATGCAATTTTGGCAGGCGGATATCAGGTCTGAGGAGAATGTAAAAATAAGCAGTGCTGGGTAATCCATGTGTATTGCTAAAGGGCAGGGAACTTCTTGAAGCATGAATAAAAATAAAGAGTAAAGAAAATGACAATTACTACAATAACACAAATTATAATACCACCGTATCACATATGTAATTGTCGTGCCATTGCCATCACAATTGGGGCCAGTAGCTACAACAAGAAAAGGAGGAAGAAAAGACGATAGTGAGTTGACCGTAGAAGTGTCCGTTGCCCACAGCAGATATTGGTACGTGAGCATGGTGCATAATGGTGTGAAACCAACAGTCAATACAGTTGTGGATGCCATTTCAATGTTGTGAAAGAAGAAGCAAGCATGCACTATGCTCATGCTAAAAATGCTTCGTATAAGCATTTAATTGGTGCAGCATTTGGATAGGAGCAAGTGATAGGAGCAAACGACTATCAGCTTTAATGCTCTCGTCATTAATAATGCTCGCTGATGCATTCAACGTCATCAGATATATTTTCAGTTATGCAATCTCTTGCATAGTTTGCACCTTAAACCCCAGCTTTATACCTTGATTCACTAAGAATACCTTAGGCGGCTTACGGGGCATATTTGAAGAAATGTTCACTAAGGAACGACGGCGGCAACATATGACCGAAAATGAAGAACTTGATCAGGATCGACGAAATTTCTCCTACAAATTAAATTAACTGAACTTTGGGGGCTTCCACGAATTAGCGCGTTAAAATAGGCCCTGGTGGTCTCTACAGTTTTTGCGAGATCCCTGCGATATAATCATGAATCTACCAGCCAAAGCATAGAGAGCGCCTCGGTCGTGTGTTCCGTCACCACCAGCTGACACAGCCTCAACAGCGCCTCGGTCGTGTGTTCCGTCACCACCAGCTGACACAGCCTCAACAGCGCCTCGGTCGTGTGTTCAGTCACCACCAGCTGACACAGCCTCAACAGCGCCTCGGTCGTGTGTTCCGTCACCACCAGCTGACACAGCCTCAACAGCGCCTCGGTCGTGTGTTCCGTCACCACCAGCTGACAGCCTCAACAGCGCCTCGGTCGTGTGTTCCGTCACCACCAGCTGACACAGCCTCAACAGCGCCTCGGTCGTGTGTTCAGTCACCACCAGCTGACAGCCTCAACAGCGCCTCGGTCGTGTGTTCCGTCACCACCAGCTGACACAGCCTCAACAGCGCCTCGGTCGTGTGTTCAGTCACCACCAGCTCACACAGCCTCAACAGCGCCTCGGTCGTGTGTTCCGTCACCACCAGCTGACACAGCCTCAACAGCGCCTCGGTCGTGTGTTCCGTCACCACCAGCTCACACAGCCTCAACAGCGCCTCGGTCGTGTGTTCAGTCACCACCAGCTGACACAGCCTCAACAGCGCCTCGGTCGTGTGTTCCGTCACCACCAGCTCACACAGCCTCAACAGCGCCTCGGTCGTGTGTTCCGTCACCACCAGCTGACACAGCCTCAACAGCGCCTCGGTCGTGTGTTCCGTCACCACCAGCTGACACAGCCTCAACAGCGCCTCGGTCGTGTGTTCAGTCACCATCAGCTCACACAGCCTCAACAGCGCCTCGGTCGTGTGTTCAGTCACCATCAGCTGACACAGCCTCAACAGCGCCTCGGTCGTTTGTTCAGTCACCATCAGCTGACACAGCCTCAACAGCGCCTCGGTCGTGTGTTCAGTCACCACCAGCTGACACAGCCTCAACAGCGCCTCGGTCGTGTGTTCCGTCACCACCAGCTGACACAGCCTCAACAGCGCCTCGGTCGTGTGTTCCGTCACCACCAGCTCACACAGCCTCAACAGCGCCTCGGTCGTGTGTTCAGTCACCACCAGCTGACACAGCCTCAACAGCGCCTCGGTCGTGTGTTCAGTCACCATCAGCTGACACAGCCTCAACAGCGCCTCGGTCGTGTGTTCCGTCACCACCAGCTGACACAGCCTCAACAGCGCCTCGGTCGTGTGTTCCGTCACCATCAGCTGACACAGCCTCAACAGCGCCTCGGTCGTGTGTTCAGTCACCACCAGCTGACACAGCCTCAACAGCGCCTCGGTCGTGTGTTCCGTCACCACCAGCTCCCACAGCCTCAACAGCGCCTCGGTCGTGTGTTCCGTCACCACCAGCTGACACAGCCTCAACAGCGCCTCGGTCGTGTGTTCAGTCACCACCAGCTGACACAGCCTCAACAGCGCCTCGGTCGTGTGTTCAGTCACCACCAGCTGACACAGCCTCAACAGCGCCTCGGTCGTGTGTTCAGTCACCATCAGCTGACACAGCCTCAACAGCGCCTCGGTCGTGTGTTCCGTCACCACCAGCTGACAGCCTCAACAGCGCCTCGGTCGTGTGTTCCGTCACCACCAGCTGACAGCCTCAACAGCGCCTCGGTCGTGTGTTCCGTCACCACCAGCTGACAGCCTCAACAGCGCCTCGGTCGTGTGTTCCGTCTGACACAGCCTCAACAGCGCCTCGGTCGTGTGTTCCGTCTGACACAGCCGCAACAGTCAAATTATGCATGTCCGTCGGCAGTCAGCAGACACAATTCCTGCCTAATTCCACGGCTCATGACGTAACGGTACCGGGGGCTCGGTGGAGCACTGGATCCGGATACCCCAGTGTTTGAGTCACGCCGACTCGACCCTTCTGCTGGGCAGAGTCACCGGCGGGTCGCGTGACTCAGTGGGTCAATGGCGGAAGGAGGGGGAGTCCGAGTGCTGACTAATGGGGTCTCAATCGCCCCTCCCCCGGCTTCTATCACTAATGGTGACAGAGGTCGTGACTCAGCGGCTGCAAATGTCGGTGCCTCGAGTGGTGCTGGCTGGCCGCTGAGGGCGTGTACGAGCTCGTATACGCCAAATGTGCGTCAGCTATGCTACTAGATACATCGGAAATGCGAAACAATGCCACGTGCATTGCGAATGCGTCACGAAGGCATTCCAGGAAGTAGGTCGAAGGATACACACTGTGCATCAGCACCATGGGAACCTGGGAAGTGGCACACCTCACTTTTTCCAGCAGTTGTAGCGTTTTTCATTGGTAACGTCCAGAGACGTGCTATACACGCACTTGGACGTGTGAGGAACTCGGAGCCGAGTGGTGGAAGCTGTACTAACACTGGATCTACTAAGCGCAACATTGCGCTCTTTTTCACAAACACCAGCTACCAAACCAATAAAGATCTTCTAAGACACAAGTTACTGACGAAGCTTATCACGGAGTCTTATTCATTTCAGAACAGAACGCCGCGCTATAGGTCGCCTGTGGAGGTGTGAGGCGCAAGTTGCATTATGAGTATGCTTACGTCATGCATATGCAATGCATGGCTGGAGGGCGCGATGTTTTTGTTGTGAGCAATAACAATCCCTCTAATATCTTGTGATTACACCTGTGGCGATTTTTCACAGGACTCAAAGCCTACCTCAAACACAAATAAAGCAAAAGGCAATATTTAGGCATCTGTGGTAAATAATTGACAATTGATCAGTGATTCTGAACCCGGGAGGCGCCCCTCCCGGGAGGGGGGGAGTAGGTCTGATACGACACGAATGGTTTTCGATGACAAGGCGCAGAAAAAGCTCGGTTTGCAGGTAGTCAGCAAGTTTTGACTAAAAGTAAAAGTCCGGTTTAACATTTCCGCACGACTTCGGCGCGCAATGCCTTGTCATTTATTCAGGATAATGTGTGCAGAGGTGAACAAAAAGGATAATATTCAGGATAATGTGTGCAGAGGTGAACAAAAAGGATAATATTCAGGATAATGTGTGCAGAGGTGAAAAAAGTATCAACACGGCAACGTACGACGGTGGAAATTTACCACTGCGGGCCATTCCTCCCTGGTGGAAACTGGTCCCCGGAGACTAGGAACAAGCAAACTGCTGGTTTGATTCGAGCTTCGGAAAAAAATATTATTTACGACTTCTCGAAAAAGTAAAACCTGCCGAATTCCTCGAAAAAAGATGAATCGCCCAAAATGAATTGCAATTTGCTCCCCATCCATCCCATTTCCCCCAAGACACGCATGTAGTTTTTTTTGCATGTAAAGGAGTTCCTTAACGTCGTACAAAAAAACTTCGGCAGCGGCAACTTTCCATCGGAAATAGCCTATGGTGGAAATTGGTGGAAAGGCTTTTGACCGACACACAGACGCTAGAATGTCAAAATTTTGTGCCGGCCGGATGCACATGATTTTTTGCGTTTCTGGTAAGTCGTGAAAACGACATTTCCATTCGCATTTCATTTGTTTGAAGCCATAACTTTCAAAATGTAGAGGCGAAACACCGCCAACGACGGTGGGCGAGAGATTATGATAAAAATAGGAAGAATGAATGCAGGGTTGTTATTATAAAATGTGTATATCAGGTACCGCTTCATGTTATTTGTAAGATGGCTTTTCACAACTGTACATTTTTTCTTCAGCTCGCGCTTATTGCTTCCCTCGCTTATTTTGCATCTCTTTCTCGTATTTTCTCACAAGTAATTTCCGGTTAAGTGCGTTTTCACGGTTTCATCCATCAACTGGATTACCTGCGGCTGTTTGCCGCAAGGTGTCACTAGTGAGCCACGCTATTCTGACGCTATGCATCATTATAAAGAGCATGCAATGATTTGCAAATAGTCCATACGGTATATTTTATGCAGATAAATTATATTACAACCGAAGATATATCACGCCGTCTAGATTTAAAAAATATATTGAGAATTAAACCAGATGATGGAGGGAACCGCCAACAATTGGATCTGTACCCGCCTTAGGTTTAAGACCTTGAAGAGTGTGTTGACCACGGTTCTTCCGAGTTGCCGGTTTTGGGAATTTCGAGGTTTTTGTGAAGGTGCTGTGAGAATAGGTGGTAGGATAATCATATTTGCCGAAGCGGAAGAGAGCTGGGGAGAGGCTTTCCCCTTCTGAACAGAAAGTGCGTTGTGGGTATCCGAGATGTACCTTTAATGGCAGGCCCGACAGCTTTAGGATACAGAACAAGAGGAGGCATGGAGGTCTTCAAAACGCCAGAGTAAAAAATTATGGCTTTGAACCGGGAGCGAGGTTTGCAAGCTATGCTCCTGTAGAACAGGTAAGTCATATGACAGCATGCCAGTGCAGCTGAATGGAATATGATAAGAAATGTTTTCCAGGAAACAAATGACAGTAATTGTTGAGTGTTCCCCTCAGGCTTTTCTGATGCCAACCACTTGTGCCAGCTGACTGCTAGCTAGCCAACCAGTGTGGGAAAAGTGGTTCGCTGACCTGGAGTCGGAGAAAAAAAAGAAGGATATTCCTGACCATAGAGTCGGATAATAAAAAAATGGCCTCGGACCCCCCCCCCCCACAAAAAAAAAATTGGCCCCCCTAAAAAAAATGCTGGAGAGCAGAAGTGGTGTCTTTGGAGTGGTGGAAAAGTTATGGCGGAAAATTTCGTTGGTGGAATTTGTGACCATTTTTCACCTCTGAATGTTTGTGCCGAGTGGGCATCGCGGTGGCTAAAGCCGGCAATTTTGTTGTGTGAAATGTATGCTAATAGCATGTTTAAGCGTATTGGGCAATATGTTTATCTTGTTCGCGATATTCGCGTACCTTCACACCAATGACACCATTTCATCCATTTTCGACCACCATGCGTGCTTTTATTCTGGGATACCAGGTATTCACTGACATGACACTTCCCTTCACAATAGACCATAAAGTATGAGGTTATACAATGGTTTTACGTCGTTTTAGGGCCAATTCTGCTGATTTGCACTTACTTATATCATATCACACCCCTCTCGCTGTCTGCTCACAGGAAGCTAAGCCTGCAGATGTGCACCGTATGACTGTGCATCATTACACAGCTGTCCGTCGTAACTTGCCGCGGTCAACACTTTCGTGCGGCGGCGTTGCAATTCTTATTCACCTTTCTGTTCCCTTTAGTCAACTCATACTCAATGCTGAATTGCAGTCTGTGGCCGTTTGCGCTGACCTAGGGTGACTGAAAGTTACATTAGTTTCGATATGTTTTCCATTTTCAGAAGACTTCCCTGTGGGAGATCTAGGTGCACTTTTCCAACAGCTTTGTCCACCGATCATGCTTTGCGGTGATATTAACTGTCACAACATGACTGGGGGTGCACATCATCCACATCATCACATCATCCAGAATCATCATCCAGCAGGAAAGGCGGAAAGCTAGAGGATTTTATTCACCGACACAGTCTCATTCCTTTAAACACTGGACACACCACTCATTTTTACCCTCGAGCTCTAGGTTGGTGATTGATCTCTCCATTTGCTCTCCAAGCATTGTCGACAGGTTTGCATGGAACGTCGAAAGAACCCCGGGAGGCAATGATCATTTCCCCATATAGCTCACTATCAGTACTCCCCATCCAGGAGTGCGCATACCCAATGGAACATGCAAAGAGCGAATTGGCCGGGTTTTACAAAGGCATGCTTTTACTATAACACACTGGACGGAGATGACGGTAATATGCTTACACATCACATCACATCCGTCATAATTTCGTCTTCGAATGCTTTTATTCCCTTGGCTTCACACAGTCATCGGCGCATCCTTGTCCCGTGGCCGGCGGATGCCTGCACAATTGCTATCAGGCAACGCACAAAAAAGGCTTTCAGATAATTCGACAAATCATGCACCACATCATACCTCATAAATTATAAATGTGTTGAGGCGAACGCAAAGCAAATTATCCAAGACAGCAAGCTCTGATCTTGGCAGAAATATATCATACAAATATATAGATTTACTCCTGTCCCAGACGTATGGCGGCGCATCCGTCAACTTAATGATCGCAGCCTGGCTACGCTGACACGTGTTTTAGGATCAGACGGACTATTTACAGCCCCATTACATGTCGCAAAAGTTTTAAAAAATGCTTTCTAGAAACGCTACCAAGAGGGATGTCAAGATCTTATATTTGTACGGGGTAGGAAGCGCGAAGAGCGCAAGCCGGTTTCTTTTTCACGTCATCCAACCTTGTTTACAACGACACTTTTACATTCAGAGAACTTTATCAAGCTTTGGCAACATTGAAAAATACAGCACCTGGTCCTAATTTAATTCATGAAATGCATAAAAATGTACAGCACCGTTCACTGTATACGATATCAAAGTCATTTAATCTGATACGGACCAGCGGTGACTACCCCGATAGCTGGCGCGAAGCTATTGTAATCCCGATTTCAAAATATGGCAAGTAAGGTACTGATCCATTGGACTACAGACCCATCTCCCTTACATCCACTCTTTCCAGACTACTAGACAATGGTAAACTTTCGACTTACTTGGTATCTCGAATCAAATTGTATCCTTGCCTATGTCCAGTGTGGTTTCCGACGAACGCGAAGTTAAACACCAGTCGGTATTTCTTCAGTCCGCCTGATAATCTTATAAGCATTCTTCTCCACGCATTTGCTGTCAACCAGTTTCATGAATGACGTCTTAGCGTGTCGCAGTCTGTCAGGAAAGGATCGCGTGACGCCCCGTCCCCACAGAAGTCACGTGGACGTATTCAGTCGCGTGAGTCGTCACGAAGAATACCAGAGAATTAAAAATAGTGCGAGGCCGCGTGCGTCATGCATGTCGGTACGTGCGTGGGTCCTGTGCCCAGCGGTGGACGCAGGCCAGCTCCACACACTGCAGTCCTCTGGAGACGACCACTGCTGCTCTGCAGCTGGTGCGGCGCCAGCCACGTCAGCTGCAGATTAGGGTGCCCCATTTTGCACCAATCATGCAAAAGTGCGCCGTATTGTTGTGTTTCCCATGATTTATGGTGCGCTGAATCCAATGGTACCAAAATTATCAAAATCCAAAAAATGTTAGGGGCCGCGAATTTCATTTGAAATTTGGGTATTTCAGAAAAATTCAACAAAACCAACATATTCGGTCATAGCGCAGCTCCTGACCGGTGCCGAACCACAAAACAAGTTTATTTAGACCGATTGGCTTAGAACTCAATAGCTTAAACACATTTTCATGCACTGAGGTCACAAGATCACATTCAATGACGGGTCAACGATACGATTTTGATCAAAAGGACCCTTTCCCAGGGAATATTGAACATTTGCTGTACTATTTATCATTCATATACAATGACAACAAACTCCGAGTGATATGCCAGTCACTTTCAGTCTTTTCAGTCACTTGCTGGCTTGCACTGTGGTATTTTGACAACTTGCTGCACGGGTGGCCCATTTCTACAAGTGGTAGGTACATACGGAAAACGGATAGCGTGACAGGGACTACCTACGTTTTCAGGTTCGAGAACGGCCTACATCTTCATCAGCTCAGATTTTTTTAAACATGGAATTTTGTTCCTATGACGCTCCACCGCCTGCATTACATCCTGCAGCAGCTCCTCATCTCTGACGAGACCGGCAAAGTCCTGCACCATCTTCACGCCCCTTTCAGCGACGTCGTTGGTAACCTTCAACGTCGCTATGAACTTCTTGAACGCGGTGAACTCGTCGCTGTCACCCCAGAGGGCCGCTGGACACTGCAGCCAGGTTGCGCCCGAGATCTTCAGCTCCTTGAAGATAAACCATGACCGCTCGTCTACCAGGTCAGGGAGCCGAGTTTCCTCACTGATGACTACTTCGTCGTTGGAGTAGTCGTCAGTCTCTTCCAGGTTGGCCAGCTTTTTCGCCATCTCTTCCCTTTCCACGTCAGGAAGACTGCCGCTGCATAGCGCCATGATGGCAGTCTGCGGCCTCAGATACCATAGATGTCTCTTCACGACTCGCAGAGCGGCCTGGGCCACTTCGCTGTCGACGGCCTGGTACCGGCGTAGGTCGTGGTGCAGCTGCAGGTCGTTTATCGGCGCGTCAGCTGCCACTGGTGACTTGAGCCACGCTGACGTGTAGAGGAGTGTGATGAAGGCTGTGACCCTCTGCAACTGTGCACACAGATCCTCACTCAACTTGAGCTGGTAGCTGAACATGAACAGCTTGATGTAGTAGATCGCCTGAAACGACACAACCGGCGCATAGGTTTATGGGACTGGGAATATTCTAAATATGTCTGAATTTATGACGTCAAACACCACAGGCGCGACTTTCATCGATACAGGATTCGCAAGGGAAAGACCCGCAGTTGTATGATAGGTTGCTACGACATGAAAACCAATAAATCTGGTTTATATTGTCACCTTCGATGTTCAGACTCTGCAGAAGGCACGTACGCACAAGAGGAATAATGGAATGCTGTTCGGAATGACGACTTGAAAATTTTAATTGAGTTACGAAAAATAGCGTTATTTTCCCGAGAGAGGAGGAACATGCTTTTGCCATCCATCGTGCGTGATGACAGGCACCCGGACGCATGAAGCGTGCTCCGCGTGGCGGTTCCTGCCCGAGGACGAGCAGCGTGATCTCTGCGACTTCTCGATAGTCGTGTCTGGCCCATTTGGTGACAGTGCCGAGGAACTGGACCGTCCGGTCTCGAAGCTGAAGCAGCCAGTCAGACTCTGGGAAGGCTCCGAGATCTAGGCGGGTAAACTCCTTGTGATTCAGGTCATCCCACCTGCGATAGAAGTTATTGGTCAGCTGGGAGTGGCAAAAGTGATCAGCTTCCGTATCAACCCTCTCAGGTACGAAGGAAAGTGAAATACGTGCGGGACCTACTAATCTGTATGTTGAACTGGATTTTTTTAAAAAGTTGTATTTGGTTGTAAGAATGTTCACAGAAACGTGCCTTCTTCCCAATATCTCGAAGAGTGGATCTGTTGGGGATGTTGTCTTCCCAAAGACCGTTCCAGAAGCAGCGTTTAGCACCAGATCCATGATGTGATGGCGACAACCGAGGCGCAGAAGTTGACGATCCAGCAGAACCTCCAGTCGTACAACAGCACCCTGTATGCGTCCGGTATTGGACGACGTAGTGTCGAAGCAGAGGGCCGCGACGTTGGCGGTACAGCCCCAGTCTTGTAAAGCGCGAATTGTAGCGCGTGCCTGGCTCAGTCCGGTGCTGTCCTCCACAGGTGGGACGGCAAGGAGCTTGCCCTCCTCTATCCCGTGCCCAGAGATGAGGATGGGCAGCCGGTGTTGCTCTCTCCTGGTACTATCCTGTACAACGTGATACATTTCAGTAATGGATATAGTAAGGTCAGTTTCTATAGGATTAAAATCAAGTTAGCTCGATGAGTGTTTGTTTGGTAATTGTGGCATCTGGATTAAAGGCACTGTGACATACACAAAGATCTCACGATATCGAATGTCCCAACAATTTGTTCAAAATAAGCTGGTGCTAACCTTGACGATCTTTCCATCCCAATGTACGATGACATGGTCTGGAGGTACGAAGGCCGTCTTTACTTCATCTGCCACGTGACGCCGGTGCGAGGCTCGTGTGCGGCGCGCAGTTTCCGTCGATATACTGAACTGGTTGAGGTCAGGTGGAGTGTCCGCTGAGCGCAGGCCGCGGCCACAACCGCGGCCAGCTGAAGACGGTGTGATTAAAGTGAACGGAATGCGCACCCTGGTTCAATAAAAATGTTGCACTACTGTGGTTTAAAAGAGCAGTTCATTTTTTTTTAACTGTGCAGGTTTTGGATGTACCTGTAAGGTATATAGCAGGAAATATAACCAGGGATTACAAGTGAAAACATTGGAAATAATGGGCGATGACGGCATAAGAAAATGAATGTAAGGTCATTCAGGCATAATCAAGTACGAACCTGTTGGTTCGACAGGCGGAACCGATCTGCAACTTCTAGAACAGCAGGAGCTTGGAGGATGTGTCTTGGAAGGTGGATGGAAATGCTTTTGGCGTGTCGCTTTACCCGCGGCTGCGCTGCCGCCGCTTCTGCATCTTCGTCGTCAGTCTCATCTGCTGGTGTTTCTTCGGCATGTGCTTCTGTGAGTGGGTCTTCATTATTGGATGTGGATGCTGAGCTTGTGGATGCAGTTCCACCAGCTCGTCTTCGTTCGGCGTCGTTCCTGGCTTGCTGTTGTCTTTTCTTTTCTTCGAATTTCTTGTCATTACCACTCATATATCCCAGTCGCGGTCCGCGCTGATCTATATAGAAAGCTATATCCAGCTCACTCTCTTTCGGCGAAAGCAATCGATTTCGCCTTATCTCCTCGATGGCGTCTGCCGCTCCGATATCCCATAGCACGTCTAATTTTGAGGTGAATTTGTCTACCTTGTCCTGGGACGCCTTGCTCTTACTCTTCTGCAGCAGCCGCCACTCTCCCCACAGTTTTTCGAGTTTTATCCAACAGTTTTGCTCTGTCATAGTCTTGATCCTCGCCATGTCCCAGAATGGTAGAACGTTCGCCACCGTTTCTTTGATTGCCCCCATTCTGTCTTCTGTGCTCATGTTTGCATGGAAAAACAGCTTCAGCACCTGACGTGCGGTTGGGAGCTTGCTTCCGCCTATAGAAGAGTTTGGATGGCCAACTAGGTACGTTGCTGTTGACGCCCTAGTTGCAGGCGCGCTGGGTGAAGACTGTGTGGCGTCATCACTTTCCTCTTCACTTCCCGCCATGATTTTCACGGAAACAAAGCGGGATAATGTGGATTATGAAACAGTTCTGTGGGGAAAAGGAGCAGTTGAGTTATAGCTATCACCAAGAGATCAGTAGTAGGTATGTGACATTCAGACCATACACGAAGGTTGGTTTGTATCGTTAGTGACATGGAAAAGTATTTTATTTTAAAGGCCCATGCCATACATTTTGGACGAATGTATGTGAAAATTATGAGATTTCTTAACTGATATTTCGTTTCAGTATCACTCTCTCTCTTCTACTTTCCCCTACAAAAATACATTGCATAGGCAGTAAGCACGACGTATATTTATTTATCAACAAAACCAATAGCCAAATACAAATTTGTGCACATGATGATGACATTTCACTCCTTGTAGAAATGAGTCACTCACTCGTGCTAAATGTGGTCAGAAGCATCACGATACCATTCTTATGGCAGAAAGTGACTGACATATCACGCAAGCCTGTTTTTATTGCATCCGAATGCAAAGCAATCAATAAAAATTGACAATTATCTCTGTAAAGCCAATTTCTGGCCCAAATTCTACCGTTGACCTCACATGGAAAATGACTTTATGACCTCAGTTCACGAAAATTGGTTTAGGCTATTGAGTTATAAGCCAATCGGGCTAAATGAACTTGTTTTGTGATTCTAGACCGGTTAGGAGCTGCGCTATGTCCGAATATGTTTGTTTTGTTGCATTTTTCTGAAATACCCAAAGTTCAAAACAAATTCGCGACCCCTATAATTTTTGGATTATGATAATTTTGGTACCATTGGATTCAGCGGACCATATATAATGGGAAACACAACAATACGGCGCACTTTTGCATGATCGGTGCAAAATGGGGCACCCTACTGCAGATGGTCCGGTGCTAGTGGCATTTACTCCTGCCGTCGAAGCGCCGAGCGTGTTGACTGTTGGCAGTGCTGCATTATTTGTACTAGTGTTCATAAGGAATACATTGTTGGATAGGTAGGAATGTGCTACAGACATTTAACGTCGTCGGAATTAGAGCTTCAGGGACCAGGAGCTGCTGTCAGATGAGGTGGCGTGCGGCATAGGTTTCTTCCCTGAAGTAAATTTTTCCACCTGCTTCTTTCCTTGAACATTATGGGGTTGTCATACCATAAAATCCCAGCAATCAATAGATCTTCCCCTGAACATTTTCTACGTAAAATATTATGACTTCGAAATTGACAAGAAGTCGTGGACCTAAGCCCTCGACGCCATCTGCAATCATTTTCCCCAAGGTATATTTGAAGAAAAAAACCAATGCAGGTGCCAAATATAAGTTCTGAAGCAGCTGAAAAATTTGCGTTGTCAAATATATAACGATCACAGGGGTGGAGTTTGGCCACTTGCGGATCTAAAGGGGGGGGACACGGGGCGATCCCCCACAAGGTGATTTTATGCCGAAATTTTGCACTAAAATGGTATTTTCTCGAAATCTTAGAACATTGTATGACACACATATTGTCTTAAGCAAACCCGACGGGTATTAACTGTTTAAATCCGATTAGTTTTTTCTTCGAAATCGGATATTTGTATTCCCCTCCCCAGCCAGGCTTTTGGATCCGCCCCAGAGTTTAGCTCCAATCTCTTCACTTACAAACGCGGTAGAAAGTCTCAATGACGTCGCAGGGAAAATGCCGAGTAATTTTCAATTCATTTTTTATTTGTAATTTTCCATCCAGATATTATCCCAAATTAGGCCTTATTTTCACCATGGCGGATCCCGGCGTCGGAAAACGTGTCTAAGTGCGCTTCCCGCCACCGACGCGCCGTCATAAAGTGTTCAAGCTTAATAAGAGCCACAGGGGCCCTCTGGGTTAAGCCTATCTAGAAAAGATACTAGAAAAGTACATGCTCTCACCCCAAGCAATCCATTATTTCAAGTTCCGAGGGAGCTATATATTCCAGACTATCTAGCACCATTCGCCTGATATTGCATAACACACTTCTCAACAATTACAAACACCTCCAATCATGCCCATTGTGCTATCATAGCCAATCTCATCAGTATCACATCCCGAAGGAATGTGATGAATCCACTGCTAGGTACACCCTATGTAAAATTATAAAGTGTTTAGATTTAATAAGAGACCCAAGGGTCAATCCAGTTCAGTCTGTAAGTGGAAGATACCATACGCCTGGTAAAAAGACCCACCCCAACCATCACCACATCCTAAAGAAACGATCCAACAACATCCCACACACCTATCAATGCCTATCTACCCTAGCTATCCAGCCCTATTCCCTTGATCCCTCTTAACACATGTGGATTGAATGCCTTACCAATAATTTTCAAACTGCATCCATGCCTGCTTAAAGGGGTCTGTGCCGTGCACACTTACTTAGCATAAATCTCACCCCATCCATCACAAATTAGAACTCAAAAACAAGATTTTCCTGTTTAAAAAACTTGTCCACCATAATTTTAAATACATTCAGTGAGGAACTCCCCACAACATCAGCAGGCAGCCTATTCCACTGATCAACAACCCTTTGACTGAAGACCTGTTGTCGCTTAACTGTCCTACGCCTCAACTTGTCCAACCTGAATTGATGACCCCTATGTGATACTTTAAACTGAAGAGCGTCATTCAAATTGACCTGATCTAGCCCTTTCACAATTTTGTACATTTCAATCATGTCCCCCCTTAATCCTATACTTGAGTGAGTACATATCTAGTGCCAGAAGCCCTTCTCCATATTCTAAGTGTTTGTGAGCGTGTTTTTATTGTTGTCTACCGTGTTTACTTGCGTTTCACTGTGTTTGTCTGCGTCAAACTGCCGTCCAGCTCCAGACACGTTGCTGACGTGAAGTGACTGGCTTTGATTTAATTGGGTCCTGATTCACCGGTGAATCAAACCCGACCAGCCTCACCACACTCAGTGGGACCCCATCCCAGCCAACAGCTCATGACGCATTCAGTTTGCTGATGGTGAGGCTCGGCTCGGCCAGAGTGACAGGCCGCGACTTGACCGCCGCCGAGCTGACGACAGGCGGTCTGAGGCTGGCTTGTTCTGTCGCCACGTCGTCTCTCAGCTCATCTGACATCCGCCGAGCTGACGACAGGCGGTCTGGGGCTGGCTTGTCCTGTCGCCACGTCGTCTCTCAGCTCATCTGACATCCGCCGAGATGACGACAGGCGGTCTGGGGCTGGCTTGTTCTGTCGCCACGTCGTCTCTCAGCTCATCTGACATCCGCCGAGCTGACGACAGGCGGTCTGGGGCTGGCTTGTTCTGTCGCCACGTCGTCTCTCAGCTCATCTGACATCCGCCGAGCTACGACAGGCGGTCTGGGGCTGGCTTGTTCTGTCGCCACGTCGTCTCTCAGCTCATCTGACATCCGCCGAGCTGACGACAGGCGGTCTGGGGCTGGCTTGTTCTGTCGCCACGTCGTCTCTCAGCTCATCTGACATCCGCCGAGATGACGACAGGCGGTCTGGGGCTGGCTTGTCTTGTCGCCACGTCGTCTCTCAGCTCGGCAGCGAAGTTGGAGCCGACAGCGGAGAAGCAGCTGTTGAGGCATTGAAACCTAGGCGTCCGTAGGAGAGGCATGCCCGCTGATCCGGACGACGTCATGTAGAGTCGCTTGAATATGCACCAGGCGTTCTGGCCGAGGAACTCACGGCGCGCAGCCATCAGCAGGCTCTTCAGAGTTCCCGAGATGACAGGGGCGTGCTCGGGATTCCAGCTTGCACAGGCTTCTCTAGACTGCGAGCGTTGCGTTGCGCTCGGAGATTTTCTGTAGTGGCGGGTTGTCGGTGATCCACAGACAGTCTGAGCGCCGGACGCGCCTGATCCGAATCGGACAGCGGCGGCCGATGACTGTGATCCACACCCTCATGAAGTGGGATCTCATGCCGTTCACGTTGCTGCCGATGAACAAGGCGGCCCCAGTCTGCGAACAGGAAATTCAGGCAGATGGCGTCCCGACTAGCGCCGCGTCTGCGTCTGGTGGCACTTTCCGTCACGCGTTTCCGTCGTCTGCCAATATTGGCCTGGACGCAGAGGTGCGAAGGTGCACACCGCTCACTTGCTTACGGTGCAAGCGACAGAAGGCGGACCCTCATCAAATACTCTTCGCTCGGTCGAGAGCTAAATAAAAATTGTAAACAAAAATCAGCAAACAGCAATAAGCACAAATTTCAAGATTTGTAATATTATTTGCCAATTTTGTCCAGTTATCCCACATGCCAGGTGTATTAATTAATTGATGTTATTTCTGATATTTTATAACTTTTGTGTTTTATGTATTGCTCCCCCCCCTCCCCCTTCCCCCGATTCACTCGAGATCTCCATCCATCCATGCGTGTAGGTGTGTGTTGGTAGCACATTTTAGCTGGTAGGTATGCAGTAGTTGTCGAGTGATCGAGGAGGCAAACTCCGGTATTCTGAACGTTCCTGTTGTGAAGGGAAATTGCTGGTAATTATATCCTTGCATCAAAGGGCTGTGTCGCATTCTGCTGCTCGTCATCCTCTAAAGACCCTAACTGGTCATTCCAGTGGTCTATTGCAGCTTTCCCGCACCTGCAAGGAGCAAGCATTTAGAAAATCCCGCTGTGCAGAACCATGGCAAGCCTAGAGGCCTGTTTACACGCGGCAGAAACCAGACTCCCCGCAGAATCGTGACGTTGGCAGGACTGAGCAGGACACGGCAAACCCAGCAGAATCGAGCAGAACCCGACGTCGGCGACGTCCGCCGCCTCTGACGTCACATAATAAATGGATGACGTCACGCAATGCATCAGCCATAGCGATTATGATTTTGTAGCTTTGTCGACTTGAAATATTTCAATGAAATAAATTGAAATGAAATAAATTGAAATAAATTGTGCCTTCCCTTGTCCTTTGTAATTTTCCCTGCACTGCAATCCAAATAAATGCAAAAGGTGGTATACCTGATTCACGTGTTTTTGTTTGTTTGTGTTTTGGAAGGAGGCTAACGACACCAAGTATAGTCTGTTCAGGGATAGAACTTTGTGCACTTTTGGTGTTGCTGATGCAGCACCAATTGTCAAGTTTAACATTAGGCCTTTGTTGTTGTCTTTGCCCTTGACGTCAGAGTCTGCCGCCGCCTGATACTTTCCGCCGCCGCCTGCTAACTATTGCCGCTGCCTTTCAATTTCTGCCGCCGACGTCGCGAACGTCGGGTCTGCAGACGAAAGGTCCTGCCGGAATTCTGCCGCGTGTAAGCGAGCCTTAAGTAAGTATTATTAAGACGCTCATTAGTTGTCAGCCTCTCAGGTACTTCCCTCGGCCACTACATAGTTAGATTCCCTTCCTGCTTGCAGCTCCTGATAATAACAGCCGCATACTCACGTAAATCAAATGGCACTAAGCCTGCGAGTCAGCTGTGTATTTTCAATCGGAGTAGGCGGAGGCCAGTTGTTACTGCAGCGCAGTACATTTTCCCACACTTAAGATATTCAATGTGAAAAAGCCTCTTGGTCAAGTTGGGTTGTGCCATCTCACTGGAACGTGCTGTGCAAAGCCACGTGTATTACCCTGGGCCGGCTCCCCGCCAGAGGGAGGAACGTCACCACGCTCTCTCCCGAGAACCCTCTCGCTTGGGACAGGACCGATTGGCCGCCTCGATTATGCCACCGACCGTTTCCCCAGGCAAATAGCGGAAACCGTCTGTTAGACCGCGTCCTTACTGATGTTTTTCTGGTCTGCCCCAGTAGGGTGCCCCAGTCAACATGTCTTTTGTTTTACAATGGAACTGTGGAAGCATCAGGACCAGTCTCCAGGCGCTACAGAGTTTACTACATAACCCGAACCCGGCTGTTGTATGTCTGCAGGAGATGAAGCTTACACTACAAACCCCGTTTCATCGAAGCAAATACCGGGTTTTCGCAGGGACAACGAGGCCGATATTGTTTCGCATGGAGGCGTCATGTCAACGGTGCGCAACAGCGCCTTGCTCTGAGCACCTCCCTCCAGGCGGGGGCTGCGGTATTCCTTTTTGGCTATCGCTCGATCAGCATATGCTCTATATATCTCCCTCCTGGACCCCATCTGCCTTCTACAGCACTCCAATGGCTTATAGCCGAGCTCCCCGCCCCCCTCCCCCGGGCGATGTGCCGACACCAATTTACGTGCACGAACCTTGAAATCGTTTGCTCTGGAGGAAGAGGAACCTTGTGTTTTACGACGCATTCAACTACTAGGTCATATAGCGTCGCCAACCTCTCACGCCGATTGGTCGCAGGTGGACTCGGAAATCCCGCCGGTTGCGGGGTTCGAATCCACCATCTTACAATCACGAGCCCATTATCATACGACTGAGCTACCGCAGTCCCTTACTTTAGAGGAATCCCTCAGTATTCTTAATACGGGCGCACAAATCCCATATGCCACTAACATCAGGAAATGCATCTGCGCCGGACCCGATCATTGCAAACCGGCAGCTAGAACAAAGCTTCCATCGGTTGGTTGACGACGATCCCCGTGGTAGCGACCACTTCCCCGTTTGGATGGAATTTTCAGGAGCAGTCATTAAGACCAGGCCACAGCAATGGAATTTTAGAAAGACTGAGTGGTCGTGTTCCACTGAGTGGTCGTGTTCCACTGAGTGGTCGTGTTCCACTGAGTGGTCGTGTTCCACTGAGTGGTCGTGTTCCACGGCTGGGCTTCGGACACGCTTTAATGGATAGCTCTTCCCGTGCTATGCCTGTGGATATGCTTACGTATGTAACGATGTGATTTTAAAGGCATACCTCGCACCGCTGGTTCCTCTCGTCGTACACCCGTCCCGCGGTGGACTGGGGAGTACCCAGTAGCGATGAGGGGCTATGGTAGCAATTGCTAGGGCTAGGTACGATGGGAGGAGCTTGCATTTGTTGAGGGTGTTATGCAATAGCAAGTGGATGATGCTAGATAGGCTGGAATATAAGCTCCTAGGAACTTGGGATTAGGGATTGATTGGGGTGAGAATATGTACATTTCTAGTACCTTTTCTAGATAGGCTTAACCCAGATGGGCCCCTGTGGCTCTTATTAAGCCTTAACACTTTATGATGAGTGAGCGACGCTGTGCTCTGAAAAAAATGACCGCAATAGTACTACCAGTAATCTGTTAGCTTTTCAGAGAGGGAAGACGCCGCACAGTCCGTGAGGCAAAGGTGTCGTGGAGGGTGTACGTCAGCACGCTGAATCGCTCTGTGACCTTGTCGCAAGTGGTGTCGCAAATAAGATTTATTTCCGGGCGATGTCGGTCAACTGTACCGGCCATTCTGCACATGGACGGCGTCGTCGTTGTGAAGCCATTCCATGGTGCAAATCAAATCGCTGCAGCCCTTGCAGAACGCAGTGTGAACGGTAGCAGCTCCAGGTTGATACGACTTAAAGCTCATTACTACGAGGCTACTCCTGTTGACTTTAAAACTCGGCACCAACATTCGTATAATGTATTGCCGCCAGGAACACCAACCCGTGCCTTCATGCATTATGCCCTCCTAATAATTTTCAGAAACCTACACATATGTCCAGGGCGAGGATTCGCCTGTGATCCAGACGGGTAGATGATTTAGCTACATCTCTGACATAGAAGCTGTAGAAAAGCAGTTGCAGAATATAAAACCTAATAAAGCTTCTGGACCAGATGATATATATGCTAGGATCTGAGTGTGCTAAAGCTTTAGCAGTTCCCCTAGGTATAATTTTCGGACGGTCTATGGAATATTCTGAAGTACCTGAAGATGGGAGAAATGCAAACGTAGTACCAATTTTCAAAAATGGAAGTATGAAGTGTGTAGGAAACTACAGGCCAGTCAGTTTTACCTCAGTAGTTTGCAAGGTACTAGAAAATCTGGTCAAACAGAATGTTAAGTTTCATCTTGATGGGCACAACCTTTTAAGGGATACTCAACATGGATTTCGATCTTGAAGGTCTTGTTTAACTAACCTATTGGAGTTCATGGAGTATGTTACTAAAGAAGTAGACAATCGAAGCAGGATGGATGTTGTGTCCTTGGACTTTAGCAAAGCTTTTGATAAAGTTCCACATGGGAGGCTAATTCATCAGCTACAGCAACATGGGATTGTTGGAAAAGTTCTAGGTTGGATTGAAGCATGGTTGAGGGGAAGGAAACAAAGGGTAGTGTTAAATGGATGTAAATCTGATTAGAATGATGTTCTGAGTGGAGTACCACAGGGCTCTGTTCTAGGGCCACTTCTTTTTATCACCTTTGTGAATAACATTGAGGTAGGGCTGAGTAATAGAGTGTTCAAATTTGCTGATGACATCAAGCTGGTAGGAGTGGCAAACAGTAGTGATCACTCTAGTAATATTCAACTAGACTTGGAGGACCTAAAAAAGAGGGCTGATCAATGGCAGATGTCTTTCAATTATGATAAGTGTAAGGTTATGCATTTGGGGTCTGGAGGTGAGACTTTCAGACATACAATGGGAGGGAGTGAACTGGATGTTATTCAAGAGGAAAGAGACCTAGGTGTGTTGGTTTCAAAAGAACTTAAAGCAGAAAAACAATGTATCTCAGCTAGGAACAGGGCACTCAGAATGCTGGGACTCATTAATAGAAGTGTGAGATATAAGAGCAAGGAAGTCATGAAAACTATACTTAGCATACGTGCGACCCCACTTGGAATATTCTGTACAAGCATGGAGCCCCTACCTAGAAAAAGATATAGATATGTTAGAAAGAGTGCAGCGCAAAGCAACTAGACTCGTCAGTGGAATAGGTAACTTAGAATATGGAGAATGGCTTTTGGCATTAGATATGTA
This sequence comes from Ashinkailepas kermadecensis, assembly GCA_034440615.1. Classification (NCBI taxonomy): domain Eukaryota; kingdom Metazoa; phylum Arthropoda; class Thecostraca; family Neolepadidae; genus Ashinkailepas; species Ashinkailepas kermadecensis. Next base: position 59,958 of record JAOTOM010005139.1, on the reverse strand, counting down.
CTCACTCAAGTATATGAGATTAACGGGGACATGATTGAAATGTACAAAATTGTTAAAGACTAGATCAGGTCAATCCGAATGATGCCTTTCTATTTAGAGTATCACATTTCAGGTTAGACAAATGGAGGTGTAGGACAGTTAAGCGACAACAGGTCTTCAGTCAAAGGGATATTGATCAGTGGAATAGACTGCCTGCTGATGTTGTGAGGAGTTCCTCATTGGATGTATTTAAAAGTAGGGTGGACATTTTTTTAAAACAGGAAAATCTTGTTTTTGAGTTCTGATTTGTGGTGGAGGGGGTGAGATTTGTGCTAGGTGGGTGTGCACGGCGCAGACCCCTTTAAGCGGGCATGGATGCGGTTTGAAAATTGTTGGTATGGTATTCAATCCACATGTGTTGAGGGGGATCAGGAGAATAGGGCTGGATAGCTAGGGTAAATAGGCATTGATAGGTCTCTGTGATGTTGGTGGATGGGTGTGGTGATGGTTCTGGTGGGTCTTTTTACGGGCTTATGGTATCTTCCATTTACATACTTAACTGGATAGGCCCCTGTGGCTCTTAATAAGTATAAACTCTTTATGACTTTATAGAGTCTGCTGTCCGCTGTCAGTCAGTGTAGCATGACGTAAGCGTTTTATCGTGTACGTATGCTTAAGTATGTGACTTGGGCGCAGAAACTTGTAGCTAATTATATAGATGTATAGCTAAGTATCCTTAGAATTTGAGAGGAATGTCTCAGATTATTTCATCGGTAGCATATTACTAGTTATGGACTCCAAAGTATCGAGCCTGGTCGATGCGCCCTAAAACTGAAATAACCAACCAACTACTATGGACAGCTACCGATGTCAAATAAACCGACATTACCACAGAGGATCAGAGCTGTGAACGCACAAGAACATGATTTTTTAAAGCAGTCTGGATCCAACTTTGGCCCGAATCTGCATTTCAGCGTTGTGAAGCCCCGAGCCCATTCATGACTGGCGTGCCGACGACGGGAAACAGTGGGGGCGGGTAGTGTGGGGTTAGGGTGCTCGCCTTCCAGCCGAAGGCTGGTGTCGAGCACCCTAACTTGAGGTGCGAATCCAACCTGTCACTGCTCTTCTCCAGCAACCAGTCGACTTCAGAGATTGGCGGCAACGCTACGTGGCCAAATCAGTCGACGCTTCGTAAAAGCCAACAGCCGGCCAGGCAGGGTACAAATGTGCGGTCTTGGCCCTGCAGGTCCCGCGCCTCGCCGCCGCCACCACACGCTGAGATCACCGCCGTTCTGACCTGACCATACGACGCTGCACCGGAACCAGAGGCGCCCAGCGAAAACAAGCGCGCGATATCGGTGCCTTTGATGACGCGCCGCTCGCCAGGTAAGCCCGGCAGCGGCCGCCGGACTCGCTCCTCGGCCCGTCCGCCGTCTGCCGTGTATAGTAATCCGTATAGTAATCTCTCACATTGACAGGTCTGCCAATGACCGGGAGCGGTGTCGTGTCAGGTGCCGCCAAGTCCGACACACGTGGGCACCGAGAACATACCGCCGGCGTGTGGGCAACACATGTCCCGGCCGGCTGGCGGTGGCCTTCCAGTCTGCCCCAGAGAAAACAAAGGCGTCTGGGTGGCCGGTTCGGTGATGGATAGCCTCACATGATCCTTCCGCGGCAATATTTCGCATGAGGAGCGACCGTTAGCGGTGGAAAGGCTGCCACAAAAGGCGAGGAAGAGTGAGGATGGCGAGTCCTTGGGTGCTGCATCATCGAAACCTCCCAAGTAAAAGCTAATAATCAACCAGGAATACGAGCGAGACAAGGAACTCGTATGTGAGTCACCTCGTTGAATCAGCAGCGGCGGACGCAGAGACGGGATACCGCGGCAGCGGGCCCAAGTCAAGGTGACTGATCATGCAACTATCTGTCTTGCACCTATCTGTCATGCACCTATCTGTCTGACGACTGTCTTGCATTTACATCATCTGTCTAACATTTACAGGTGACCGGCAACCCGTATGTACCTGGAGGCCGTAGAGAAAGCAACTGGCCATATTGAGACTGCATCTGCTCTGGCTGCGAAACACGTTCGATCATGATGCGCCCCAAACTTGAGGTGCAGTGCAGTGACACACTCGGGGGAGGAGAGGAGGCTGGGGTAGAGGAGGTGACAATGGTCTCTCCATAAATGTTAATGTATAATACAACTTTGTTGCACTTGTGATGGAAATGGGCGAAAAAGTAGTATGCTGTTAGCTGGCTGCCTTCTTTATTGTTCAGCTCCTTAATTGTTGTTCAGCTCCTCTTTATTGTTCAGTTTGGCTACCTTCTTGTGTGTTTTAAGTTCATAACGAACATTGACTCGTTCGAGAACAAAAAATTATATTTTATCTTTTATTATCTTTGTTTATAATTATCGATTGTTATCTTATATTTTGGTCTCCTCCGGAATAATTTTTGAGTACACCCAGGCGCGCACCCAAGATTTTTCCATGGGGGCCCGGACCGAAAAGGGCACTTGGCCGGCTCCAAAGGGCACGTGACCGGCTCCAAAGGGCACTTTGCGGCCCGGGGCACACTGGAAGGTTTGTTGACCGGGGGGGTAGCAAACAATTTGTTTTAAAATTGCTAGAAAAATGATTTTTTGGCCGGAATGTCCCAAATTTAGCCCGAAAATCACCTGCCTTATGATAAAGCAGGTGATTTTTTAGCTAAATTTGGTACATTCCGGCCAAGAGGGCACTTTTCGGTCAAAAGGGCAATTTTGGCCAAAAGGGCACTTTGGTCTCATGGGGGGGCGGGCCCCGCCCCCCTCCGGTGCGCCACTGAGTACACCACGGGTGTAGTACATTTAAGTGAGTTCTTGACTTTAATAAACTAAACCATGGCACGTCAAGGTTTGTGAAGACTGTTGGCTTTGCGCTTTAATTCCGGCGCAATTGCATTTCGAACACCTTGTGATGCGACAAAGTCGTCCCTTCCAAATTTCAAACATTGTACTGGCGGGGCCGCCGTGGGAAGGGGAGGGGGGGGGGGCAGCAGAAGCCGGCTGTCACCCCATTCCAAGAATTAACGTGAACTCTATTACGTTGCATGGCAAATAATCGGTTGAAAATTTGTCCATGACCACTCAACGCGTCGTCGCCCCTGGCTCGGACCTTGAATTATTAAACTAGCCATTCAAGCCATTCAAGCCATTCACCTTTCAAGTTTGCCTTGAACTCTGTTTTTCCGATTGTTATTACCAGCTGTAATCTGATTCGTCTCCCGTGCTCAGCACCTACGGTTGTTGCAGTCTGCACCACCTGAAGCTGCACCAGTTGCACTATTGTTGAAGCTGGGCGAAGGCGTGGATCCGCAGCTGGGTCTGGCCGTCTGCCCTGTATCAAAGGTCGGCAAATAGCGTCGGCTCGCTCGCTTGATGATTAATTACGAACTGCTGTCTGAATGAGCTGGTCTAATCGCTTGATTGAAAAACCGGTGAGTTCTCGCGTCTCGTCCTTCGATAAAGCTGGCGAATACAAGCCCACTTGCAACCTTTCGCACGTTCAACTAGCGCATAGTTGATCATTTTTCCCATTGGATGTCTTCATGCTAGCAATGACTCAAATGTCTTAAGCATGCAAAGCCTCTCAAATGTGTGATTCAAGACTGGAACTGAGACCGAGAGTTGGACTGGGATTTTCCAGCCTTTTCATCGAACGCTTGACCAGAACGCTTGCATCCTGAGAACTGGTGGACGCTCCGCAAGATTGCTGCAGACGGCTGGTCCAGGTGCTGCGCACTTCTTCAGTCGATTTGGGCCCGGTGCTCTCCGTGAGCCCGACGAGTCAGCCATGGCCCCGGTGCTCTCCGTGAGCCCGACGAGTCAGCCATGGCGCCGTGCTGACTGCGGCGGGGTGGGGGTGGCACCAGGTGAGTACACACGTGGTCTAAATCCGAGCCAGGTGCCGGTCTAGCCTCATCGCCAACTACCGCGTGGTCGGGAATTCATAGGAGTGGTCAACAAGTTCATAGGAGTGGGAGCTAGGAGTGTTCAGCTGAGTCTAACGACCTGGGTGTACCTTCAGGCTACTCCTGCTTCCTGCAGCAGCGGTCTGAAATGAATGTGTGTCTTCAAGAGTGACCAGGAATGGCCGAGAATGTCCAGCACTAACTCATAGTGGTCTGCATCTATTTTGATATGTGCTGGGGTAGCCAGGGGTCGTTACAAAATCGTACTAGTGATCTGGACTCGTGGAACGAGTGGTGGAACTGGTGAGGACGGGCTGAGGTCGATGTGCGTCATATCTGGCCATTCGACGGCAGCATGCAGGCCATTCGTAAGCTGCCTGACGCGACAGCTGATGACCTTAACCGATTTGTTTTTGTCCGCGATTTGTTTTGTCCGCATGGGCCGGCGCGTGGCTGCCGAGGGAGTATATGAGCGACGCCGAATATCTCCTACCGTTTGCCGCATGTCGAGGTCTGTGCGTTCACCCTGATGCCGTTGTCGCTATCGGACCTGCGAGCCGTCGTTTTGGGGATGAACGGCTCGTCGGCCTGCGGTGAGGACGGCATCAGCATCCATATGTTCAGGGTGTGCTTTGATAGGTGCTCCTGCATTTGGTCAATTCCAGCATTACCAAATCAGATGTCCCTGATTCCTGAAAGCACTCCCTCGTTCATCCCATCCTCAAGTCCGGCGATCACACTAGCCCTTCCAATTTCTGTCCGATCTCCATTACCCCAGTCATTGCCAAAATTGTAGAGCGTGTCGTCCACCAGCAGCTCTTCAATTATCTGTCCGAAAACCACCTCTCTCGAACTCAGCACGGTTTCCGTCCTCGACATTCGACGGAAACAGTCCTGACCTCCATATCTGATCAGATCCTATCCGCATGTGACCATGGAGAGGTGTCCCCTCTCTGCCTGCTGAATTTGAGAAAATGTTTTGATGTGATAGACCGCTCCAATATCCTGTTAAAATTAAATATCCACAGCATCAACACATCCTGGTTTTCGGATTACCTTCAGAACCACACACAGAGTGTCAGCCTCACAACAGTCTTGGTGTCGTCAAAAAAAAAATGCCCCGTTGCCCAACAGCATCGGTGTTTTTCAAGGATCATCTCTCGGACCTAATTATTTACTGCGTCTTCACTAAAACCTCGATCTGTCGCCGAAGACGTAGTGGTTATCCAATACGCCGATGACACCCAAACGTGTGTCAGTGGTAAGAAATCTGAAATTCAAAACGTCGACGCGTACATGGAAACAGTTTTGGCCTCCCTCGACATCTGGTTTTGAGCAAATGGACTGATGATTAACGCTGCAAATGCTTAACTGATGCTCTTGGGCAGCCCACAACATTTGCGCACGACATTTGCGCACCATCCCACGTATCACGGGGAAATTGCGCGATCACGATCTACCCACCATTTCGGAAAGCAAACTCTCAGACTTATTTTCGATTGCTCGCTCAGCTGGAACTCGCACGTCTCAGAAGTGACTCGGCGTTGTTTTGGAGTTCTGAGCGGTCTGTCGCATCTGAGGGGCACCTTCCACCTACTGTTATATTATCTCCGCGCTGGTCAATGCCCTGGTCTTCTCACAGACCCGCTACTGTATTTCTGTGTACGGTAACGAAACCAAAAATATCTCATCTCGCATTAAAAAAAAGATTAACTACTCAGCAAAAGTAACTTTGGCCGCAAAAAGTTTGACTATGCTTCTGATTTGCTGAGGAGGTTGGGCTGGCTCAGTGCGGAGAACCTAGCCAGGTACCACACCATGTTCCTCAGGCACAAGGTGCTCCGTCGTGGCCAGCCGTAGTCACTGGCTTATGGTCTCGGAGACTCGCGACCAAACCACCCGTCAGCACCATCACCTGTATGTCCCCCGGTCCCGCACTGAGATGAGATGGAGTAGAGACGATTTGACCGCAGAGCCCCACTACTGTACAATCGTTACCACCCGAGCTACTGCAGCTTCCCGTGCCGATTTTCGGTGACGCACCTCTCGAGCCGGGCTGATTTGCTGCTCGCCCTGCTATATTTTATTATGACTTGAATGGCCACCTCTGTAACTTTTCTGTGATATTGACCTTTTCCGCCCTGCTGTGTTATTATTTTAACGCGATGTTGTAATACTTAATAGTCGCGAGTTCATTGTGGATTACCTCAATACAAGTCTGTCTGTATGTCTGCTTGCCTGCAGGGATGTTCCAAAATGACTGGTGATGCCAGATGTCCAACATTGCCAGGCAGAGACCTAGAGTGATGTAGGTGTCCATCATTTGGCTCGGGTGGATGGAAAAGGAGGCATAGGAACATGCCCCCCCCCCACACACACACACTTATTGCTGGATAGGCAGCAATGGTAGCTTCTCGCCGTGTTATCTAACTTCGTGGGAAAAGATGAGCGAAATATTCGGGCGATGTGTTCACGGCTCCAAAATATAGCAGAGGGTTGTGATACTTCAGTCCATTTCAGTAAGGCTACCATACTGTACTATACCATAATAGTACCATGATAGTACCTGTACCATACTATAATAGTGCCGAATACGTTTCCGAATTAATTAATTGTCCAGGGTCGAGTTAATGGGTACAATTCCATTTTCGGAGCTTGCAGCCTCTGCTTTGACTCTGTCAATGTTTCCTTTGGACTCGTCATATGGGACCGATATAAAAATATCCTTCACACGCACTTTTTAAAACGCTCACACGCCCACGTCTGCAGGAGTAGCCAGAAGCGGACAGGAGTAGCCAGGAGCGATCATGACGTTCACCATTGCGTGGCAGTGATCCGGAGTGATGTGAGTGCCGCTGGAGCGGCCAGGAGTGCCAAAGATGACTAGGAGGTCCAGGATGTCCACCTTCGCGTGGGAGTGATCCGGGAGTGACGCGGGTGTTGCGGGAGTGGCCGGGAGCGGTCAGGAGTGGCCAGGTGAGCCGACCACAGGCCGCAGGTGAGTCAGACACGAGCGCGCGGCTGCCGGCGCGAGTGGCTGTTCTCACTACATCGCACCGGCGCCACGTTTCACTACGAGTCGGGGGATTGAGCAGGCGAGTGCCGCCTATTTCTGGTGCAGGCGTGGCGTTTCAGTCTGGCGCGCCGGTGCCTCGCCAGCAGGGCTGGGCTGCTGACTCAGGGGACGTCGCCCTCTCGTGATCCATGACAGGGCTACCGCCGTGCCAGTAAACAGGATCTCCCCTCCCCGCGACGTCAACCCAGAGCTGCATGCATCGCAGGTGTACGGCGTATTGCGCGATCACCGACGTCACGGGCGCTGTGAAGATAGGTCGCGCCACCACGCAGGTTCACGTTACCTTTACCAGGAAGGGGTTCGCGTTACCGGGCTGCCACTGCCAGTGTTGCATGCGTCCTGATAAACCGAACATTTCTTCCGGATAGTTGTATTGAGAACCTGTTTGGTGATTTCCCGTGTATACTTTTTATGATTCACCGATGGCGAAATGAAGATTCTTCTCTGTAAGTCGGCAGAGCCAGTGACACGTGCTTTCAGCTTGCGTGACCAGGAATCGACTCCCAGTGATGAACACCGTCAGTGAAGAACATGAACTAGCCCTCGGGCATTTAAGAAGGAAAATGCATTTTAAATGTGAATATAAATAACGTTCAAGCATAACGAGATGCCGAGGATAAATATCCACGTCTATAATAAAATACCGAGATATCTTAGAAACGTACGTGCTATTTTTGACAACAGCATAGCATCAAAAGCCGCTGGGTCAATACTGCGAAACCGTTCATATTCTCGATATCATCATTGCCCTGTTCCTGGGCATGGCCTCGAGTTCAATCTCTTCTCGCTTTGGTCTGCAACTCCTTCATGCATATTACCCAAGTATCTGCACCACTGATGGTGATGGATACCATCGGTGGTGCTACCCGAAATGTTCACGGCTCATTCTTGGACCTTGTCTTCTCAGATTTAAGTGATTTAGTTCAAGACTTGACTGTAGGAGAAACTCTGGGAAGTAGTGACCATAACATAGTGAGATTAAGCTATTTTAAGGTACAAATAGCAGGGACAATCAAGGATAACATGGCAAAGATTCCAAATTTTAACAGGGCTGACTTTGACTCCATGAGAAAGGCTTTAAGTGCCATAAAATGGGAAGAAGAATATTTGGATTTAAATGCCTGTGAAATGTGGGAAAAGTTCAAATCTTACTTGAGGGAAATTCAGATTAGACATGTCCCCCAAAAGCAAAGGCGCAAAAGAAGGGTAGGAAAGCCAGCATGGCTTACACCAGATTTGAGGAGATCAATTAAGGCTAAGAAAGATGCATTTAGAGTATTTAAGGAAGCTTCAAATATCGTAAATCTAAGGTCGTATCAAAAGGCTAGAGATGCTGTGAAGCAGAAAACCAGAGCAGCAAGGCGAGCAAAAGAATTGGATTTGGCTAGGAACTGTAATGGGGACAGTAAAAAGTTCTTTAGTTTCTACAAGCTAAGTAAAGTTTCAAGCACAATTGGTCCACTGGAAGTAAATGGGATTATATTGAGTGAGGATGGTGAGATGGTTGAGGAATTGAGCAAGCAGTTTAAATCAGTGTTTACATTGGAGGATGTGACTGATCTGCCAACTGTGAACCACAGCTCAGCGACAGGTGATCAGTTACATGATGTTGATTTCATTGATAGTGATGTTGTTTTGAATTATGTCAGGAAAATTAAGCCAAACAAGGCAGCAGGCCCTGATGGAATTTATGCTAGGGTATTGCGGGAAGCTGAAAAAGAATTGGCAATTCCACTCAGTATAATATTTTGTAGATCAGTTTCACAAAATGAAATTCCAACCGATTGGAAAAGGGCAAATGTAGTTCCTATTTTCAAGAAAGGAGAAAGAGGGAAAGTTGACAACTATAGGCCAGTAAGCCTCACATCACTAGTCTGCAAGGTACTTGAATCAATTATCAAGGATAAAATAGTTAGTTTTCTGGAAGGAAACAGAGTGATTCAAGATACTCAACATGGGTTTAGAAAAGGGCGATAGTGTCTCACAAATCTCTTGGACTTTTTAATTTTGCTACAGAACAATTTGATAAGGGAAATCAGGTTGATGTAGCATATCTTGACTTTAGCAAGGCCTTTGACAAGGTACCTCATAAACGGTTAATGATGCAGCTGCAGGCCCATGGTATTGTGGGTAACATCCTAAAATGGATAGGGTTGGGCTTTCAGATAGACAGCACAGAGTGATGCTAAATGGTACAAAATCATCATGGCAAATGTTCTTAGTGGAGTCCCCCAGGGGTCAGTACTGGGACCACTATTGTTCATTATGTTTGTAAATAACATTGAAAGTGGCCTAAGCAGTAAGGTTTTGAAATTTACAGATGATTTGAAGGTCTTTAGGGCAATAACAGGGCACAATGAGCAGGTCTTGCTGCAGAAAGACTTAGACGAGCTTGTGAAGTGGTCCGAAAAATGGCAAATGAAATTTAATTTTGATAAGTGCAAAGTCATGCATGTAGGTAGGCAGCATATCAAGGCTCCATACTTGATGGGTGGGCAAGTACTATCTGTGACTCAGCAGGAGAAGGACTTAGGTGTTATTTTGAACACAAAATTGGGGGCATCAGAACAGACGAAAGAAGCCAGGAAGAAGGCACTAAGAATGCTTGGGGCAATAAATAGGAATGTATCATACAAAAGTGAGGAAGTCATCAGGAAGCTTTATTGTGCATATGTCAGGCCACATCTGGAATATTGTGTCCAAGCTTGGTCCCCTAGTTATGAAAAAGATTGTTGGCTTTTAGAGAGAGTACAAAAGAGGGCAACAAAAATGGTGAATGGTATGGGCAACCTGGCATACGAGGTAAGATTGAAGAAATTGAATATGTTTTCACTTAGATATAGAAGGCTGAGAGGAGATCTCATCGAGGTCTTTAAATTTGTACATGGTCAGGAACAGGGTTATCTCAGGGAACTGTTTGAATTGAACAGAAATGATGCAATTAGAGGTCATCAATTCAAAATTAAAGTTAATCACAGCAGGACAAGGTTAAGACAGTCCTTCTTCACCAACAGGGTAGTAGAACACTGGAACCAGCTGCCAGAAACCATTGTCAGTAGCAACACACTGAACATCTTTAAGAACAGCATAGACAATCATTACAAGAATAGGGGGCTTGTTTTTCTGTATTCCAGGGAGAGTTGATCAACACATTTGGTGGACAACTGGTTCAGTGTACAGAGTGCAACCAAGAAGGGCCCTTGTGGCTCATAGTTGCACTGATCTTTTATGTCTTTTATGTCTTATATATATATTTATATATATATATATATATATATATATGTGTGTGTGTGTGTGAACGTATGTACCATAACACAAATACAGATTACTTGAAAACCAGCCTTTCTAATTTACATCGACCCCTGGTTGTTCCTTTTTTTCATAATTGAGGACTACATGACATAAATGGTGAGTCGCTGTTGTCGTTGGTCATACATCTGATGACAGCACAATATTCGAACCATATATGTCTCCGCGAGTGCCGAATTACGAATTATCGCGCGTATCTGACCTATGAAATCGTAGTTCAGATACGCTTCTGTCACTTGCCGTCTAAATCGGCATCAAATTATATCCACGTTTGGTGTTTTTCAGCAGACGAAGGCTTCGCCGAGAGTCGCTATTTACGTTGTATTGTGCCGCTCGGTGGCTGGCTCTCGCCGCCGAGCGTTTCCAGGGAGCCCGTCGGAGCGGACCGAGATCGCGGCCACTCGCCAAATACCGCGAATCAATCAACACCTGGGTGTCCCACGCGTGCGAGGCGCCGGACCAACCACCGTGCGCGACTGCCAGCCCGTGGCGCCTTCGTCCAACGGCCGCCGCGGCAGCGCCGACGGTGTCAGCACCACGTTCCCACTGCTAATGCAGCGCTTCCTGGCCGGCAGCGGAAGTTGAAACAGGCGGCAGTCGGCGGCGCGGACGTCCCGGCTCGGCGGCCGGCGGCAGAGGTGTGGGAGCGTGCCGGCCGTACAGACTGCGAGCCGCCGCTCCCTCCCGCCACCCCGCCAAACTCGGGGGGGGGTGCTCTCACCCGCCACCCCGCCAAACTCGGGGGGTGCTCACCCCGCCACCCCGCCAAACTCGGGGGGGTCTCCCGCCACCCCGCCACCCCGCCAAACTCGGGCACGGGGGGTGCTCACCCGCCACCCCGCCAAACTCGGGGAGGGGGGTGCCCCCCCCGCCACCCCGCCAAACTCGGGGGCGTGCTCCCTCCCGCCACTCCGCCAAACTCGGCCGAACGACTAGCGACGCCCGTAAATACGCTGAATGTTGAAGACGGTTAAGCGAAATGTGTTGTTATAGTGACGATGCGTGCCGGTCTGAGAACACTACACCGAGGTGACATCGGCTATGGACGTTGGAGACAATTAAGCGAAATGTGTTGTTATAGTGACGATGCGTGCCGGTCTGAGAACACTACACCGAGGTGACATCGGCCATGGGCAACGGTGACTACTTAGATGACATTCGCAGCTGTAGGGTACATGTGTATTCTCTAATTCTAACCATTATGCCCTGTGTGTGCATTTGCTACACCATATGTGGCTGTATAATATAACATAGAAAACGCCTCTATTCAACTGCAACCATTTCTTATAAGCTCCATAAGCCCACTTCCATGTACGAGTAATGCCTATCATGCTGCGCGCCATTAGTGATGCTAGCACGGCCTCGAAGTGCTACTGAACACGAAGGATCATGGATCAGGCCGTCTGTCAGGCTGTGTAGCAGCCGCCGATCCCAGGCTCTTGACGAGTCAACTGTATCTCGTGAACTGTGATTGCTTCACCTTCTTCTGCATGACATCCTGCCGCGGTGCGCACAATGCTCAGCCAAGTATGTGGGTGTAGCTATTGACTGCATCACGGTAGGATGACCTGGATGGATGATTGGGGAGTGGGGGTATGCACGGCTTTGGGCGCATTTACTCCATGCAATGCCCATAGGTGTGTTGTTCAACTTCGAAATATTGGTGGTATATTTCCCCTCAAATCCAATGGTTGCGGAATTCGTGGTTGTAGGTAATTCCACACTGGGTAGGTAATTCCCCACTGGGTAGGTAATCTGATTATGTTGTATATATATATATATATATATATATATATATATATATATATATATATATATATATATATATCGCGTCCATGCTTAGTATCCGGTGTAGCACCTGGCCATTGAAGTGCCTATTTATTTTTCCTTTTTAATCTTTTTTATATTGCTCTTTTGAACGAAATGCTGTTGAGATGTTCAATCTGGTCTTCAAATCAGCTTGAATCACATTGCGAAAATGATTCTGTTGAAATCACTCTTACATAGTTTGCTAAATTAAAGCTTTAAGGTGACCGCAATTCAACCGTCCGCCAGCTAACCGTAGAATGGTAAGTCACGTATGTGAGCAATTTAATCGTGTTTATGCAAAAATCGTGAAAATCAGTCACCTTTGAATAGCAAGAAATGCACCTGTGGCTGTGTATATAATTTGACAAATATTATTGCTTTCTTCCCTCGGAAAATATAACAACAACATAAGATGAAACTGTGTTATTTGACGCCATGTTATCTTCTTGTACGGTGGCATTCTATTTGTTATGGCGCTGTCGTTCGCCTCCTGTCCGTATCGACTACTTCTGCACCGCAACTGCACGTCTGCAATTTATGAATATCACGAAAACACATGGTAAGAGATATATAGCATTCGTATGGAATCATCGCTTATGATTGAAAACCACATAACAACTGCGTCCTGTCGGTCTAAATGGAGGTGACATGGTTTGGTATAGGAACACGCTGCTTAAAGTCCAGCACATTACAATTTAACGAGGCATCAGAGACGGGTCCATGAATTCTGAATTAACACGCGCACTGGGGGGGGGAAATCCGCCCCCCTCCGGTTTTTCAAAATAACTGCAGATTTTACCGGTCGATATACGCGATTTGAACTCGCCCAGCAGGTTTCATTTTCTCCGAGTGGTGAGAGAGGTCGAGAACAAAAATCAGAGTGGTGCAGTTGAGTCTCCCGATGGGCATACCCGGAGGAACACTTTGGAGGAGGTGCGCTATTGTCGAGCCCTGTCAGGCAGAGCCTTTAATATCTTCATGGGGGGCCAAGTCGTGAGAGGAGCGCCATTTCCTCCAATCAGAGCACGTGATCCCAGCACTTCTCCTCTTTGCATCCGTACCTTAGATATATTTGATCCATAACCGTGCATATCTCTATTCATTCTTAACTTTTTGGCGTAACGATTTCGGGACTCTTCCCAGCTAGGTGCACCAACAGCCAAAACTGTCTGTTTTCCACTTGAGCCTTCTCTTATATCCTTCCCTAGGTTTATTCAACGCCGAACTGTGCGACGGTGGTAGCCAGGAAGTGCCTGCACGACCCATCGTCAGGATGCGGCACTCCTGGTGGAGAGTGCACTAGCGGAGACGCTGCAAGGCTATTTCACAGCCCTGCAGTGGAGAGAGCTGCAGGATGGTGGGTCCAATAGTTCGCTGACCAGCAACAGATCGACTTGAGACGGAAGCGCGCAGTTGTGACGCAGTTGTACGGCGACACGTTCAGATCGCTGTGTTGTGGCTGCAATGTCTGGGCGTTATTCAGTACCATTGCAATGGTACGCTGCTATTGCGACGGACGTGTAGACTTTACCCGCGGTGCCGACAATGGCATAGTGTGGTTTTATTTCACGACGTACCGTACACGGTAACAATATCCCATTTAGTCCAAGCGATATGTGCCTTGCATGCCCGCATGCACACAGAATGGGGCGAGCATTGAGGTCACGTATGAACCGCCGTTCGGTAGTGAAAACAGGAAGCGAGCAGCTCATGTGAAGGTATGATTCTGTCGCACGTAGATCATGCCCTGAAGTCTGGTCTCTGATTCATGGGGATGTACTTCTGCATTTGCTTTGGGCAAACATAACCCCTGCGAGGGCGCAGCTTCGGCTGGAGACGTGCTTGGGGAGCACGCGGACCCTAGTTGTGCATCATAAAGTCATAAAGTCCAAAGTGTTTATACTTAATAAGTCCAAAGTGTTTATACTTAATAAGAGTCACAAGGGCCCATCCAGTTCAGTCTGTAAATGCAAGATACCATGAGCCTGGTAAAAAGACCCACCCCAACCATCACCACATCCTAAAGAAACCATCCACCAACATCCCACACACCTATCAATGCCTATCTACCCTAGCTATCCAGCCCTATTCCCTTGATCCCTCTTAGCACATGTGGATTGAATGCCTTACCAATATCTTCAAGTCTAGTTGAATATTACTAGATTGATCACTACTCTTAGCCACTACCACCATCTTGATGTCATCAGCAAATTTGAACACTCTATTCCTCAGCCCTACCTCAATGTTATTCACAAAGATGATACAGAGAAGTGGCCCAAAAACAGAGCCCTGTGGTACTCCACTCAGAACATCCTTCCAATCAGATTTACATCCATTTAACACTACCCTTTGTTTCCTTCCCCTCAACCATGCTTCAATCCAACCTATAACTTTTCCAACAATCCCATGTTGCTGTAGTTGATGAATTAGCCCTCCATGTGAAACTTTATCAAAAGCTTTGCTAAAGTCCAGGTACACAACATCCATCCTGCTTTGATTGTCTACTTCTTTAGTAACATACTCTATGCACTCCAATAGGTTAGTTAAACAAGATACACAACATCCATCCTGCTTTGATTGTCTACTTCTTTAGTAACATACTCCATGCACTCCAATAGGTTAGTTAAACAAGACCTTCGAGATCGAAATCCATGTTGAGTATCCCTTAAAAGGTTGTGCCCATTGACCTATATATAGCTGGACCGGCGACCGTCATGGCGTGGGCGCCTCATGCCCGTTCCCGACTGGCGGTGGTGGCGCCACCATACCTACAGGGACATGAACTACCAAAACGCCCCTCTGGACACAGCCACTTAACACGTTCGAGCGCAAAATCAAGGCCAGATCTGGTGGTAAAGACACGAGGTCTTGACGAACTTTGCGAAAGTGGGTATCTGACAATGGTGTCGATTCATTTATTTAGCCTAGAGCGTAGGGACCAGGCCCCGTAATGTTGGCTCAGTCAGCAGGCCCCCATGTTTTCACATAACATGGGATACGACGTGCGCGCGATCCTCTCTGATCTTCCCGAACTATGGCTGGAGATCCAACGCGGGGTGTCCTAGGGATATCGCTGTAGATCCCAGCTGGTCGTGGTCCGAACCCCCTGATGTGGTAACATGGGTGTTAATTTGTGTTATTGTTGGGGGGGGCAAAGGACGTGTTTGACGACCAAACTGTCCCGAAAGCCATTTGTATCTAGTGTACGCCCATATGCTAAATTGTTAAGCTTCAGCCTGCTTGGGGCGATGGCAAAGCAATTAGTGAGGTGACGAAATCAATGATATGTTAGATATGTTAGCTAGGGAGGTGGAGCGCCTGAAGTGTTTGGTGGCAGGGCCCACCATAGGAAATGTCAGCCAGGCAAGCCAGGTGCAGGAGCCTAGGAGTGATAGGGGTGGAGATAGTATGGACCATGATAGTAGAGAGTGGAAAGTAGCTAGACGCCAGAGTACGAGACTGGCTTTAAGGAAAATTGACAAAGGCATTGAAACTAATAATAGGTTTGAGGTACGCAAGGGAGAGATAGTAATGCTGCTAAAGAGGAAGGTAGGAATGACCAGGTAGCTGAGGAAGAGAGGGGAGGTTTTAGTTATAGGGGACTCAAGAGTTAGGTACATGGACCGTACTTTTTGTAGCAGGAACCCCAACAAACGGATTCGTGTTTGCTTCCCAGGGCCCAGGTAAAGGATGTTGGTGATAGGATAGAAGGAGTAATGAAGGGTAGTGGAGAGAGCACAACGGTAATTGTGCAGGTTGGTGTAAATGATGTAGGAAAAGCAAAAACAGAGGAAACAATACAAGAGTATAGGGCTTTGATAGGTAGGCTAGCTGTAAGTAGGAAACGAGGAATGGTAACATCCATCCTCCCTATGGTTAACGCAAGCATAGAGTGGTACTCGAGGGCCATTGGGCTGAATACCAGGGTGGCCAAGATTTGTAAGGAACTGCGTGGGGTTCTGGATTTGTGGGGGATTTCTGGGGAAGACTGAAATGTTTGCATTAGATGGGTTACATTTGAGCAAGAGAGGAGTTGAATTGCTCAGCAATAGGTATGAGGAGGCTCTCAATAGGAAACAGGAAACTAGGCAGGTCATGGGGGATGTAGCTGATGGAGAGAGAAGTCTTGCAAACAAGGGAAGGAATGGTTTATCATGTTTTTACGTCAATGCCAGAAGTGTTAGGAACAAAATTGGGGAACTGCATGCTTATATGTTGTCTGAAAAGCTAGATTTGGTATGCATAACAGAGGCATGGGTTAATGAAAGCATTTTGGAGACAACTTGCAAGAATTCGAATTGACAGGATACAACATGCATGCTTATCAAAGGCAGGCAAGGATAGGAGGAGGTATACTGTTGTATGTCAGACAAGAAATGAAATGTCATTCCATAGAAGATAGTGTACATGATGAAGGTGTAGAATCCTTGTGGTTAGATATCATTCTGAAAAATGGAACACAATTTAGGGTTGGGGCATTCTATAGACCTCCAGACCAGAATGAAAACACGGACAGGTTGATGCAGGAAGAGATAAGTAGGAGAGTAAAGGAGAGAACTGTTTTGTTGGGGGATTTCAACATAACAGGATTGGGAAGCAAAACTATAGGTCTAAACAAATCGGGAAGAAGCTTCATGGATTGTTTTGAGGAGAATTTCTTTTTCAAATGATACATGAACCTACAAGGAAAATGAATTATTAGATCTTGGGCTTACTAATGAGGAAAATTTTGTACAAAATGTGAACATAGGAGAGACTTTGGGTAATAGTGATCACAACATTATACGATTCTCATTGTATGTTGGAAATGTAGGAACCAATAAGACATTGATTCCTAATTTTGCTAAAGGGAATTACAATGAGTTCAGGATCTTCCTGAATGAAATTGATTGGGAAGACTTATTGAAAGGCTTAGATGCTTATGAAATGTGGAGAATGATAAAATATAAACTATTTCAAGGTCAGGATAGGTTCATTCCCAATAGGCAAATTAGATTAACCAGGGTTCAGCTCCCTTCATGGCTGACCAGGGAAGTAAAGCATTTACTGAAGTCAAAGAAGCAGGCATTCAAGAAACTAAAATATGCTAACTCTGAGGTAAACCTCAAATCATATCAAATAGCTAGAAATAAAGTTAGGAGGTGTGTTAGGGCATCTAAAAGACTGGCTGAAATCAAATTAGCTCGGGAATGTTCAGCAGGTAACGCTAAGAGATTCTTTAGTTTCTACAAATTTAAGGCTAAAAAGTGTGGTGTAGGACCACTGGAGGTAGATAGGGAATTAGTCGTTGATGATTGTGATGTTGTGGAATCCTTAAGCAAGCAATCCTCATCAGTCTTTACTCAGGATAATTATGGTAGAATAGAAACAACTGAATCATATGCCATGACAGGTGATAGGTTGGAGTATCTTACGATAACTACAGAAGCTGTAGAAAAGCAGTTGCAGAATATAAAGCCTAATAAAGCTTCTGGACCAGATGATATATATGCTAGGGTCTTAGTAGAGTGTGCTAAAGCTTTAGCAGTTCCTCTAGGTATACTTTTCAGGCGGTCTATGGAATACTCTGAAGTGCCTGAAGATTGGAGAAATGCAAATGTAGTTCCAATTTTCAAAAAGGGAAGTATGAAGTGTGTAGGGAACTACAGGCCAGTCAGTTTGACCTCAATAGTTTGCAAGGTACTAGAAAAACTGGTTAAACAGAATGTTCAGATTCATCTTGACAGGCACAATCTTTTAAGGGATACTCAACATGGATTTCGATCTCGAAGGTCTTGTTTAACTAACCTTTTGGAGTTCATGGAGTATGTTACTAAAGAAGTAGACAATCAAAACAGGATGGATGTTGTGTACTTGGACTTTAGCAAAGCTTTTGATAAAGTTCCACATAGGAGGCTAATTCATCAACTACAGAACATGGGATTGTTGGAAAAGTTCTAGGTGGGATTGAAGCATGGTTGAGGGGAAGGAAACAAAGGGTAATGTTAAATGGATGTAAATCTGATTGGAAGGATGTTCTGAGTGGAGTACCACAGGGCTCTGTTCTAGGGCCACTTCTCTTTATCATCTTTGTAAATAACATTGAGGTAGGGCTGAGGAATAGAGTGTTCAAATTTGCTGATGACATCAAACTGGTAGGAGTGGCAAACAGTTGTGTTCAATCTAGTAGTATTCAACTAGACTTGGAGGACCTAAAAAAGTGGGCTGATCAATGGCAGATGTCTTTTAACTATGACAAGTGTAAGGTTATGCATCTGGGGTCTGGAGGTGAGACTTTCAGATATACAATGGGAGGAGGGAACTGGATGTTATTGAAGAGGAAAGGGACTTAGGTGTGTTGGTTTCAAATGATCTTAAAGCAGAGAAACAATGTAGCTCAGCTAGGAACAGGGCACTCAGAATGCTGGGACTCATTAATAGAAGTGTGATGTATAAGAGCAAGGAAGTCATGAAAAAACTGTACTTAGCATATGTGCGACCCCACTTGGAATATTCTGTGCAAGCTTGGAGCCCCTACCTAGAAAAGGATATAGACAAGTTAGAAAGAGTGCAACGCAAAGCAACTAAACTCATCAGTGGACTAGGTAGCTTAGAATATGGAGAAAGGCTTGTGGCATTAGATATGTACTCACTCAAGTATAGGAGATTAAGGGGGACATGATTGAAATGTACAAAATTGTTAAAGGACTAGATCAGGTCAATTTAAATGGTGTTCTTCAGTTTAAAGTATCACACAGGGGTCACCAACTCAGGTTAGACAAGTTGAGGTGTAGGACAGTTAAGCGACAGCAGGTCTTCAGTCAAAGGGTTGTTGATCAGTGGTATGGGCTGCCTGCTGATGTTGTGGGGAGTTCCTCATTGAATGTATTTAAAAGTAGGGTGGACAAATTTTTTAGGCAGGAAAACCTTGTTTTTGATTTCTAATTTGGATGGAGGGGATAATATTTATGTTAAATGTGCACGGCACAGACCCCTTTAAGCAGGGGCTATGGTAGCACAATGGGTATGATGGGAGGAGCTTGCAATTGTTGAGGGTGTTATGCAATAGCAAGTGGATGATGCTAGATAGGCTGGGATATATAGCTTCCTAGGAACTTGGGATTAGGGATTGATTGGGGTGAGAATATGTACATTTCTAGTACCTTTTCTAGATAGGCTTAACCCAGATGGGCCCCTGTGGCTCTTATTAAGCCTTAACACTTTATGACTTTATGACTTTTATTGAATGGGCCAGTGGCCCACGTTAGCGCATACAAAGTGACACCCAGTTTGGTACCCTGGTTAGGTTTCTTCATTTTCCCTATTCAATCTGAAAATAAGGACCTGGACCCCCTGGCTCGATGAGAGATCTCCGGAGCGGGATTTTTAAGGAAACTGGAATAATTTGTCCGAACCGTAGCGTGATTGCCCCCAACCTCTCAGGGTGGAGGGGGGGTGGAAACTGTCCTTAATGCCCCCCCCCCCCCCCACCCCCACCCACCTTCGGTACGACACCGGTGTAAGTTCATATTTACTATAAAAAAAACCATCGTCCAATATTTAATCATCTTCTACAAGATGGCAACGTTTAACATAATTACGGCATTGCTCTATGGTGATTGTGAAATCGAGCCCAGCACATACGACTGATAGCTAGGCGTTCATAGGCAGTGGTAAGGAGTGAACCTTGCTAATTTTGGAGGACATTTTGTCCTCAAAATGTCATTTTTAATAATGGTAAATCTGAACACCAGACCTTGAAAATTAAGTGGCTGAAATCCGATGACTTGTTTTTTTTGGGGGAGGCAGGGGGCTTACCTCTCCATCTTGCCCAAGCATACCGCGTCCCTCATTTGTGCCCCCATTCAAAACCGTTACCGTTGCTACGCCCCTGCACATACCCAGCGATGTACCCGGCATTTTTCTCCACAAATGCAGAGCAGTTATCTCCAATATCCAGGGCATGCTGTACGACTGCTGGGATTTGCCTGCTTTCGCCCTCCTGAATCCGTTGACGACGCATTGGACGCCGAATATCCAGCAGACCGTGGCCGTCGCCGTCCCGTGGCTCGCAGTTCCCTGTGGCAAGGTCAGACGTCGCATGGCTGGGCGCAGCTGGTCGGCGTTGGGGTTGCTGTTGCAGCCACCCTCATAATTATGAGAAATTTACCGGTAAAACACTTACAGATGAAACGAAATCTGGTTCCCGGAATCGCTTTTGTGACAAAGACGCTTGGTGCAACCCCATGCACAGCACGATTTCACCATTTTTCGCCTCTTAGCTGTCCGACACGCATACCTAGATGGGACCTCCGAGGCGTAAAATACTAGGAAGGCTCGAGGGATGCCCCTGTGCGGCGCGTCATAGGAATTTTGTGAAAAGTCCGGAAGTATGTCTATCTGATATATATAGGTTAATGGCTGTGCCTATCAAGATGAATCTGAACATTCTGTTTAACCAGATTTTCTTGAGATCAAACTGACCGGCCTGTAATTTCCAACACACTTCATACTTCCCTTTTTGAAAATTGGTACTACGTTTGCATTTCTCCAATCTTCAGGTACTTCAGAATACTACATAGACCGCCTGAAAATGATACCTAGGGGAACTGCTAAAGCTTTAGCACACTGTACTAAGATCCTAGCATATATATAATCTGGTCCAGAAGCTTTATTAGGTTTTGTATTCTGCAACTGCTTTTCTACAGCTTCTGTAGTTATTGTAAGATCCTCCAGCCTATCACCTGTCATGGCACAACCTTCAGTTGTTTCTATTGTACCAGCATTCTCCTTAGTAAAGACTGATGAGAATTGCTTGCTTAGGGATTCCACTATATCACAATCATCAACCACTATTTCCCCATCTACCCCCAGTGGTACTACACCACACCTTTTTAGCCTTACATTTGTAGAAGCTAAATAATCTCTTAGCATTACCTGCTAAACATTCTCGAGCCGATTTGATTTCAGCCAGTCTTTTAGATGCCCTAACACACCTCCCAACTTTATTTCTAGCTATTTTATATGATTCGAGGTTTACCTCAGAGTTAGCATCTTTTAGTTTCTTGAATGCATGTTTCTTTGACTCCAGTAAATGCTTTACTTCCCTGGTCAGTCATGAAGGGAGCTTAAAACTGGTTAATCCAATTAGCCTATTGGGAATGAACCTATCCTGACCTTCAAATAGTTTATCTTTTATCATTCTCCACATTTCAGAAGCACCTAAGCCCATCAATAAGTCTTCCCAATGAATTTCGCTCAGGAAGATCCTGAACTCATTGTAATTCCCTTTAGCAAAACTTGGAATCAATGTTTTATTGGTTCCTACACTTCCAACATACAATGAGAAGCGTATAATGTTGTAATCATTATTACCAAAGGTCTCTCCTATGTTCACATTTTGTACAACATTTTTCTCATTAGTAAGCACAAGATCTAATATTTCATTTTCCCTTGTAGGTTCTTGTGTCTTTTGAAAGAATAATTTGTCCTCAAAACAAGCCATGAAACTTCGTCCTGCTTTCCTTAGACCTATAGCTTTGTCTCCCAATCCTGCCATGTTGAAATCCCCAAACAAAACAGTTCTCTCCTGCACTCTCCTATTTATCTGTTCCTGCATCAACCTGTCAGTGTTTTCATTCTGGTCTGGAGGTCTATAGAATGCCCCAATCCTAAATTTTGTTCCATTCTTCAGAATAATATCAAACCACAAAGATTCTACTCCTTCACTATGTACACTATCCTGTATGGAATGATATTTCATTACTTGCCTGACATACAAAAGCATCCCTCCTCCTATCCTTGCCTTCCTTTGATAAGCATGCATGTTATGCTTGTAGCCTGTCAATTAAACTTCTTGCAAGTTGTCTCCAAAAAAATGCTTTCATTAACCCATGCCTCCATTATACATACCAAATATAGCTTTCCAAACAACATATATGCATGCAGTTCCCCAATTTTGTTCCTGGCACTTCTGGCATTGACATAAAAACATGATAAACTATTCCTTCCCTTACTTGCAATACTTCTCTCTTTATCAGCTACATTCCCCCATGACCTGCCTATTTTCATGTTTCATACTGAGAGCCTCCTCGTGCCTAGTGCTGAGCAATTCCACTCCTCTCTTGCTCAGATGTAACCCATCTAATGCAAACATTTTAATCATCCCCCAAAAGTCCCCCCCCCCCCCCCACAAATCCAAGAACCTCACCCCAAGATATTTGCAAATCATGGCGACCATGGTATTCAGCCCAATGACCCTCGAATACCATTCTACACTTGCATTTACCATAGGAAGGATGGACGTCACCACGAGAGTAGTTTCACTGTTCGATAGGAGGCGAGAGGAGAAGAGTTTCGCGACGAGAGTAGAGCAGTTTCACTGCTCTCCTCTCGTCCCGGCCGGTGGTGTTTTTTTGCGCTCCCGTGACGAGGGAAGACCGTGTGTGAAAAATTGGGCACAGGTGGTTAGTAGAGGGAGGATTTGTTCTATTGTAGGTCTAGGTTAAGAAGGAGAGGTTAGATTGTTTAAATTTGATATATTAGACTTATCCTAGGTATTCGAAGCTTCTAGAATTATCGATCGGCCACGTGGACGCTTTATAGACGGGTGGCGCGGCCTCGTGGCTTAGGTTTCTGTTAGCATAGAGGAATAAGTTTGCGTCTTCTTGGTGTTTAAGCTTAAGATAGAGTTTAAGATTAAAATCGTGTGCTTAAATTAGGATATCTTAATATCCTGGTGTAATTGTAGAGATACCTAGGCATTTTTTTATTATATAAGTAATATTTATCTGCAGTAAAGCTGTGTTACAGCCAAGTATATTCTATAGGGGTACCATCTTTACAGTACACATCTAAGTTAAGAGTAATACTGCATAGTTGAGTTTGCAGCTCGTGGGAGTCGAGATAACTAAGATTATCTTTGCTTAGTTTAGTTTGTGTAAGCGGAGATATATTTTGTCGTTTATTCGGTGCGAGTGTTACTAAATCAGGCGTTAAAGTACAATAAAGCTCGTTCACTGCTCGGTTACATTAGTTGCTAGTTAGCTTTATAACTTGGTTAGTAAAGGTTATCTTAACTAGACTTAGTTAGTAATAGGAGTAGCAAAAAAGAAAGAAAAAAGCAAACAAAAAATGCAAGGTGACTGTGGGAAGTGTGAAAATATGGGAGTCATTGGGGACTTGAGAAGGAAAGTAGATATGTTATCAAGGGTGATGGAGCGCCTGAAGTGTTTGGTGGCAGGGTCCATCATAGGAAATGCCAGCCAGGCAAGCCAGGTGCAGGAGTCTAGGAGTGATATGGATGGGGATAGCTTGGTCCAGGATAGTAGAGAGTGGAAAGTAAATAGACGCCAGGGTACCTGACTAGCTTTAGGGAAAATTGGCACAGGCTAAATTAGAGCTAAAACAGCTAAAACAGGACGAGCTAAAACAGAGGAAACAATAAAAGAGCATAGGGCTTTGATAGGAAGGTTAGCAGGAAGTAGGAAGAGAGGATCCTGCTGCATTCTTTCCCCTCCCCATCCAATTCATTGCCAACACCCCCTGGCTATGTCTTTCACCCAACCCTGAAACACCAACTCCCCTCCAGATTAATCCCAGAGGATGGGGAGTGGACTCTGTCCCAATGGTCAAAGAGGCTTCCTCGATCCTTTCCACGCAATCCCAGCGCCTCCCCATCCACCTCATCACCTGCCTCGAAATCCCCACTTCCCACTTCCCATCCTCCATCCAACCTCTTCTCGCTTCCTGCACGCCCCACTACCACCACCAAATTCATTCTCTCCACCTCCTCCCTACCCGAACCTTTTCCCCGTCCCATGAGCCAGGCCTCACCCCCACCATCAACTTCCACCTCCGCACCTGCATCACCGTCCCGAAATACGCGCCAACCGATCCAAATCCCCGATATCGGCCTACACTAGCAGGAAATCGAGAGGCGCGTCCGCTGGGAAAAGCGGGAGCGGCTCAGATGGAAAGGGCCCAGGCGAAGGGCCGCCAAGGTCCTGACAGGGCTCCTCCCCCAAGACCGGTCACCCCATCGCCGCAAAGTCGAGTTGCGGGACTGGCGGGAGCACAGGCTGTCAATGAGATGGATCCTTCCTCGCCTCCGCTGGCTGGGCCCCCACAAGCGAGGCCTGCCGTCGTCTGGCTCCCCGCCGGGCCAAGGCTCGCCGAGCTCCCACCCCAGGACTCAGTCAGTTCCTTGTACTGAGTGGTGGTGGTGGTGAGTCCTCTGAGCCACCGGCGCCCCCCTTCGCTCGGGGGAGGACGGAGATTGGGTTTTAGACACGCACTTTCTCCGTACTAGTCACTAATATTCTTTGTACGATTTCATCCATGTTCTATATTACTCCTATACTCATACATGTTTTACTCTGGAATTTTTACTTTACTAACGTGACACCCCCTTGACCACAATAGACCATACAGTCTATGATTTTACAGTAGGGCATGCATGGCTTTAGGGCGAATTCTACAGATTTGAAGATGCTTTTATCATATCACATCCTTATCGCTGTCTGCTTGCAAGTAGTAAAACTTTCAGATGCGCTCCCTGTAGCTGCATCATTACACAGCTGCCCGTCGCGACTTGCCGCCATTAAGACTTTCGTACGGCTGCTTTGCAATTATTATCCACCTTTCTGCCCCCTCTAATCAATTCACACTCAATATTAAATTGCAGGTTGTGTTCGTATGCATTGACCTGGGGAGAATAAAGGCTTCATTAGTCGCGATTTATTTACTACCTTCAGAGAACCTCTTGTGGGAGGCCTGGAAGCGATTATTCAGCAGCTTCTTCCTCTGGTCATGCTCCCCTATGATTTTAACTGTCACAGTATATTTTGGAGATGGGCATCATCCAGCAGGAAGGGTAGAGGATTTTATTCATCGACACAGCCTCATTTCTTTAAACGCTGGCCACAACACGCATTTTTCACCTTCGGGCTCCATCACCAGTGCGCCAGGTGTCGGTCACTACTGACAGTCCGTCATGTTTTGATCTCGTATCTTTATATGCTGACGAACGTCGACGCTATTTTGGATCTCTACAAATGGCTTCTCTTAGCGAAGTTATTTCCAACAGTTCTCCCATTGTCCAATCGGGACGACTGATGGATTTCTTAGCCAAAGTGTCGTTTTCAACGATATATGCCCCTCACTGATATCATGTATGGCATGTAAACTCTGTGGTAGAATACAACTATGTAGACGGTGCCCATGATGTGATGCTTGGTACTGCTTCTAACCGCATTTCAGTGACCGCATGAGTCATGGGCGCAATATGACCAGTGGCAGTCGAAGCGCCCGAAAGCCCAAATAACAAACAAACAGGGTTCAAATTTGCTCGGAAGCAAAGTTTATTGGTGTTCTATTAGACAAACGACTAATATATTCACCACATATAAAACATATTAAAGGCAAGTGCCTGAAGCGCATTAATATTCTAAAAGTCACCTCTCGCATGAGCTATGGTGCTGATAAAGCAACATTATTACGCCTAAGCGGTGCTCTTGTTCGTTCCATTCTTGATTACTCGTGCATAGTTTACGATGGTGCACTCTCATCCGTGGCAGAGACCCTGAACACTGTCCACCATGCCTGTATTCGAATTGGTATAGGGGATGTCAGCACTTCCCGTAGAGCATGCCTCTTCGTCGAAGCGAATCAACCCGCACTTCATATCCATCTAAAGAGTTTGACTCTGAATTACGCACTTCACCACCCATTCCACACATTCCCCACCACCCATCGTATGGTGCCAGATTTAACCCACGCCTGGCGGAGCAGTGCCAGATTTAACCCACGCCTGGCGGAGCAGTGCCAGATTTAACCCACGCCTGGCGGAGAAGTGCCAGATTTAACCCACGCCTGGCGGAGCAGTGTCAGATTTAACCCACGCCTGGCGGAGCAGCTCATGTCTGACCGTCGATCCTCAGCGAGAACAGTTTGCGTGCGCGCGTCTCAGTGGATGCAGAGAGATATGCGGCTACCGATCCAACAAGCCGCTCATGCTGGAACGGCCACAGCCTTTGGCGTGCCTACACCACCTACACGGCCGGCACCCGCCCTGGCGGGGTCGAGCCCTGGCGGGTGCCGCCTGTCGGTGTCGACCCTGAACTGATTACACGTAGGAAGTCGAAAATCACTCCTATTGATTTTTAAAAAAACTAATAAATTCAATCCGAGTTCTTGCTGGGGTGGCTTTATGAACCAGGGTTCTATCGCTAAGCAGAGCGTGTTGCGTGAACCCTGGCCCCACCACCCGATCCATTAATTCCAGTTCAACGGCAGAATTTTGGCCCGAGAGTTTAACGTGCCGTCAATACACCGATACGGCCGCCCGGTAGCTCGTCCCCGGCCTTATCGGGCCAGCTGCCAACTGACCCTCCCAGCCGGGGGCTAAATGCGAGCGCGTAAAGCGACCCGAACCCCGTCTTTCCATGATGGGGAGACCAATGCAGGCCAGCGCTCTGACCAACTGAGCTATCGGGGCGGCAAAACAGGGGCAGCGGCTGAATTTCGTTGTCTAGCTATGCGCAATGTTTCCCAAAACTCCGATCGTTCTGTATTCTACACCGACGCGTCAAAGACGCAACCTGGTGTAGGCTGCGCCTTTGTGAGTGGTGTGATGAATACAATATATGCTTTATGTGCTGAGTATTCTATTTTTACCACAGAACCATTCACAACATGGGACACACTGTGTTTTACTTCTCGACATCAATATCCAAATGCATTAATTGTCTCCGACTCTGCGGGCGAGCGACAAATTCCCAACAACCCACTACACTCATATTATTTAGTATCGCGTATCTTAAATAGACTGACCGCATTTGTACAAGAGCAATGCCGTATGTGGCGGTGGATACCAAGCCATGTCGGAGTTCATGGAAACGAAACGCCAACGCTGCTGCTGATACTGCTGGCAGCAGCCAAGCAGTATCAGAACTCCCTGTCCTAGCCAATATTAAGATGCCAGCAACATATTTGTTCGCAATGTTAAACTCATCGATCCTGGATGAATGGCAACAACAGTGGTCTTCGGAGAAGTCGTGTATTCTCAAACAAATTAAACCATGTGTGCGATACTGGCATTCTGCGACTCGGCAAAAATAGAATGGCAGCCTGCGCATCGGCCGTATATATCACATTCATAGTATTTTTTTT
The DNA here is from genome assembly GCA_034440615.1 of Ashinkailepas kermadecensis. Lineage (NCBI taxonomy): Eukaryota > Metazoa > Arthropoda > Thecostraca > Neolepadidae > Ashinkailepas > Ashinkailepas kermadecensis. The sequence goes on along the minus strand of JAOTOM010005139.1, from coordinate 32,681 downwards.
TACAGGAAAAGACCGAGATCGATGTACATCCTATGAGGCCGTTAAGCGATCTAGTATTGACAATACCTTAGGCGAAGATGTTTGAGATTTCTCAACACCATCAAAGCATATGTTGTGCATGTTCCGCCGGCGGTTCGTAGAGTGAGAATAGGTTAGTTTAGCTTCTCCCTCCCGTTGGTGTAGCACTGTGAACCGTGCCTTCAAGGTGGGCTGGCTTAAGTACAACTGGCAGGGTTTGAACCGATCGACTTGTGATCTTCCACGCGCCATCTCTTCGCTTTTGATTATCTTGATTGGCTCTGTGTATTACTCGCATTCTCTGTTACAACCTTTGCAGAAGTTTCGTGTTATCTCCTGAAGTACTTCTAACATATTAGTTATGGGCACAATATAGCTGAAGCAGCTGACGAGCCCAGAAATTCAAATTACACACCCACGCATATACTGGGTAAACATGACCTGCATGATATATTATTTAGTGCTATGACGATGAACATGAATATCAACGTTTTAAAAAATTGAACATCCTAAAAAATATGACCAATTAGAAGGACAACTTAAAAACATAAGGATATGTTTCGGCCACTGGCCTTGTAAACCAAAGTAAATATTGACTGCCTAAGCATGCTTAGGCCAGCTATGTGTTTCGTGCTATGCGCTATGTGCTGGACAAAGGCCACTGACCGAATCATGCCCTCATTTTTGCTTTCATTCTTCTATTTGGTAACCGCAATACCTTGCTTGAAAACCTTCACGACATGACCTACGAATAATACGCGAAAAAAAGAGTCAGTGAGGACCTGGTTCCACCACTATTTCTCGGAAACCATTACTGGTGTCCTTGTTGGTTTGCATGGAATCCACGGAGAACATGACCTTTCCTCTGCCAATCGCCGTTTCGAACTCTCACGAGCAGATGTTAGAAACATCAATAACTGGAAGGAACTTTGGCGGACCATGTTACGATCGTCGGTGCTGCGACATCAATGATTCTGCTCTACATCACTGGTCTGTAATTCTTCCAGGCTCCTTCATTCTCCCCAACCTTTAGCTTAGCCGAGCTGAATTACTCTGGCAGCATTTCGCCGCATCTAAAATGCAACTTCTCGGAGGCTCCGTGGAGAAGGTGGTGTTGAAGGCCGCGCAGATGTCAGGCCCAGGACCAACTCCGCGACGAACTTCTTCGAAACCAGCCGCCGGGCGCGTTCTAATTGAGTTTACCTTTCCTCCTCCGCATCCCGCCAGGCGAAATTGCAGCGTAATCACCACGCAGCCGTACGCCAACGCGTCGGACGCGCGGTCGCGTTTGAATTTCAAACGCGCCTGCAACAACCACGACCACGGCCGTGTCGTGCCGGTCCCCAGTGGCCGGCCGGCGCGTCGACTTCCCGTCGTGTCTCTCCGTTCCTCTCTCGCCCTGCGTCAGCGTGCCTCGCCGGCGCGATTAACGCTTCCGTTGCACGCAGGCCGGCCGCGCGGCCGCCGTTGCTCGGCGGCGCCGCGACGGTTACCTGCAGCCGCGTTCCCGTGAGAAGGCGGCCACGTCCGTTCCCAGAGGATGTCGCCGGCCGACACCGGAAGTGGAGCACGCGGTGCGTTTGAATCGACCCGCCAAGGCCGGCGACCGGCAGAGGCGCTGCTGCTGGGACGGCGCCGCCACGTGACGTGTACTGCCCGAGGTGCGGGCGACGCGTCGACAGGCTCAGGAACTGGCACTGAGCGGGAGACGGCCGGCCATATTGTACTGCCCGAGGTGCGGGCGACGCGTCGACAGGCTCAGGAACTGGCACTGCGCGGGAGACGGCCGGCCATGTTGCTCCGACTATTTCGGCGAGGAATAGCCGGGCGAAAATCAATGCCGGAACTCGCCGAGAAATGTGAAAAGCGCGCTGTCATCTTGTGTTTAGCCAAGGTGACATATTACACATCTTCCCTTTCTTCCAGCATTGGCCTTGTTGTGGTTCAACGCCAGCATTGAATCACTACTTGCAGTCAAATCACCTTCATACATTATTCAGACCATGACTGTTTTCCATGCAACGGGGGGGAATATGTAATGCGATGATTAAATGCAATCAGCAGGGAAACCCATGCTTCTAATTGGTTTGTATGCTGGTGAGCATGACCAATAGGCAAACAGAAGTTTACGTAGCTGTGGAATTTTTTAAGACACCTATAAACGATTCCATGTCTACCTTCCTCTCTCTCTCTCAATATCTATCTCTATCTCTACATCTATATCAATATCTATATACATATATAGATATATATATATATATATATATATATATATATATATATATATATATATATATATATATATATATATATATATATATATATATATATATATATATATATATATATATATATATATTTATATATATATACATATATTACTTTAAAATCAGCTTGTCAAGACGATTTTCTTTATTTCAAAGCTTCGTCAATTTGAGAGCACATCACACCGTAATTACGTCAAGTAAATACTTGGATTTTCAAAGATCACCGGACACCGGACACACCTCCTTCCTCCGGGCACATAAATTTCACACTCGATGGTACATACACGCTGTACATCACCATTTCACAGCACATATTATCGTTTCACCATTTCACAGCAATCAGGTTATCGCTTTTGTATTCTCTCCACCCTGGTTAACATCCGGCGTAGAAGCCCTATCCAACTCCAACTCCCTAACACGTCTGTACTGCGTTGAATTTGGCCACACTCTTTCCAGACCCACTTTCCAGACCCACTTTCCAGACCCACTTTCCAGACCCACTTTCCAGACTCCGCATGTCTTCAATAGAATGACCCTCCTCATGGAAATGAACTGCAACCATTTCCATTTCCATTTCCATGAGGAGGGTCATTTATATATAGAGAGAGGAGGGAGGGAGGGAGGGAGAGAGAGAGAGAGAGAGAGAGAGAGAGAGACACAGAGAGAGAGAGAGACATGTGACTTCGTTACGACAACACTGTGTGACTACGTCACGGCACCTCCGTGTGGCTGCGTCACGGCACCTCCGTGTGGCTGCGTCACGCCACCTCCGTGTGGCTGCGTCACGCCACCTCCGTGTGACTTCGTTACGACAACACTGTGTGACTACGTCACGGCACCTCCGTGTGACTGCGTCACGGCACCTCCATGTGACTTCGTTACGACAACACTGTGTGACTGCGTAACGACACCTCCGTGTGACTGTGTCACGGCACCTCCATGTGACTGCGTCACGACAACACTGTGTGACTATGCCACGACACCTCCGTGTGACTGCGTCACGGCACCTCCGTGTGATTGCGTCTCGGGCAGCATGTGCCGCTATTTACCGTTTAGGTCCCAATCGTCTTCGTCCTTTGTTCATTCTCTCCCTTCCGTTCCCCAGCGTTGGCTGGCAGTTGCCGTAACCCTCCGCGTCGGTTTGTTTGTAGGCCTGGGACGCCCAGAAACAACCGCAAAATACACCAAGTGAATGGCAGCAGGCAACGTCCTGCGTGGCGAGTGTCCCGGTGGCGAGCGTCCCGATGGCGGACAGGGGGAGCGTCCCGATGGCGGACAGTGGCGAGCGTCCCGGTGGCGGACAGGGGGAGCGTCCCGGTGGCGGACAGGGGGAGCGTCTCAGTGACGGATAGTGACGAGCGTCCCGGTGGCGGACAAGGGGGAGCGTCTCGGTGGCGGACAGGGGGGGAGCGTCTCAGTGACGGATAGTGACGAGCGTCCCGGTGGCGGACAGTGTCGGACGTCCCGGTGGCGGACAGGGGGGAGCGTCCCGGTGGCGGACAGTGTCGGACGTCCCGGTGGCGGACAGGGGGGAGCGTCCCGGTGGCGGACAGTGTCGGACGTCCCGGTGGCGGACAGGGGGGCGTCCCGGTGGCGGACAGGGGGGGCGTCCCGGTGGCGGACAGTGTCGGACGTCCCGGTGGCGGACAGGGCGAGCGTCCCGGTGGCGGACAGGGGGAGCGTCCCGGTGGCGGACAGTGTCGGACGTCCCGGTGGCGGACAGGGCGAGCGTCCCGGTGGCGGGTAGTGACTCACACCGGGATACCTGTGTCGTACGATGAGCCGGTCCCGAGCATCATGGAGTCCAGCGAGCGTCCCAGGGGCAAAGCAATGCACATGGACCCCCGGTATCAAGCACGGGACCCAACCACGCCAGAGGCCGACGCCCGTCCGAAACTACGCGGCACGAAGTGCGTGAGATTGGATTAACGTGAGGTACATGGCGCGGCTGGGCTGGTATGTCGGCACGGACCGGCGTCTCAGGAACACCAAACCAACGGGGATGTTCGCTGGCCGCGCTCCCTGGCGGCGGTACACCGCGATACCTGGTCCCGGAACAGACAGATCCGCAGGTGCCGCAGGGCGTGTGGGTCCAGCCGTAGGGGCATGGGCGGCGGCACGGGGCGTGCTGGAAGCGAAAACAGGCCTGCTGAGTCCGACCTGGCCGGCCGCGCGCGCAGGCCAGTGGTCAGGGCCGGTGTCGGGCGACGTCGAGCGGCGCTGCCTCCAAGACTCCCGCAGCCCTTTGATGTCGCCGCCACTCGCGGCGCGGGCCCGGCGGCCCAGCAGCTGAATGGTTGGTTCCGGAACCCCTCGGCACCCCTCGGCAACGGCAGTTGTGGCCAGACCGAGTCGGAGCGAGTGGGAGAAGCTCCGGGCTCAGGGAAGCACGGATCACCGCAAACAGCCGCCGTCGAGTGAGCGGCGCACCCGAGGCCAGGCAAAATAGCGGGAGCTCGATGGTGGTAGCCGGCGGTCCAGCTGCGCTCAGAACAGCGCTAGAGCACGGAGGGGGTCAGGTGGAGACGCCCGTGTCAGGAGGCAGCGCGGCTCGGGTGGTCTGAATAGCCGCATCTTCTGGATCCGACTCTCCACTGAACACCCCTGGCTGGCCAGGGCACACGAAACTGACGTACACACGGGACGGCGTCCCAGCGCCAGTGGGGGTATTGCCTGGCCTGTGGGGGGGGGGGGGGGCGGGGGATATCGGGCGAGTATTGGCGAGTAATACCAGTATTTTCGATACTTTGCATCAGTATAAGGCGAAATTAGGTTTGCTGGAAGAGCGACGGGAGGAGGAAGGCTATGGGGTTCCAGACGCGCAGCAACATGATGAATATGGAAAATCCCTACATGATGCCATTTTTCGTCTCCGATTAATTGCTGTCCGACGTCAAGCACTCCACAAATCTTGATATGGTTGATTACAGCAAAGGTGATGCAAATTATAGCCACATTTGTCCTGTCAATGCGAATCAGACAGGCTCAGGAGCACGTAACACCGCATCACATCGCACATCGCCTCAGGGGTATCAGTGAGAGTGAACCACTACGCGCCACTCAAATATCGCGTGGTGAAGCACATAGCTGGATAATATCGTCAAATGTGCAAAAATGGCATCGCATGAATCGGTGTGATGTAAAAAGTAGACAAACTGCAAACTAGCAGATTGAAATATGGAACTCCTGGACAATCAGTCTACATGTCTGTGCTTATTTTGTGTTAATAACACACGTCGCTGCCGAACTATAAATCTTAAAACAACGACAACAACAAAAACATGGAGGTCGAGGTTGGTTGGGTCATAAAGTCATCAAGTCATAAAGTGTCCAGACTTAATAAGAGTCATATGGGCCAATCTGGGTTAAGCCTGTAAAAAGAAGATGCTGTAAGCCTGAACAAAAAGACACTCAGCACCTCGACCAATACCACGTGCTAAATTTCAAAGAAACTATCCACCAACATCCTACACATTTACCAATACCTATCTGGCCCTGTGCACTCGATTCCGCGTAACATACACGTGGATCGAGTGCCCCATCAATAATTTTCTACTCTATCCATGCCTGCTCAGGTCGGACCACATCTGATCAAGTCGCTGATCTCAGCTTCCTTCCGTATATAGACGCCAATGAACCCGCTCGAACATCGTGCTCGCTTGTAATTACATCCGGCAAGGGTGGCACTTTATGCGTTTTTTTGGTGGGTGTGTGGATGGGACTAGGTTTGCTTGTGCAGGTAGAACTAGTTTATTCATGCTCAAAGTTGGCTCCCACAAATTATCTTCCGGATTTAAAATGGGACCCTCTGAACCACCCTCTCCCTCTCCAAAGGTTTGAGAGCTTTGTGGCTGATACATGGATTGCTCCCTACTCCCAACCCCGGGCGATTTCATAGAATGCGGTGACGTGCAGGCCGATAGCGCAGTCCTCCTCATATTCCCACTATTGTGCCCACCCCACCCTATCACCACCGGCACCTGCACACGGCCGTCACCTCACCACACACATGTCCGTCATCGACCCATGACCGCGTTCCATTCGGACCCGGGCGCGGCACGCGCGCACGGCGGCCATTGTTCCCAGCGGCGAGTCCACCTCAGAGCTCAGCGGTCAGCACCGGCGAGGAAATTCCTGTCAGCTGACTAAGCCCGGCCGCGCCGCGAGGAGGGGAGGGGCGCCCCCTGGCGGCGCGGCGTGTCACCAACACGAGACGCTCTTCACCGGCCGCAGGCTAAATCAGGCGGCGGCCGGTATTTTCGGCCCCGTCCGTATTCGTCCGGACAGAGTCCACGCGCGTCGCCGGCGCCGGCGCCGACTCGGTCGACTCGGCTACTCAGCTGAGTCATCAGCCGGCGGGCTGCGCCGCTGGCCAGGCGGGTCACATTCCTGCGGCGGCCGGCCGACCTGGTCGGCGGCTGTGGCCGCTCGCAGTGCGACGTCTGCGGCGGGTCGCATGGCGGCGGCGGCGGCGCGTTTGATGACGGTGTAGGGCTGCGGTCTCACGCGCTCGTCACCTAATGGGCGCCCTCTCGGAGGTGTCCCAGCCTGGGGCGACGACCTGTCACCGTTCCAACAACCGGGCTGGAAAACCTGGCCGGCGCGCCGGCGTCGCGTCGGCCGTGGAGGGGACTCAGAGGAAGCCAGCATTAATCACGGTGGTCCCGAGCAGGGGTTCCGCATTCCTTGATTGCGTCAGGGAGTATCACGCGGTAACTTGAGACGAGGGCCGGAGGAATGCGTGTGTGGATTCCGCTTCTAAAGCGGGAAGGGTGTCATGTTTTAATCCGCTACGTGAGGAGCGTCAATACTGAAATCGGAGAAGTATGGCCGCATTGGGCCTGAAAAGATTAAGGGCAAATTGCGAAGGTATGCGTGTTCGCGTGTTCAATCTGCGTCCCATCTACGTCTAGAACATGTGCGGAGACATGGGGTACGTTCTTTATGTCGAATTTTCGTTCGGGAAGAAGGGAATTTCCCGACGAGCCGTGGCGTTGATTAGCGGCACCATTTAGCGTGTCGAAAGCGCCAATGGCGCCTTTCAGGAGCCATTCAAATTAGTACTGCTTTAAGCCTTTTAGACAAAGCTTAATGCAAGTGCAGGCACACTTAGCTCCAACCCACTTATGCTACACTCTTAGAAGTTGAACTTCTGCATGGTTTCCTTGTTCGCATAGTTCTTGACACGAATGCAGAAAATCCTGTGATTGGCGCACTATTCAGCGACCGACAGTTATAGTTGGTCAGACGGTGAAAATGAAGCAGATGATGTCATCGCTTCGCTGATGATGGATGCCGCAGATTAGAATGCAAGGTGAATTGATTTGTTATAACACAAATGGGTGTGATGCACTGGTATCGTTTGTTTCGTCCTGCTGCTGAGTGTCGCCATCTTGCTGGGAATGTGAGGGAGTCGCTTTTTTGATTCCCTGATTTCACGCGGAATTCCGTGTGCAATCCGTGAAGAACGTTCTGTGTGGGAAGTGGTGGAATTACCCGTCGAATGCACGCAAAGAAAGCACCCACAAATGAGATATGGTGCCGTACATTATTGGCTGGGACAGATTCAAGATTATTACTAAAATTGCACTGCATATACGGCAGTCCACCGAGATGAACATTATCTTCAGAGTTCAGGTATGGACCAAGGAACCTTGATGCCCACTTCTCCAGGCATTTTGGCTTAGTGAGCCTGTGGACATATCCAACTAATCCTGGATCAGTGCAATACGAGAATGTTGGTATGGTTGGAGAACTTGTGACCTTCCAAGCTTTTTTAAAATTATTCTGCACGAATTGTCACCAACGCATTTGTATTGGCCTTACCTGGGTATGCAACACCATGCTCTGTAAAGTTCGAGTAACCATATCCTAACCGGACGGTGGAATTCCGCAGGGAGCTGGTCCCCCCCCCCCGCGCGGCAGGATTCCCTGGCAAGATCTGGAAAACCATGTAGCTGTTGACGCTTGGCTCACTTGGATCCTCCAACCGGCACCCGACGCCGCATATGGCTCCTTCCTCAGTTTGAAGACACCGGCAGCCTTGTGACTGGCGAGGATCGCTGGATCAATACTGTGACTCTGTACCTGCATCAACTCAGCAACTGACGGCACTTCCTCTGCTGCCGAATATTACTGTCCCCGGACCCTCGTTGGAGCCGACTACGAGGCCAATCTGCCGCATGATTGGGAAAGTTAGGCTGGGCTAGGCACGGTGTATGTGTGTTCAGTTAATAAAAGGTGAATTCGGAGCGGGACAGAACCACCAAGTGAATGTTGAGGACAATCTACAGATGGTCAGAGTAGCCTGAAGATCTGCCCACATATCAGCTACCACGCTTTGAGCATTTTCGTTTTTCAGAGAGCAAATTGACTGCACATATGAAGAACGCAACACACCGCCCACTAGTTCTCATGACATTAGTACGCTGGTTCTCATGGCATACGCCCACTGGTTCTCATGGCATACGCCCACTGGTTCTCATGGCATACGCCCACTGGTTCTCATGACATTAGTACGCTGGTTCTCATGGCATACGCCCACTGGTTCTCATGGCATACGCTGGTTCTCATGGCATACGCCCACTGGTTCTCATGACATTAGTACGCTGGTTCTCATGGCATACGCCCACTGGTTCTCATGACATTCGCCCACTGCTTCTCATGGCATTTGCCCACTGTTTCTCATGAATTTGTGAAGCTGTACTGCGCTAAATATCAGGTGCTTTTCTGGTATGGTCACGATGATACTGTACCCTTTTGTGTAATCACGATAGTTCTGTAGCGCTTCTGTATGACCCCGGTGGTATTGTAGCGCTTCTGATGTGGCCATGATGTTACTGTACCACTTCTGTATGGTCACGGTGGTTCTGTAGCGATTCTGCATGATCACGGTGGTACTGTAGCGCTTCTGTATGGTCACGACAGTACTATAGCGCTTCTGGTATGACCACGCTCGTACTGTATCGTATCCAGTGATTTGTGGAGCTCCAGTACTCGTGGTCATCTATGAACCATATAGCTACCCAGTCCCAGCAGCAAACACGCTCTGCTAAGAGCTGCAAAGTTTAGGTGCGCATCAATTGACGTAGTTTATCCAACATGAAATGAATCGACAAGCTACCTGAATTACACGATTTCGACATCAGCACCTCGACTTCAGCGAAGTTGTTGCGTAAGCCGTGAATCAGCCGTCTGAGCAGAGGTGGAGAAAGTTTGCTGCTTTGCCGCGAGCGTGGGTGGCAGGCTGAACTATTTTCTGGGGTCCTGGTGACAAATGAGGAATTTGTCGCGACATTCCTGAACCAATAAATAACTGCGAGAACGTCAGGAACGGTGTCGCCGATTCTACACGGCAGCGAGACGACCACCCTGGCATATGTAGCGGTTTTGGAAAGAGTTCCTATTTTAAGTAAGAGTTCGCTCACTGCTTTCCTCTCGTCCCGGCCGGTTGCGTTTTGTTGCGCTCCCGCGACGAGGGAAGACCGTGAGTGAAAGATTGGGCACATGTGGTTATTTAAAAAAAAAAAAATTAATCCGAGTTCTTATTGGGGTGGCTTTATGAACCAGGGTCCCATTGCTAAGCAGAGCTTGTTGCGTGAACCCTGGCCCACCACCCGATCCATGAATTCCAGTTCATTGGCATAATTTTGACCGAAAGTTTAAAGTGCCGTCAATGCATCGGCACGGCCGCCCGGTACCTTGTCCCCGGCCTTAGCGGGCCAGCTGCCAACTGACCCTCCCAGCCGGGGGCTAAATGCGAGCGCGCGAAGCGACTCGAACCCTGCGTTGCCAGGACAGGGGGACCAGAGCAGGCCAGCGTTCTAACCAACCGAGCTACCGGGGCGGCTTGTTTAGTTGAGGGAGGATTTGTTCTATTGTAGGCCTAGGGGACGAGTGGTCTAGGGGTAAGATGCTCGTCTCACAATCGAAAGATTGTGGGTTCGAGTCTCACCTGTCGCTACTCTTCGCCCGCGACCAATCGGCGTGAGAGATTGGCGACGTTATATGACTCAACGGTCGACGCGTCGTAAAACCAATAACCAACCTATTGTAGGCCTAGGTTAAGAAGGAGAAGTTTGATTGTTTAAATTGGGTATATTAGTCTTATCCTAGGTATTATAAGCTTCTAGAATTATCGATCGGCCACGTGTATGCTTTGTAGACGGGTGGCGCTGCCACGTGGCTTAGGTCTCTATTAGTATGAAGTTTGTGTGTCGGTGTTTAGGCAAGTGGGTTTATATTCAAATGAGTTTTTTTTTTTGTTTTTTTTTTTTTTTTTTCTTTCGGCGGGGTGGTTTTTTTTTTTTGGGGGGGGGGGGGGGGTGGCCACGTGGCTTAGGTTTCTATTAGTATAGAGGAATAAGTTTGTGTCTCCTTGGTGTTTAAGTTTAGGATCAAGTTTAAGATTAAAATAGTGAGCCTAAATTACACTAGGTATATTTTCAAATCCTGGTGTAATTGTAGAGGTTTTTAGGCTTCTTTGGATTATATTAGTATGTAGTTTGGTGTTTAGTATTTATCTGCAGTAAAGCTGTGTTACAGCCAAGCATATTCTCTAGGGGTACCATCATTACAGTACACATTTAAGTTAATAGTGATACTGCATAGTTGAATTTGTAGCTGGTGGGAGTCGGGATAACTAAGATTAAGTCATAAAGACATAAAAGACATAAAGACATAAAAGATCAGTGCAACTATGAGCCACAAGGGCCCTTCTTGGTTGCACTTTGTACACTGAACCAGTTGCCCACCAAATCTGTCAATCAACCCTCCCTGGAATACAGAAAAACAAGCCCCCTATTCTTATAATGATTGTCTATGCCGTTTTTAGAGATGTTCAGTGTGTTGCTACTGACAATTGTTCCTGGCAGCTGGTTCCAGTGTTCTACTACCCTGTTGAGAATAGGGAATCCGCAAATTTAGAAATTTGCAGATGATTTGAAGATCTTTAGGGCAATAACAGGGTACAATGAGCACGTTTTGCTGCAGAACGACTTAGACGAGCTTGTGAAGTGGTCCGAAAAATGGCAAATGGAGTTTAATTTTGATAAGTGCAAAGTCATGCATGTAGGTAGGCAGCATATGAAGGCGCCATACTTGATGGATGGCCAAGTACTATCTGTGACTCAGCAGGAGAAGGACTTAGGTGTTATTTTGAACACAAAATTGGGGGCATCAGAACAGACCAAAGAGGCCAGGAAGAAGGCACTAAGAATGCTTGGGGCGATACAGAGGAATGTGTCATACAAAAGTGAGGAGGTCATCAGGAAGCTTTACTGTGCATATGTCAGGCCACATTTGGAATACTGTGTCCAAGCTTGGTCCCCTAGTTATGAGAAAGATTGTTGGCTTTTAGAGAGAGTACAAAAGAGGGCAACAAAAATGGTTAATGATATAGGCAACCTGGCATATGAGGAAAGATTGAAGAAATTGAATATGTTTTCACTTAGATATAGAAGGCTGAGAGGAGATCTCATCGAGGTTTTTAAATTTGTTCATGGTCAGGAACAGGGATATCTCAGGGAAATGTTTGAATTTAACAGAAATGATGCAATTAGAGGTCATCAATTCAGAATTAAAGTTAATCACAGCAGGACAAGGTTAAGACAGTCTTTCTTCACCAACAGGGTAGTAGAACACTGGAACCAGCTGCCAGGAACAATTGTCAGTAGCAACACACTGAACATCTTTAAAAACGGCATAGACAATCATTATAAGAATGGGGGGGCTTGTTTTTCTGTATTCCAGGGAGGGTTGATTGACAGATTTGGTGGGCAACTGGTTCAGTGTACAAAGTGCAACCAAGAAGGGCCCTTGTGGCTCATAGTTGCACTGATCTTTTATGTCTTTATGTCTTTATGTCCTGATGTCTTTTATGTCTTATGTCCTAATTTAATTCATGAAATGCATAAAAATGTACAGCACCGTTCACTGTATACGATATCAAAGTCATTTAATCTGATACGGACCAGCGGTGACTACCCCGATAGCTGGCGCGAAGCTATTGTAATCCCGATTTCAAAATATGGCAAGTAAGGTACTGATCCATTGGACTACAGACCCATCTCCCTTACATCCACTCTTTCCAGACTACTAGACAATGGTAAACTGTCGAGTTACTTGGTACCTCGAATCAAATTGTATCCTTGCCTATGTCCAGTGTGGTTTCCGACGAACGCGAAGTTAAACACCAGTCGGTATTCCTTTAGTCCGCCTGATAATCTTATAAGCATTCTTCTCCACGCATTTGCTGTCGACCAGCTTCATGAATGACGTCTTAGTATGTCGCAGTCTGTCAGGAAAGGATCGCGTGACGCCCCGTCCCCACAGAAGTCACGTGGACGTATTCAGTCGCGTGAGTCGTCACGAAGAATACCAGATAATTAAAAATAGTACTACGGTGTTTCCGCCCGCGGGGGCCCCGGGCCCGTCCCCCCCCCCCCCCCCCCCGCCCCCCCCCCCCCCCCCCCGCCCCCCCCCCCGGCTCCCCCGCCCCCGGTCCCCCGGGGGCCGCCCGGCCCGCGGCGCCCCCCGCGCCCCTCGCCCCCCCCCCCCCCCTGGGGCCCCCCGCCCCCCCCCGCCCCCCCGGGCCCCCCCCCCGGGGGGGGGGGGGGGGCCCCCGCGGGGGGGGGCCCCTCGGGGCCCCCCGGCGCCGCCCCCCCCGGGGGGCCCCCCCCTGCCCCCCCGGCGGCCGGGCCCCCGGCGCGGCCGGGGCCGCCGCTGCCCCCGGCCGGGGGCCGGCCCCGGGCTCCCCTGCCCCCCCCCCCCCCCCCCCGCCGCCCCCCGCCGCCCCCCCCCCCCCGCGGGGCCCGCGGCCGGGGCCCCCCCGGCTCGGGCGGGGGTGGCGTCCCCTTTTGCTGTTGTTCGTTCGGGGGTGTTGGTTGTTGGTTTTTTTGTTTTTTTTGTGTTTGTTTTTTTTGTTTGGGTTTTTTATTTTTTATTTTTTTGGTGTGGGGGTTTTTGTGTTATGGTGGTTTAGGGTGGTGGGGGTGGGGGGGGGGGGGGGGGGGGGTGTTGGGTGGGGGGGGGTGTTTTTTTTTTTTTTTTTTTTTTTTTTTTTTTTTTTTTTTTTTTTTTTTTTTTTTTTTTGTTTTTTTTTTTTTTCTTTTCTTATTTTTTTTTTTTTTTTTTTTTTTTTTAAGTTTTTTTTGTTTTTGTCCTTGGGACAGGGGCGGTCGTCCTCCCCCGCCCCCTTTTGTAATTTTTCCCCCAAAATATATTGAAAAAAAAAATAGTCGCCGACTAAAAATTGCCGACTAAAAATAGTCGGCAAAATGCCGACATTTTGCACTAAAATGGTATTTTCTCGAAATATTAGAACATTGTATGACACACATATTGTCTTAAGCAAACCCGACGGCTATTAACTGTTTAAGTCCGATTAGTTTTTTCTTCGAAATCGGATATTTGTATTCCCCCCCTCCCCAGCCAGGCTTTTGGATCCGCCCCAGAGTTTAGCTCCAATCTCTTCACTTACAAACGCGGTAGAAAGTCTCAATGACGTCGCAGGGAAGATGCCGAGTAATTTTCAATTCATTTTTTATTTGTAATTTTCCATCCAGATATTATCCCAAATTAGGCCTTATTTTCACCATGGCGGATCCCGGCGTCGGAAAACGTGTCTAAGTGCGCTTCCCGCCACCGACGCGCCGTCATAAAGTGTTCAAGCTTAATAAGAGCCACAGGGGCCCTCTGGGTTAAGCCTATCTAGAAAAGATACTAGAAAAGTACATGCTCTCACCCCAAGCAATCCATTATCTCAAGTTCCTAGGGAGCTATATATTCCAGACTATCTAGCACCATTCACCTGATATTGCATCACACTTCTCAACAATTACAAACACCTCCAATCATGCCCATTGTGCTATCATAGCCAATCTCATCAGTATCACATCCCGAAGGAATGTGATGAATCCACTGCTAGGTACACCCTATGTAAAGTTATAAAGTGTTTAGATTTAATAAGAGACCCAAGGGTCAATCCAGTTCAGTCTGTAAGTGGAAGATACCATACGCCTGGTAAAAAGACCCACCCCAACCATCACCACATAATAAAGAAACGATCCACCAACATCCCACACACCTATCAATGCCTATCTACCCTAGCTATCCAGCCCTATTCCCTTGATCCCTCTTAACACATGTGGATTGAATGCCTTACCAATAATTTTCAAACTGCATCCATGCCTGCTTAAAGGGGTCTGTGCCGTGCACACTTACTTAGCATAAATCTCACCCCATCTATCACAAATTAGAACTCAAAAACAAGATTTTCCTGTCTAAAAAACTTGTCCACCCTAATATTAAATACATTCAGTGAGGAACTCCCCACAACATCAGCAGGCAGCCTATTCCACTGATCAACAACCCTTTGACTGAAGACCTGTTGTCGCTTAACTGTCCTACGCCTCAACTTGTCCAACCTGAATTGATAACCCCTATGTGATACTTTAAACTGAAGAGCGTCATTCAAATTGACCTGATCTAGCCCTTTCACAATTTTGTATATTTCAATCATGTCCCCCCTTAATCCTATACTTGAGTGAGTACATATCTAGTACCACAAGCCCTTCTCCATATTCTAAGTGTTTGTGAGCGTGTTTTTATTGTTGTCTACCGTGTTTACTTGCGTTTCACTGTGTTTGTCTGCGTCAAACTGCCGTCCAGCTCCAGACACGTTGCTGACGTGAAGTGACTGGCTTTGATTTAATTGGGTCCTGATTCACCGGTGAATCAAACCCGACCAGCCTCACCACACTCAGTGGGACCCCATCCCAGCCAACAGCTCATGACGCATTCAGTTTGCTGATGGTGAGGCTCGGCTCACCCATAAAGTCATAAAGTGTTAAGGCTTAATAAGAGCCACAGGAGCCCATCTGCGTTAAGCCTATCTAGAAAAGATACTATAAAAGTACATGCTCTCACCCCAATCAATCCATTATCTCAAGTTCCTAGGGAGCTATGTCTCCCAGCCTATCTAGCACCATTCACCTGATATTGCATACACACTCCTCAACAATTACAAACTCATCCAATCATACCCATTGTGCTACCATAGCCAATCTCATCAGTATCACATCCCGAAGGAAGGTGCTGAATCCACTGCTAGGTACACCCGATATAAAGTTAAGAAGTGTTTAGACTTAATAAGAGACCCAAGGGCCCATCCAGTTAAGTCTGTAAATGGAAGATACCATAAGCCTGGTAAAAAGACCCACCCCAACCATCACCACATCCTAAAGAAACCATCCACCAACATCCCACACACCTATCAATGCCTATCTACCCTAGCTATCCAGCCATATTCCCTTGATCCCTCTTAACGCATGTAGATTGAATACCTTACCAATAATTTTCAAACTGCATCCATGCCTGCTTAAAGGGGTCTGTGTCGTGCACACTTACTTAGCATAAATCTCACCCCATCCATCACAAATTAGACCTCAAAAACAATATTTTCCTGTCTAAAAAAATTGTCCACCCTACTTTTAAATACATTCAATGAGGAACTCCCCACAACATCAGCAGGCAGCCTATTCCACTGATCCACAACCCTTTGGCTGAAGACCTGTTGTCGCTTAACTGTCCTACACCTCAACTTGTCTAACCTGAATTGATGACCCCTATGTGATACTCTGAACTGAAGAGCGCTATTCAAATTGACCTGATCTAGTCCTTTAACAATTTTGTACATTTCCATCATGTCCCCCCTTAATATCCTATACTTGAGTGAGTACATATCTAATGCCATAAGCCTTACTCCATATTCTAAGTTACCTATTCCACTGATGAGTCTAGTTGCTTTGCGCTGCACTCTTTCTAACATATCTATATTTTTTTCTAGTTAGGGGCTCCATGCTTGTACATAATATTCCAAGTGGGGTCGCACATATGCTAAGTACAGTTTTTTTTCATGACTTCCTTGCTATTATATATCACACTTCTATTAATGAGTCCCAGCATTCTGAGTGCCCTGTTCCTAGCCGAGATTACAAGATTATCTTTGCTTAGTTTAGTTTGTGCAAGCGGAGACATATTTTGTCGTTTATTCGGTGCGAGTGTTACTACATCTGGCGTTAAAGTACAATGAACCAGATAGCTCGTCAACTGCTCGGTTACATTAGTTGCTAGCTAGCTTTATAACCTGGTTAGTAAAGGTTTATCTTAACTAGACTTAGTTAGTAATAAGAGTAGCAAAAAACAACAAACAAAAAATGCAAGGTGACTTTGGGAAGTGTGAGTGTATGGGAGTCATTGGGGACTTGAGTAGGAAAGATGATATGTTATCAAGGGAGGTGGAGCGCCTGAAGTGTTTGGTGGCAGGACCCATCATAGGAAATGCCAGCCAGGCAAGCCAGGTGCAGGAGTCTAGGAGTGATAGGGATGGAGATAGCTTGGTCCAGGATAGCAGAGCTAAAACAAGTATACAACTATAGTAGAGCTAAAACAAAGGAAACAATAAAAGAGCATATAGTTTTGGTAGGTAGGTTAGCTGGATGTAGGAAGACAGGAGTGGTGACGTCCATCCTCCCTATGGTAAATTCAAGTGTGGAATGGGATTCGAGGGCCATTGGACTGAATACCAGGGTGGCCAAGATTTGCAAGGAGCATGGGGTGAGGTTCTTGGATTTGTGGGGGGATTTTTGGGGAGGACTGAAATGTTTGCATTAGATGAGTTACATCTGAGCAAGAGAGGAATAGAATTGCTCAGCAATAGGTATGAGGAGGTTCTCAGTAGGAAACAGGGAAACTAGGCCGGCCATGGGGGATGTAGCTGGGGTTTAGGAGCGCATCGACTGCAGAGGTCATGCAGCGAGGATGTAGCTGATAAAGAGAGAAGTATTGCAAGCAAGGGAAGGAATAGTTTATCATGTTTTTATGTCAATGCCAGAAGTGTTAGGAACAAAATTGTGGAACTGTATGCATATATGTTGTTGAAAAGCTAGTTTTGGTATGCATAACGGAAGCATGGGTTAATTAAAGCATTTTTTGGAGACAACTTGCAATAATTTGAATTGACAGGCTATATGCAAAACATGCATGATTATTAAAGGAAGGCAAGGATAGGAGGAGGGATACTTTTGTATGTCAGACAAGTAATGGAATATCATTCCATAGAGGATAGTGCGCAAAGTGAGGGAATAGATATAATATTTGTGGTTAGATATAATTCTGAAGAATGGAACAAAATTTAGGATTGGGGCATTCTATAGACCAGAATGATAACACTGACAGGTTGATGCAGAAAGAGATAAATAGGAGAGTGCAGGAGAGAACTGTTTTGTTGGGGGATTTCAACATAGCAGGATTGGGAAACAAAACTATAAGTCTAAGCAAATCAGGAAGAAGTTCCATGGCTTATTTTGAGGACATTTTTTTACTTCAAATGACACATGAACCTACAAGGGAAATTGAAATATTAGATCTTGTGCTTACTAATTAGGACAATTTTGTACAAAATGTAAACATAGGAGAGACCTTTGGTAATAGTGATCATAACATTATGCGCTTCTCATTGTATGTTGGAAGTGTAGGAACCAATACAACATTGATTTCAAGTTTTGCTAAAGGGAATTACAGTGAGTTCAGGATTTTCCTGAATGAAATCCATTGGGAAGACATATTGATGGGCTTAGATGCTTATGAAATGTGGAGAATGATAAAAGATAAACTATTTGAAGGTCAGGATAGGTTCATTCCCAATAGGAAAATTAGATTTACCAGGATTAAGCACCCTTTATGGCTGACCAGGGAAGTAAAGCATTTACTGGAGTAAAAGAAACAGGCATTCCAGAAACTAAAAGATGCTAAATCTGAGGTAAACCTAGAATCATATTGAATTAGCTAGAAATAATGTTAGGACGTGTGTTAGGCATCTAAAGGACTGGCTGAAATCAAATTAGCTCGAGAATGTTCAGCAGGCAATGCTAAGAGATTCTTTAAATACTACAAATTTAAGACTAAAAAGTGTAGTGTAGGACCACTGGAGGTAGATGGGGAAATAGTGGCTAATGATTGTGATATTGTGGAATCCCTAAGCAAGCAATTCTCATCAGTCTTTAATAAAGATAATTATCGTACAATAGAAACAACTGAAGGTTATGTCATGACAAGTGATAAGCGGGATGATCTTACAATAACTACAGAAGCTGTAGAAAGGCAGTTGTAGAATATAAAACCTTAATAAAGCTTCTGGACCAGATGATATATATGCTAGGGTCTTAGTAGATGGTGCCAAAACTTTAGCAGTTCCCCTAGGTATCATTTTTCAGGTGGTCTATGGAGTATTCTGAAGTACCTGAAGATTGAGAAATGCAATCGTAGTACCATTTTTCAAAAAGGGAAGTAGAAAGTGTGTAGGAAACTACAGGCCAGTCAGTTTGACCTCAATAGTTTGCAAGGCACGGGAAAATCTGGTTAAACAGAATGTTCAGATTCATCCTGATAGGCACAACCATTTAAGGGGTACTCAACATGGATTTCGATCTCGAAGGTATTGTTTAACTAACCTATTGGAGTTCATGGAGTTTGTTACTAAAGAAGTAGACAATCAATGCAGGATGGATGTTGTGTACTTGGACTTTAGCAAAGCTTTTGATAAAGTTCCACATGGAAGGCTAATTCATCAACTACAGCAACATGGGATTGTTGGAAAAGTTATAGGTTGGATTGAAGCATGGCTGAAGGGAAGGAAAGAAAGGGTAGTATTAAATGAATGTAAATCTGAGTGGAAGGATGTTCTGAGTGGAGTCCCAAAGGGCTCTGTTTTCAGGCCACTTCTCTGTATCATCTTTGTGAATAACATTGAGGTAGGGCTGAGGAATAGAGTGTTCAAATTTGCTGATGACATGAAGATGGTGGTAGTGGCTAAGAGTAGTGATCAATCTAGTAATATTCACCTAGACTTGGAGGACCTAAAAAGTGGGCTGAACAATGGCAAATGTCTTTAAGCTATGATAAGTGTAAGGTTATGCATCTGGGGTCTGGAGGTGATACTTTCAGATATACAATGGGAGGGAGGGAACTGGATGTTATTGAAGAGGAAGGAGACTTAAGTGTGTTGGTTTAAAAAGTCCTTAAAGCAGAAAAACAATGTATCTCAGCTAGGAACAGGGCACTCAGAATGCTGGGACTCATTAATGGGAGTGTGAGATATATGAGCAAGGAAGTCATGATAAAAGAACTGTACTTAGCATATGTGCGACCCACTTGGAATATTCTGTACACGCATGGAGCCCCTACCTAGAAAAAGAGAGATATATATATATATATATCGATATATATATATGTTAGAAAGAGTGAAGCGCAAAGCCACTAAACTCATCAGTGGAATAGGTAAATTAGAATGTGGAGAAAGGCTTATGGCATAAAATATGTACTCACTCAAGTGTAGGAGATTAAGGGATTGAAATGTACAAAGTTGTTAAAGGCTAGATCAGGTCAATTTGAATGATGCTCTTCGGTTTAGAGTATCACATAGGGGTCATCAATTCAGGTTAGACAAGTTGAGGTGTAAGACAGTTAAGCGACAACAGGTCTTCAGTCAAAGGGTTGTTGGTCAGTGGAATAGGCTGTCTGCTGATGTTGTGGATAGTTCCCCATTTAATGTATTTAAAAGTAGGTGAACAAATTTTTAGTCAGGAAAATCTTGTTTTTGAGTTCTAATTAGTGATGGATAGCGTGAGATTTATGCTAAGTAAGTGTGTACGGCACATACCCCTTTAAGCGGGCATGGATACAGTTTGAAAATTATTGGTAAGGCATTCGGTGCACATGTTTTAAGAGGGATGAAAGAAATAGGGCTGGATAGTTAGGGTAGATAGGCATTGATAGGTGTGTGGAATGTTGGTGGATGGTTTCTTTAGGATGTGGTGATGGTTGGGGTGTGTCTTTTTACCAGGCTTATTGTGTCTTCCATTTACAGACTTAACTGGATGGGCCCTTGCTGCTCTGATGAAGTCTAAACACTTTATGACTTTATGACTTTAAGTACAATATGGAGGAAGGTTATTTAGGTTATATGTATTCATTCAAGCATAGGAGATTAAGCGTTGATATGATTGAGATGTTTAAGGGTAGATCTAATAATGGTCGATGTCTAATGTTGATCTGAACAATGGTCTTCGACTTAGGGTATTACAGAGAGGCCATGCATTTAGGTCACAGAAGTGAAGGTGTAAGACAGTTTAACACCGGAAGGTTTTTAGTCAAAGGCTGGTTGATCAATGGAAATAGGCTGTCTGATGATGGTCCCTCATTGAATGCATGAAAAACAGAGTGGATAATCTTGTTAGGTTCGATTATTTTATTTTGAATTATATGGTGTGCAGTGGGGGTACGATAATTGGAGTGGCTGGAGTCGGATTGCTGCTAGTAGGTACACTGTGCAGGTACGGCCATGCTATGCTCTTGATAGGTGGCTTTGGTTGGGTTAGGTGTACTAAAGTACAACAATAACAGTCACAACAATATAAACGATTGACTAAAATGCAGTTGTTTTACGACATTGAAGCATGTATTACAACATTAAAGCATGTTTTGCAACATTGAGGAATATTTTACAACATTGAAGCATATTTTACAACATTGAAGCATGTTTTACAACATTGAAGCATCGCAAATCCCCCGTGCAGGCACTTTGTGTAAACAGTCGAACAAGCTCGGGTACTGCGGACATACGATGCCCTTCGCCTTTCAGTACTGGTGAACACCACAGGTCAGGCGGCTCCAGTCGCGGCACGCCCCGGACTGCCAGGGGCGGCGAGAGGAGGAGAGGAAACACCACTCCTGTTCTTACACACGAGGGAGGCTGCAAAACGCTAAAAAGACAGTGTCGACGAGCATGCAATGTTGTCAAGCTTAGCGTGCTCAACGTCTGATAATAGTCACTGTAGGCCCGTCCCAGGATAATGTGGCAGACTCAACGTCTGATTATAGCCACTGTAGGCCCGTCCCAGGATAATGTGGCAGGCTCAACGCCTTATGATAGTCGCTATAGGCCCGTCCCAGGATATTGTAGCAGACTCAACGCCTGGTGATAGTCACTGAAGGTTCGTCCCAGGATAAGGTGGCAGGCGCGTGTCTATACATGTTCAATGCCATCTGATACATATAAAGGAGGTTATATTGGAACAATGAAATTCCATCTCCAAAATATATAGTGGAGATCCCTTATTCCCTTATTAGATCCCTTATTGCAAGTGTTTGAGAACATATAGTCGATAATTTCTTCTTGTGTCGCCGACTTCGACGTCAATGAGGTCAGCTGCACCAGGATGATGATGCATCGTCAATGATGCAGCTGCAGTATGGGAGGAATAACCGAGGTGATCAAGGAAACGTAATGCCAGATGGCGTTCAGTCAGCGACAAGCAAGTAATTGGACTGAGTTACCTTTGGTGGAGGAGGAGGAGAGTTATTCATCACATGTGCTCAAGAAAAGAGTTGATGTTCTTTGTCAGGAGTCAGGATATGATATTTGATTAGGCAAACAACATGCATGGGCGTCGCCACCGCTGAGGTCCCTGGGATCGAGACCCCACCTGCGACTTTTTGGTGGGGTCCGACCCCACCTGGGAAACTGGCAAACGTCTTAAAATACGGCATCTTCCTGGAGCTTGCGAGCTTCTGCATCAGGCCACACCTGAGTCAGGTGGATGTGCTCGCCCGACTGTGTCGCCACTCGTCAGTCGGGAGGGTCTCCATCGCGGCCAATGTCACTTGGCCGCGATGGTCCCACTGGTCGGTGAGACCGACCAGTGGGCCCGCTGGCCTGTCCGACCTGCCATTCAAGATGTGGTGCCTTTGAAAAGAGTGTTCAGCTATTGCATAACATTGTGTATTGCAAAATAGCACACATGATTTTCATTTAATCCGTGCTACTGCTGGAACGATCGTCTTTATTGCTGCTTTGGTTGCCAGCTACTGAATAAAAGGATTTCTCTATTATAATGGGTAACAATAGCAATAGCCGGTGGTATGGCAGCAACACCAATCCACAAAGGTCTAAAAGTATGGGATCTGCGTATTAATCTACCATTTTATGACCGCGGAAAAACGTTGCTTTGTCTGTACGACGGGCAGGCGCGGGAGTCGGATGTTTGTGTGTGGGTTGGACAGGCGCACAGGGACATCGGAGGAGCAGAGGCTGAGCTTTCGAGCAGCTGAACTGAAAATGTCGATGCTGAAAACAAACAGAAGGAATGCTGGAACTCCAGAACCGAAGTTGTCGAACTCCAAATTATTAAAGTTAAATAGGCGGCGGTGGACGGAGACTGGGACAGTCACGGTCTCGCTCCTTAGCTTGAAAATCGCTCCTGCGCCCCTGGGGTTGGAGAACCCCATCTGGAATCCGAAGGTGATGATGCCATTAATGCAATAAATGCAAAACTGTGCTGGTAACAGGTGTGCATGGCAGTCGATTCAGTACCGGTCCTCGAGTATGTAAAGAGCCGGCCATTGCAACACAATGGAATCGATAGTTTCTTCAAAACTTAGCATATAGCATTGATTAGAGAGCGCCAGTCACCTTTTTCTCTTCTTATATCATCTTCCCTTCATAGGCGTGACCCATATGGCTCCCTGTGACTCTTGCTACGCCCTAAACCTTTATGTCTTTATGTCCTTAATGCCTATGAACGGGAAGGCGGGTATTTGGCAGCGTACTGATTTAAATTATCAATAGACACCTTGGTTGGTTATTTGGGCTTAGGGGCGCATCGACTGCTTCGGTCATACAGCGCCCATTTCAATGGATAACTTCAATGTGTACAAAAAAATTAATGCGTACCAGCTGGAACAATTCCCTCCCTCTCCCCCTCCACTTTCACTCACCAACCTCACGTTTAGTCGTCAGCTCACCCTGTCCGACCTCACGGTCAGTTGTCGGCTGACCCTGTCCGACCTCACGTTCAGTCGTCGGCTGACCTTGTCCGACCTCACGGTCAGTCGTCGGCTGACCCTGTCAGGCAGGAGTGACATGCCAATATGTGTAGCAGCTCCAGCCACTTCGGAACAGAACACGTCAGTGCAGGTCGCCGCGGACGGCCCCGTCGACCGAGACGTCACGTGGTATCGACGCATTAGCGATCTTGGGTCGGATAGTAATTCGCATTGTGACTTTAACGGTGGCAGTAACGGACGCGGCCACGCCCGTGCGGTGTTGTAACGAGCAGAGTGAGGTGGTCGATTGTCAGCGACGAGCCCGAGCCGGGCCTGCGACTTGGGGTGAGGAGATCACCAGCCGACAGTCCGGGTCACGGGGATCACGTCGTGACCTGTGTGCACGTTTCTCGATGACTCATCGTCCCGTTGTTCTGGCTGCGACACAGGAGGCAGGTGAGGCCGCGCCGAGACGGGTTTTCTTGCAGCGGCGTCTCCGGGACGGAGGATTGCGGCGGTGCTGGTTTCTGGTCGTGCATTCGAGCCCCGCACGGCACAGGTTGTGGAATATCCGACAGTTCCCAGCGGCGGGACGAAGCTGGCGGGCGTGAACAGAATATCCGACATTTCCCAGCAGCGGGAGGAAACTAGCTAGTAGTTAGTACTACAGCAAACTAACCAGTTGGAAACTTTCCATTAAAAAATCTGATATGAGTGCTCAGGCTAAGTAGGTTATGTTACATTTTTGTCTTTTTCGACATTATTTGTTATGCTATTTTACCTAACCCAATGCTCCTTTAGTGGTGTTTTTTGTCTGCCAACTGAAAAGGAAAAATTTACAGAAGAAATGAGAGATCGCAGCATGCTAACCACGTTGATAACCATTGCATGGAAGAAAGGAATTCAAGACTTCACAAATTGTCTTAATGCAAAAGTTTACCATCTTTTCAAGATGAATTATCAATATTTTCGGAGTTCTGGAGGTGAAACCAACCATTCTTTGTCATTGCAATTGGCTTCATAAAACTGCCATACATTTGGAGGTTGAAATCAATGACAATCAAATGCACTCCTGCCTGTGATGGCACCATTGCTTACAACTTGCACTGGTCCATTAATAATGGACCTTGGATGCGACATGATGGTCACAGCATTTCCTCTTTGAAATATCTATGATATTTTGCAATAAGCTAGTGCAACCTAACCCCAATCTTCCCGTGGCATAAATACTAAACCTGCATGCACGGATGTTGGATGAATAAAACCCATGGTCACCGGAAAACAAACCATGTTTACATCTGTAAGATGCCTCATGCAAATAAAAAGCTCTTTCATTTTGTTCACTGACTGGATTGCGGCTTTACGACGCACTCAGCAGCTGAGGTCATATGGCGTCGCCTGCCTCTCACCCTGGCAGGAAGGGCGCGCATCGCGAGGAATCGAATCCGTACTTCTGGCGTGACAGACGCTCAGCTTAACCACTGAGCTACCGACGCCCCTTGTTCACTGACTAGAAGTGCTTTATGTATCACGAAATGGGTAGCTGAATACACGGCCATGAACATGACTGAGCGACTTGGTCTACCTGGTGACATGGCCCTCAGCAGAACACAAAATAAGCGCAATTTCTCAGATATTGCAAATAAAATAAACAATCATAAGTATCTGCATGTAGTCAAGGTAAAATTAATATCAAACAATTGGAAAAGGAAGGCACCTGAGAAGTGTGTAAATATAGCGATAATATGGCTTCCATATACTCACCAAGTTTCTTCCTGGGCATGACGTAATCCATTCTGTCGTATTTTTATTCCGGAAAAACCGGCGCACGTTAGAAAAACGTACGATTTTCCGTCGGCGAGGAATGTTTATGAAAGCAGACATACGACACTGCGTATTTCCCATCGCTGGAATTTTATTTTTGTCAGTGACGGTTATTTTTTTTTATGAACCTCGCCTCAGAAATCAATTTTTGCCAGGTGTTCCGTGACCTAAATCACAAAACATAACACATATATGGAAACATCGGGACATGCAATCCCTTCTGATTATCAAATTGCCTGTGAATAGCTGACGGGATAATAATCGCTTGAAAAGAAACCTTATCAATTGTGGGAACTGATTGTTGAATGGCAAAAATGCCGTTGCTAGTTTTCAACATAGCAACCTCTCTGGACGTGCTAAGTTTAGTGGCTTAGTGGTAGCATAGGAACTCTGCTTGACCTCCGTATGGTGAGAATTTAGTGTTAAGATGTGGCGCCTGAACGCCACATACGAGTGGCTGGGCACCACCTAGTTATGAGAAATTTAGCACCAGTGCATATGTCAATGCAAGCACCACCTGGAAACCACAATGCCATGCGAAAACATCACACGATGTTCTCGGACGAATCTGGAAAACTCCACTAGTGCATGTATGTTAAAACCGCTTGGAGGTCAGCGCGCTGGTGAGCTGCGGGATTCCAAGACGCTTAGGATGGAAAAGTTGCGGTAATTCGGCGTCAGCGAAGGCGGTGATCACTGATAGTCGGGCAGGGGAGGGGGGGGGGGAGGGGGAGCAGCGCGTGGCACCTGATTACGGACGTCATTGTGCAGGCTGATGGACGGGAATTGACACGTGACGCCACGACCAATCACAAGTGAGGTCACGGCGCACCACACGTCACGGCATGACTCACTTAGCATGTGCCACGTCACGGCTCATCACACGTGACGTCACGATCCACCACTCATCACGTCACGGCTCATCACACGTTACGTCACACTCATCACACGTCACATCACGCTTCACACGTCATGTCACGACACATCACGCGTCACGTCACGCTCGTTATATGTGCGTCACGACTCATCATGCGTGACGTCACTGAGCATCACAAATCACGTCACGCTCACCGCACGTAACGTCACAAATCACTACATGGTATGCCATACTCACTAAACGTCATACCACACAAAGTGTAGTGTAGGACCACGGGAGGTAGATCGGGAAATAGTGGTTAATGATTGTGATATTGTGGAATCCCTAAGCAAGCAATTCCCATCAGTCTTTACTTAAGATAATTATCGTACAATAGAAACAACTGAGGGTTTACCATGACAGGTGATGGGCTGGAGGATCTTACAATAACTACAGAAGCTGTAGAAAAGCAGTTGCAGAATATAAAACCTAATAAAGCTTCTGGACCAGATGATATATATGCTATGATCTTAATAGAGCGTGCTAAAGCTTTAGCAGTTCCCCATGGCATCATTTTCAGGCGATCTATGGAATATTCTGAAGTACCCGAAGATTGGAGAAATGCAAACGTAGTATCAATTTTCAAAAAGGGAAGTATGAAGTGTGTAGGAAAATACAGGCCAGTCAGTTTGACCTCAATAGTTTGCAAGGTACTAGAAAATCTGGTTAAACAGAATGTTCAGATTCATCTTGATAGGCACCACCTTTTAAGGGATACTCAACATGGATTTCGATCTCGAAGGTCTTGCTTAACTAACCTATTGGAGTTCATGGAGTATGTTACTAAAGAAGTAGACAATCAGAGGAGGATGGATGTTGTGTACTTGGACTTTAGCAAAGCTTTTGATAAAGTTCCACATGGAAGGTTAATTCATCAACTACAGCAACATGGGATTGTTGGAAAAGTTATAGGCTGGATTGAAGCATGGCTGAGGGGAAGGAAACAAAGGGTAGTGTTAAATGGGTGTAAATCTGATTGGTAGGATGTTCTGAGTGGAGTACCATAGGGCTCTGTTCTAGGGCCACTTCTCTTTATCATCTTTGTGAATAACATTGAGGTAGGGCTGAGGAATAGAGTTTTGAAATTTGCTGATGACATCAAGCTGATAGGAGTGGCAAACAGTAGTGAACAATCTAGTAATATTCAACTAGACTTGGAGGACCTAAAAAGTGGGCTGATAAGTGGCAGATGTCTTTCAACTATGATAAGTGTAAGGTTATGCATCTGAGGTCTGGAGGTGAGACTTTCAGATATACAATGGGACGGAGGGAACTGGATGTTATTGAAGAGGAAAGAGACTTAGGTGTGTTGGTTTCAAAAGACCTTAAAGCAGAAGAACAACGTATATCAGCTAGGAACAGGGCACTCAGAATGTTGGGACTCATTAATAGAAGTGTGAGATATAAGAGCAGGGAAGTCATGACAAAAACTGTACGTAGCATATGTGCGACCCCACTTGGAATATTCTGTACAAGCATGGAGCCCTTACCTAGAAAAAGATATAAATATGTTAGAAAGAGTGCAGCGCTAAGCCATGCTAGACTCATCAGTGGAATAGGTAACTTATAATATGGAGAAAGGCTTATGGCATTAGATATGTACTCACTCAAGTATAGGAGATTAAGGGGGGACATGATTGAAATGTACAAAATTGTTAAAGGGCTGGATCAGGTCAATTTGAATGATGCACTTCGATTTAGAGTATCACATAGGGATCATCAATTCAGGTTGGACAAGTTGAGGTGTAGGACAGTTAAGCGACAACAGTCCTTCAGTCAAAAGGGTTGTTGATCAGTGGAATAGGCTGCCTGCTGATGTTGTTGGGAGTTCCTCATTGAATGTATTTAGCAGTAGGGTGGACAATTTTTTTCAGACAGGAAAATCTTGTTTTTGAGTTCTAATTTGTGGTGGATGGGGTGAGATTTATGCTAAGTAAGTGTGAACGGCACAGACCCCTTTAAGCAGGCATGGATGCAGTTTGAAAATTATTGGTAAGACATTCAACCACATGTGTTAAGAGTGATCAAGAGAATAGGGCTGGATAGCTAGGGTAGATAGGCATTGATAGGTGTATGGGATGTTGGTGGATGGTTTCTTTAGGATGGTGATGGTGGGTCTTTTTACCGGGCTTATGGTATCTTCCATTTACGTACTTAACTGGATGGGCTCTTGTGGCTCTTATTAAGTCTAAACACTTTATGACTTTATGACTTTATGACACACTCACCACGCGTCATGTCACACTCACCACACGTCATGCCACACTCACCACAAGTCATGCCACACTCATCACACGTCATGCCACACTCACCACACGTCATGCCACACTCACCACAAGTCATGCCACACTCATCACACGTCATGAAACACTCATCACACGTCATGCCACACTTATCACACGTCATGCCACACTCACCACGCATCATGTCACACTCACCACACGTCATGCCACACTCACCACGCGTCATGTCACACTCACCACACGTCATGCCACACTCGCCACGCGTCATGTCACACTCACCACACGTCATGCCACACTCACCACACGTCATGCCACACACACCACAAGTCATGCCCCACTCACCACACGTCATGCCACACTCACCACACGTCATGCCACACTCACCACAAGTCATGCCACACTCATCACACGTCATGAAACACTCATCACACGTCATGCCACACTTATCACACGTCATGCCACACTCACCACGCGTCATGTCACACTCACCACACGTCATGCCACACTCACCACACGTCATGTCACACTCACCACACGTCATGCCACACTCACCACAAGTCATGCCACACTCACCACAAGTCATGCCACACTCACCACAAGTCATGCCACACTCACCACACGTCATGCCACACTCACCACACGTCATGCCACACTCACCACACGTCATGCCACACTCACCACACGTCATGCCACACTCATCACAAGTCATGCCACACTCACCACACGTCATGCCACACTCACCACACGTCATGCCACACTCATCACACGTCATGCCACACTCATCACAAGTCATGCCACACTCATCACACGTCATGCCACACTCACCACACGTCATGCCACACTCATCACACGTCATGCCACACTCACCACACGTCATGCCACACTCATCACACGTCATGCCACACTCACCACACGTCATGCCACACTCACCACACGTCATGCCACACTCACCACACGTCATGCCACACTCACCACACGTCATGCCACACTCACCACACGTCATGCCACACTCATCACACGTCATGCCACACTCATCACACGTCATGCCACACTCACCACAGTCATGCCACACTCACCACACGTCATGCCACACTCATCATACGTCATGCCACACTCACCACACGTCATGCCACACTCATCACACGTCATGCCACACTCACCACACGTCATGCCACACTCATCACACGTCATGCCACACTCACCACACGTCATGCCACACTCATCACACGTCATGCCACACTCACCACACGTCATGCCACACTCACCACACGTCATGCCACACTCATCACACGTCATGCCACACTCACCACACGTCATGCCACACTCATCACACGTCATGCCACACTCACCACACGTCATGCCACACTCATCACACGTCATGCCACACTCACCACACGTCATGCCACACTCATCACACGTCATGCCACACTCACCACACGTCATGCCACACTCATCACACGTCATGCCACACTCACCACACGTCATGCCACACTCATCACACGTCATGCCACACTTATCACACGTCATGCCACACTAACCCAAGTCATGCCACACTCACCACAAGTCATGCCAACTCATCACACGTCATGCCACACTCACCACACGTCATGCCACACTCACCACAAGTCATGCCACATTTATCACAAGTCATGCCACACTCATCACACGTCATGCCACACTCACCACACGTCATGCCACACTCATCACACGTCATGCCACACTCATCACACGTCATGCCACACTCATCACAAGTCATGCCACACTCATCACACGTCATGCCACACTCACCACAAGTCATGCCACACTCACCACACGTCATGCCACACTCATCACACGTCATGCCACACTCATCACAAGTCATGCCACACTCATCACACGTCATGCCACACTCATCACAAGTCATGCCACACTCACCACACGTCATGCCACACTCATGACGCCATAGTGAAGTCAAAGCGAATCGCCAATTATTAAACACCACTTGAGTCAAGTACGGGCCGTCAGGCCTGTTCCGTACTGTTCGCCATAAAGTGGTGTTATGACGTTTGACTGGACGAAGTTCCAGGCAGTGCATCATATTTTAGCATACATGACGTCATGTCGAGGAATGCAACGTGAATAAAGCAAGGCGAAGGAGGAAAACGTGCAAGCTGCAACATCCTTCGCAATGTCGCCAAGCGACGTTGGCGTGTATCCAGGTCCGGGTAATGCACATGTCCGCGGTAGTTCGATCGGTGTGGCGCTATCCAAGGGCATGCACTGTGCAGTAATCGCGTCGGACCTAAATCACCCGGCGCCTCACACACCACCGGAACACTTACAACACCGACACAGTTCGAGTGGCGACTGCGGGGCCGGCGTTCAGTGGCCGACAAGGGCGGATTACAGCCGGACGGCCGCGGGTTCGAGGCGCGCTGACAGCGCAGTTTTCCGACCCTGCGCGCCTTCACCACGTGAGAGAGTGGTGACGCTTGGCAAAGTAGCTGAGGACGTCGCAAAATAGCTCATGCTTCCTATTCATATCGCTGTTTCAAGTGGTCGCAACCCAGCTAGTTCCCGATGTCAACAGGGGAAGACGGAGTAAGGTAAACGGTTGGGAGTGTGGGCTCCGTCACTACCAACTGGAGGATCCAGAGGGAGGGGCAAATAAGGAAAGCTACTACCAATTCTTCCAGCCAAAACAAAAGTGCGATTTAATTATCTCCAAATCATCCTGTAGCATGCTTAATTATAATGCATACTCCTTCGGCTGCCCCACACGCAAATCCGAGAACATATTTTGCATGCTGTTTTTCCTCATGTGACCAAGTTTTCCCTTCAGCACTCATATGCTGATCCGTCACTGCCAATACGCCAAACAGAACAGATTGTACACAGTACCTGTGACGGCAAGACCCGACTTCCCTTCTGAGTCCGACAGATTCCTTCGTCTTCAGCCGGACCTGATCAGCCAGGTCTGAAGCTGAACGTGAGTCATCAGGCCCCAATCCGGTGTCCACAATTTGCAGATTTGAGTGGAATTGGCACACAACCAAGAATCATCCACTCCTACCTCGCGATTTCATCAGTAATTTTCCACTCTCACTATCCTGCCCCTGCTTTCAATAGCAATAGCGATCAAGCTGAAAGCATCGAAGCATCAGAAAATGGTATACCGAAAAAGTGTCTTCCTGCGATTGCTTTTATGGTCCACTAGACCTTAGCTTACAATGCACAATGTGTTCTGAAATACCATATTCCACACTTTGCCCTTACTTTAACCTTCAACACGTCCACTATATTCTCAAGAATCCCCTCCAACACCCCAGCTCAAAACGGACTTTATGGCGCCACACCGATCCTACAGTCATGCCCCGGTACGGATATTCCCACCCGCTGTCACCACACTGACTCGTGACCGCCGCGACGGGAACGTCCACTCACCCCTGCAGCAGGTGACTGTGGGGGTGGTACGGCAGAGCTGTGGCCTCTGGTCGACGGGAACGTCTACTCGCCCCTGCAGCAGGTGACTGTGGGGGTGGTACGGCAGAGCTGTGGCCTCTGGTCGACGGGAACGTCCACTCGCCCCTGCAGCAGGTGACTGTGGGGGTGGTACGGCCGAGCTGTGGCCTCTGGTCGACGGGAACGTCCACTCGCCCCTGCAGCAGGTGACTGCGGGGGTGGTACGGCCGAGCTGTGGCCTCTGGTCGACGGGAACGTCCACTCACCCCTGCAGCAGGTGACTGTGGGGGTGGTACGGCCGAGCTGTGGCCTCTGGTCGACGGGAACGTCCACTCGCCCCCGCAGCAGGTGACTGTGGGGGTGGTACGGCCGAGCTGTGGCCTCTGGTCGTCTTCGCCGCCCGGTCAGACGCTGCAGCGCCAACTCTAACCGCTGCAGCGTGTGGAAGCACCATCAGCCATCAGCAACAGCTCTCCTGAACAGGCGGGGAAGAACGACAAAGTAACAACCAACAACAAAACAACTAGCGACAACGTTATAACAAAGGAAATTATTGGTGTCGGCGTAGATGTATTCAGCATATATATACGAGATATATATACATATATCTATACGTATATATATATATATATATATATACACATACTCGTATATATATATATATATATATATATATATATATATATATATATATATATATATATATATATATATATATATATATAGGTATATATATATGGATTTAAGGAGTGTGCATGTATAATTTCAATAGTTTCCTTATTGTCAACGGCATAAGGTAGAGTTCATGTTGTTTGTTATTTGAGAAACGACGAGAGAGGAGGAAGAACTTTCCCGGTCCCCAAATGTATCACCCTTTTGTTTTATTCGTCCTCTCCTCGTTCTATGACAAGAGGCTTCTGAAAGAGGAGAGGAAAATAAATGTATGAGAATGCATCGGACACAAATAACGTGATACGGATTGTCTGAAGCAACATCTCGATCTTCTTTCTGTTTCTGTTAGTAACTTGCAAGGACTAATTAAATGTGCACTAAATTAAATGTCGGCCAGTGTTATTGACCGGCAGATTG